>JAMXBB010000007.1:78315969-78871807 GCA_024138015.1 Lumnitzera littorea
ATTGACACTATGAAAAGGTATCACATCAATCACCATTGCAGTGTACTACATACCGTGCCTCCAACTTCAGCATTCGATTGATTTGGGCTGGATTGGTAATATTGCATTACCTACCAATACCTATTAGATACTTCTACTTAGCCACTTATTTGTAGATGGTAAGGAGTGGCCATCCTATAATGTATACCATATATGTTAAGATGTCATTCAATTTGGCTATTGCAAAAGTGGGTTCCTCTATCACTAATCAATGCTTAGGGTATCCCAAATCTAGAAAATAACTTTCTCAAGAATCTTGCTATCACCCTAGCATCATTCATTGGTAAAGCCTGAGCTTCAACCCACTTTGATATGTAATCCATTGCGATTACAATGTATTTATTACCATAAGAATTAGGGAATGGTCTCATGAAGTCTATTTCCCAAACGTCAAAGACTAAACATTCTAAGATACATTTCTATGGCATTTCATCCTTCTTAAACACATTCCCTATTCTCTAACACCTTTTGAGCTGTCTTATTTGCACTTTAGTGACCACCTATTGGACCATAATGGCAATTAAACAAGATCTTCTATCCTTCTTCATGTGATATGTTACGCCTTGTATAGGAAGAGTCATAATAGTCACGCCATGTAAACTAATCTAGGATAGAAGCTAACCTCACAACTGCTATTGTAGATACACTCCACATAAGGCATATATAACTTAACCGGCTTGAAGCATCCGTTCTTATACTTGTGAATAATCAAACCTATTGTATAGCTTTACAAAATACCTAATCTATATAACCTGTTGTCTAATAACATAACAATACTTACATAAACATCTCACATCTAGAGTTATTATGTAAAATTAGAGTTTATAAAAAACCATAGGTTTTGCAGACTATTTACAATAAGTTAAGAAACTAATGGGCATTCTAGAGAATTTCCAGTTAGTTTCCTTAAAAGTCAAAAGAAAAGTCAAAAGAAAGGTCAAAAGCCCAGGTTCAGTTGATTCTTCATTCCTTACTTTCTTAGTCAACAGCACACTAACCCGGGGATGATAGTATCTGAGCATCCTAATCTTTACTTAATAACTATAAAAAAGTCTATTAGGATGTTAGCACAACTATCTCAGTAAGCGAGACGGAGTCAAAAGAGTACCGAATAATCATAAGTAAGATTATTAATTACGATAAAATGAAATGTAATCAATAATATAAAACATTGCACAATGTTATTGAGACCATTGTAAGGTTAAAGAAATTATATCAGTTCTAACCCAGATTGAGAAGTTTTGTCACGACTCAAACTAAACCAAACCCAGACTTATGCAATAGAGAATACTCTCCTCCAATGACCGCTTTCAAACCACGGCCCTTACCCTTGCCGCAACCTCCTCACCTATCACTTAGTTCAACTAAGGATGAAGAAAGGACCACTTCAGCAATCCTCATCGAAGGAAGTCGATATTTAGCGTAGCACTCCTAATTGTTTGCCTTAACGGGTATTATGCATGTCCAGTTTCATTATAGTCAAATAATCATTAGTTGTAATTAAGGGTAACCAAACAAGTTCATACAATATAAAAACAATATAAACATGCAGAACAGCATACCAAGGTGTTCAACTCTTATCATAACTGAATATCACACACACATGTGGCATGCATGCAAACAACTAATTACAAACACAAACATAAGTACTCTTAAGTCTCTAGATACTTTAATATAATATCTCAACAAGCGTTAAAGTTATAATCCTATCTTACTTGTTCAGAAGCTTACTACGAAAGACTTAGATTGTCAACAATCTGACTATTAGGAAATCTTATATACACAAAACTCAAATTCAATTTTCATAATAGTTACAAAAACATTAGGGTTCTATCTAAAATGGTTATATATATAAGAATATATTATCACCATAATATATAGTTTTATTATATATATATATATATATATATATATCAAGTTAAGTTATTAATTATTAATGATATATGTAATTTATACTATTATATATTATATATCATTTCAATCATATTGAAACATACTTTTAATTGATTAAGTCACGTTTCAATTCCGGTAAGGTTATCATAATATGTACATTTTAGTAATATTATAGAGTTATAGGTTATATACCTACGATTATCTTATTTTAGTAAAAATAGTGTCATTAGGTTCATATAAATCTAACGACACGTATTACGAGTCCTATTTCTAGAGATAACTTTTAACAGGTAATTCAAGTTTTTAATACAATTATAAGTATCTAAATAAATATTATCGTATTATATGTATTTTATATTATTAAATTGTATTTTGCCTAATTTGTCAATATAACCCTATAATATAAATATTATCCAACCCTAATATTCTTATAATGTATCCTGATCATTAAAATACCATTAAATATATTAAAAATATACCTTTTATCAAATCCAACCAATACATGTATAAGTAGTTTTTATTGTATTATTTATCATATTTAGCCTATTATTACTAGAAATATGTCTTGATTCGTAAATTAAGCTATTTTACTACGTAAATTTATAATAATTAGCTTAGGTCACCAAATAATTTCCTGAAAATTTCTATAAGAAAAATATGGAGAATTCAGTTGTCACTTAGTTTCAAGTTTTCAATTTATCACCTATATATTCAAATTTACAATTTTACCCTTAAATTATACTAAATTACCCAATTATGATTATGTTTGTACAAAATGGATTTCTACCTATATCAACATTGTTATACTTCACTAAAGATCAATATAAGTCCATTCCATCATTTAATTTCATAAATTCCTATTTATTTCACAATTTCAAACTATTTTCTAGCTATTTTTAGGTTGAAAAATACAATAAATATTAAAAATATTCAAATCAAAATTCAAACTAATAGCAATTATATATATATCATGTACATCCTACACAAAAATTTTAAGGTAGAAACAATATCATTTAATATATTTATTTTCAAAGTCAAAATTCAAATGAATAGTGATTTTCTTAAGCAAGTACATTAAATATTACAAATTTTTCAAAAACAAAAATATCACACCAAACCATGTATAAAATAATCTAAATATAAATTTTTTTCAAATTTTTTTGGGTAGATTTACCATTTTTTAAAAATTATTGAAAAATAAAGCATAAAATTAACTTGGCTGTTCTTGAATGGTACAGTAGCTAATGGTAGATGGGTGGTTATTGGACGACCTAGGCAATGAGTAGACTGCTTGGGGACGGTCGAGTTCCACAACAAATTCAATTTTGCCCTAATTACCAACTTAGCTTGATTCCAGTACTATTTTTGAATAATTTCCTAAATTGTTTGGATTTTCCCAAAATTTTTCCTCCAATTTTCTTTAGATATTTAAGGTTCTAAAGTAGTTAAGTTATGCCTTGGAATTGCTTTTATACCAACTAAGGATGTAAAAAATTTTTTTCTCCATAAATGCATGCTTATCTTCTTAATTTTCTAGCATATAGTGTCATCATCCTAATTGTTTAGCTTTTGATTTAGCTTAAACATTTGAATTGGAGATGCCACATTTTTCTCCAACCAGTTTCCAAACATGATTCGGCCATATTGATAAGCTTTTGTAGATATTTTAATTAAATAGTGTTATTATATATATATATGTTATTATTTAGCGATTTTATTCATATACAAGTATATATATCCTACGTATATATCACGTATAGTATAAAGCCATACTCATATAATTATATTTCTAGCATATCTTTTATTTTTAAGATACATTTCTTAATTATTTTTATGAATTCAACACATAATATACATAATTTAGTAATTTAGGATTAATTTACAAGTATAATTATTATTTATACCGGGTATAGTCATAAAAATACGTGTTTATTCATATAGTAAATTATACTATATTATCTTATTTTATCACTCAATTAACTTATTTTGAAGTTCTCATCATATTTTAAGCTTGATTTTAGGAGTTCCGAGCAATTTGATACTAGGGGCAAAATTGGGATTTTGGGTTACCATTTCCAAAACCTAACTTCACTGTAAAGTTTGAACTCAAACCGATAACTTTTCCTTAAAAGCTCTAAATCTAAACTTGATTGTCCTAAACACAATTTTAAAAGCTTATATGATACACGTCATCAAATAATCTAGTAAGCACACACTTTAAAGAGAAAAGGGTCTTCCCAAAAGTAATGCTTTAAATCTAAGAAAAACTTCTTCTTCTTGTGGTGATCCAATTCTTAAGGTAGAACCTTCCTCACCAAATAGTTCACTATATTAGTAAACCATGGAATGTTGTACATTTCAACTGTACAAAGAGCAAACAAGCTTTCTTCTGGAAATTTATCATTGATGTCATCTTCATTCAATTTCTCCAAATGTGGATTATCTAACCTAGACAAGTGATTTGCAACCAAATTTCTGGCCCCCCTTTTTATCCTTTATCTTTAAATCAAACTCCTGAAGTAACAATACCTAACGAATCAAACATGGTTTTGCTTCAAATTTAGGTAGAAGGTACCTTAAAGCTAAGTGATCGGTGTAGACAATCATGTTCAAAAGAATGAGGTAGGGCTAAAACTTGTCAAAGCCAAAGACAATCGCTAATAATTCCTTCTCAATTGTGGTATAATTCACTTGAGCTAAAGTAAGTGTCTTACCAGCATAATATATCAGTTGAAAGTGCTTATCTTTTCTTTACCCCAATATCGCTCCTATTATTGATTCACTTGCATCACACATCAATTCAAATGGCATGTTCTAATCTCGTACTGCCATGATAGGAGCGTTGGTTAATTTTTCCTTCAAAACATTAAAAGCCTCTAAACAGCTAGCACTAAAATCATATGGAACATCCTTCACAAGGAGCTTTGTCAATGACTTAGCTATCTTAGAGAAGTCCTTAATGAAACGTCGATAAAACCCAACATGTCTCAATAAGCTTCTCACAGCCTTCATAGATGATGGTGGTGGTAACTTTGATATCACCTCTACCTTAGCGATATTGACCTCAATTCCCTTGTTTGATATTTTGTGTCCTAACGCAATGCCTTGCTGTACCATAAAATGGCACTTCTCCTAGTTAAACACTAAATTTATCTCCTCACATCTCTGCCCCACCTTCTTCAAATTTGCAAGGCATCCATCAAACATATCACCAAATAAGAAAAACCATCCATAAAGACTTCCATCATATCCTCTACTAAATCGCCAAAAATAGCCATCATACAACGCTAAAAAGTGGCTGGTGCGTTACATAATCCAAATGGCATCCTACGATATGCAAAAGTACTATAAGGGCAAGTAAAGGTAGTTTTCTCTTAGTCTTCCAATGCTATCAAAATCTAAAAATCGCTACACGTTCCATCAAGAAAACAGTAGTACTCATGACTTGCTAACCTCTCCAACATTTGATTTATGAAAGGTAGTGGGAAGTGGTCTTTCCTTGTGGTGTCATTGAGTTTCATGTAATCAATGCATACTGTCCAACCAATTACAGTACACATCAGTATCAACTCATTTTTCTCATTTGGTACTATCATCATGTCACCCTTCTTCAGAACTACTTCAACTGGACTCACCTATAGGCTATCTAAAATCAAGTAAATGAGCCCTACATCTATCAACTTCACTACCTCCTTCTTAACTACTTCCTTCATGTTAGGATTTAGCCTCCTTTGAGGTTACACCATCAATTTAAATCCATCCTCCATCAAGATTTTATGGGTACAAAAGGAGGGACTAATTCTCTTGATATCTGATATCTTCCATGTAATTGCCCTCTTATGTTCTTTTAGAACAGATAAGGGTTTCTCTTTTTGGCAAGAGTCAAGACTTGATGATATGATTACCAGCAACTTAGAGTCCTCAACCAAAAAGGCATACTCTAGTAAGAGGGAAATTGTTTCATTTTCAAGTCAGGGAGCTCCTCAACCGATGGCTTCAAACGAGTAATATTACTCTAATTAATCTCCTCAACTTCGAAATCCTTCAATTATTCAGCATACACCTTCAACTAAGCAATCACTTCTTTCACCTCATTAACTCCATCAAACTCATTTCCTCCTATCAAGCATGACTCCAAAGGGTTCTTACTCAAAACATCCTATAAAAGCTAAGAAATGGTGAAATAAAAAGAATTAATAACATACCATTCATCATCACTGCTCATTGATTTCTTGAAGACATTGGGTATTCTAATCACCATTTCTTCGCTTCTAACCTGAAGGACCAGTTTCCCATCTTTGACATCAATCACAGCACCAATAGTTGCTAAGAATGGTCTTCTTAAAATGAGTGGAACCTCAATGTTCTCGTCCATGTCCAACACTACAAAATCTACAAGAAAAATAAAGTCATGTACCTTTACTAAAACATCTTCCACAACTCCTCTTAGAAACCACATGGATCTATCTACCAACTGGATGCTCATTCTCGTGCTTTTGGGCTCTCTCAAATTCAATCTCTTAAACAAACTATGAGGCATCAGATTGATGCTGGCTCCAAGATCTGCTAATGCCCTCTCTACTAGGTAATCTCCTATCAAATATGGCATGGTAAAGCTACTAGGGTCCTTGAGTTTCCTAGGCAACTTGTCAAGCAGAACTGGAAAGCACTCTCTACCCAAGATAACAATAGAAAGTTCCTCTAATTTCCTCTTATTAAAGAAACTCCTTAAAAAAATTTACACACTTAAGCATCTAACCCAAGGCTTTTATAAAAGGAAGGTTGATGTACAACTATTTGAAAAGTTCCAAAAACTTCTTATAATGCTCATTATCCTTATCCTTCCTTAGTCTGGAGGGGTATGGCAAAGGGGGCTTATACTCCTTTAGTGCAACTAGTAAGGCATCCTCTTTTGGTGACGCATTTCTTACTGCTTGCTCCTTAACCCCAGCCTGAACTTCTTTACTCTTTTCCTGGATCCTCTCTAGAATTTGTAACTCCTTGCCACTTCTAAGAGTTATAGCCTTAACATGCTCCTTTAGGTTTGTCTTGGTGTTACCCTATAACGATCTAGGAGCTCTATTAGACAACATCTTAGAAATCTGCCTAAGCTGATTCTCTAAGTTATGTATCGATGCTCCTTGATTTCTTAAGGTTGCTTCTATAGCTCGGTGGTAATTCTCAAAGGTCTTGATTTACTAGGCCAACATCTCCTCAATGGACATTGGCTTATTCTAAAGGGAGAGGCATTTGTCTCTGAAATCTAGGAGGTTGCATGTTAAGGCTTTGACCAGTATTGTTGACCCATCTGAAATTAGGATGGTTCCTTCAACTCGGATTGTATGTGTTATTGAAAGGATCATTGCTTAGTTTGATCGAGTTCCCTATGTAGTCAACTTATTCTACTTGATCAATATTTGATAAACTTTCTAACTTAGAATCTGAAACTGCTAAAGCTTTATTCTGACCTATCGTGAGACTATAAGCTCCCTTACCAACACCTCCACCTTATGTGCTAAAGTGGAAGTGGCATCCAACTCATGTTTTCCCACTAACCTTCTTTCTCTTCCTCCTACAGATGACCATTGATAATAGTTATTGGCCATATCTTCAAATAATTAGATACATTGCTTCGATAACTTATGGTTTAAGCTTCCTCCAGTATCTACATCAATGAGTTACTTAGTTGTATAGTTCAAACCTTGTAGAATGTTTGAACCTAGTGCTAATCTAGAAGCCTATGATAGAGGCATTTCCTCAACAAATCCTTTCGTCTCTCCCATGCTTCATACAAAGGCTCTGAATCCATCTGACCAAAAGAAGAGATATCTACCCTTAGCTTAGCTATTCTTGAAGGTGGGAAGTATTTTCTCATGAATAACTCAACCATCTCTTGCCAGGTATTGATGGAATTCCTTAACATAGAGTTGATCTACTGCTTAGCATTGGATTTCAATGAGAATGGAAATAGCCTAAGGCAGATAGCATCCTCTAAAACTCTACCTATCTTAAAGGTATCACAAATCTCTAAGAATTGTTGCAAATGGTTGTTAAGGTCTTCATCACTAAACCCATCAAACTAGACATATTGCTAAATCATTTGAATGATACTTGTCTTGATATCAAAAGTATTGGCTTGAACTTTATACCGAGCAATGATGGTACTAACTCCTTCTAAGTTGGGCCTATAGTAATCCAACATTGTCTTTAGAGCCATAGGTAGATTTACTCTTGGCTCGTTTCTTGCTTATACTACATTCCGATTTCCATTAAGAGGTGAGTCCAAATTCAATGGCAAATTTCTTTAGATACCATCTTCCAAATTCAAGAATTGGTTTTCTAATGGTGGCTCGACATTTTGATTTTAATTATTCATTCTAGATGACTCGGATGTCTCTATTCTGATTCTTAATAATCCACGTGCTCTTACTCCCTTACTACTAGATGGTTGCTTCTCAAAATACCGTTGGACTTTCTTTATGTTACTTCTAAGTGTTCTATCGAGTTTAGGATCAAAGTCAGCTAGATCAATTGTGATGCTCCAGGTCATAAACTATAAATCAGCAAATAAGCCAATATGAGCACAAAGATTTCAAATAATCTAATAATAAAACAACTGCTAGAAGAATAGGAATCCTAATTTTCCTAATGATGATGCAGTTCTTCGGTAATAGCACCAAAAAAACTTGATCACCTCTAAATAGAGTTATTAAGTCTTACAATTTAACTGCTATATTCTATCCTTTACTTAGTTAAATGGGTAAGTATATCTATCATTTATTACTATGGATAAGTATAGGTCATCTCCACTAGGAACAGATTCAAGCACTAGTACCTATTATTCTTTATATTAACTAGCAAATCAAATGATCAACAAAATAATTAAATTAATTTCTACACTCAACTATACTAATTCTACTATTACACCAAGAAAACATGACAAACGAGATTATAACACGAAAACAACAAATTACAAAGTAGGTTTACTTCATCATATTAACATAAATTATAAATTAGCTATCCTAACAATTACTCATCTGTAAGAATTCTCTATTCATGAATATTCTTCTTAGAATTACTCAATTCGAATCTCGTTTGTGTTCCCTAAAATCTCTTCTAAAAGAATGGACAAGTCAAGATTGCATGAAAAGTTTACTAAATCCTTAAATTCCATAAAAATGTAGTAAACTTCTTAAAAATATCTCTATTAGTAGGAGAAGTTCATTGTAGCAACTAAGATCTACTCAATGGAATCATTTCTCAACATATTCCATTAAGATCTATTGCAAAATTGTGTCATACACTATACTATCTCAATTGTATGAAGTTCTAATCACCATAAATTTGTAATTATTAGGAACAACAACAAATCAAAGAACAATCATGTTAAATTGACTTCATAAACCTTAAATTATTACTCACATACGATAGACAAAGAACAAACACAAAGAAATAGGAAAAACAAAATAAAACATAACATAGATAGAAGAAGAGATAAGAAAGAAACTCTTTTTATTAACTTAAAGAATCTTGATAAAACAATGTGTGGACATTGAATTCTTCATAATTCTCTCAAATTTGGTGAAGAATAATATACAAACTCATGTTAGGTTACAACAACACTAAGAACATAAATAAGAAATTTTATGGACTCTAATGATATGTTATGTTTCTTAATGATGTTGGTTCTAATGTCATCCCTTTTCTTATCTAAAAGTTACAGTACATTTATACTTGACTCATCAAATGACTCAAAATATACCACTTCAAGACATCGCCCGATGTTAAGACATGTTCTACATACTAGTTAAAGTAAAAAGGTTAAAGAGGAACAGTCATGTTCACTCCTATTACGCCAATGATACAGGGTGTGATAGTCTCGAAAAACAAAAAACTATACTAATCACGACCTTAACCATGGATGTGAACTTCTCATCACTTCATCACGTCTAATCACTTCTGTGATCAAGGGAGTGATTATCTTCCTGATAACCAATCACAACCATGATGATAAGGGATCAATAGAACTTCCTCAATCACGCCCATATTGGAGGGCGTGATCAGTGCTAGCCATTCTAATCTTTCATTATCATGCCCGTGATGGAGTATATCTTAGTTTTACTTCAAGGATTTCTTCTCCTCGCAACTGCGATTTCCTTAAAATTCATTGGTCTTGTGTAAACTTCATTTCGTTGCTCTTGATTCATCTAAAATCAATATATAACACAATTAAGTACCAAAAACTTAAGAAATGAACACAATTATGATCAATTTATGCTTAAATATGTTTTGAAAGTGTAGAGTAATTTACCCTTATCACTAAGACCCATAATCGAACCAAGCTAAAACGCCTAATGAACCAAGCCAAAGCCCCCAACCAAGTGTCAAACACACCACTAGCCCCATCGATCATCCCTCTCTCAACAATACCCACCATGCACCATCTTCTCAAGCACCCTAGACCTAAAATCAATAGACATAACATACAACAGTGACCATAACAAACTCTATATAGATCTACTCACATGACCATATCCGATAGACATACACCTAAACAACCAAGCTAAAGCGATCACCTGACCACACTCTACATACGACCACTGTGACCTAACTAACCACTTCCTTACACTAAAGCACAATCGACTCTCCATAATGGCAATAGGCTACATACGATCCAAACCGTAGCATTCACCGATTAAACATGAACCACTACCATTAACCACCAATAAAAATAACCCAAATCATCATTCCAAGTCGTGGCACATATACCAAACTAAGTTTCACTAATAACTTGGTCATGAAAATCAAATTACTTAGTTTAGTGGCCATTACTCTCTTTCTTCCTCGACCCAAATCCATAGAGTAACCAACCCGACCTATGAGCTCTTTCTTTTGCCTATATCCGACCTGCATGCTAATTAGGCTAAGTAGATTTTTTTTTCTTTATTTAGTAGTCTTTGTTATTTTATTTCTATGTAAAGACCCATACTAGTTCCCCCTATTTTTGTGTAGGTTTTTTAATTATTGGTTTTTTATTTAGTTTTTATTATTTAAGGTTTAGTTGTAATTTTATTATTATTTAGAGATTTACTCAAACAAATATGTCCTTAACATGTGTCATGTTGATTTTTAGTAAATTAATATTTTTAGGGTATTTTATACTAACATAGGTCTTTCTTGGAAGATCTCATGTGAAATATTATTTTTATTTATTCTTGCATATTCATCCTTAAAATTGCATTTTTAGCATATTTGTTAGATTAAATTGCATATAGATTGTGTATCTATTATGATTGTCATGTAGGTTCTATTTTTAGATAAAAATTACATCTTTAGCATGATTATTTATGAAAGTTGCATTTTTACAATTTGCATGTTTAGTTGCATATTTTAGTATAATTTTTACATTTTGCGTATTTTTAGGTAAATTGTATTTCTTTATAAAAATTGCATATTTTTAGAAAATTGCATCTTTACACAAATTGCATATTCTAGAAAAATTACATATTGCATATTTTTACAAAGGGTTGCATTTTTATAAAAATTATATTTTTAAGGTATGACTGTATCTTTTCTTGAGATTCAAGTTTTCTATTGAAAATTACATCTAGTTTACATATCTTAGAAAATTTGAATCATGCTACATTTTTTTTTTAATTGCATTTTTGTATAAATTAGGCATTTTAGGGATTTTTCTTGTAAAAGGTCATTTAGTCACTTAGTTTTTTGCAAAATAAAAATCATTAATAGGCATCTTTTTCATAGTTTAGATATCTTTTCTATGGTTCAAACATTTGTTCTTTGGTTTAGGTATTTTTTTTCCATGGTTTAGGTATTTTTTCTATAGTTAGACATATTTTCCATAACAATTGTATATTTCATAGAAATTTGCATTTAGCTACTTTAAAATTAGACAATAAAAATTAAGGTTTTTTATAGGATTTTTCTTAACAAAAATAAATTGGCTAAAAACGTAAACCAAGCTAGTTTTTCAAAAATAAAATAAATTCATGCACTAAAGTTTTCTAAAAAATGAGAACTATAATCGGTTTAATCTTAATTAGTAAGTACGTAGGTACCTCCAAAGCAACCATAAAATTTGTAAAATATTTTCTTTAATTCGTAGTAAAAAAATCATTCTCATGCATTTTTCATATTTTGGCATATTTTTCCATTTTTAGGAAAATCATAAAAATTAAGGCCCATTAATTAGTTTTTTGTAATTTTTACTTAGTGACGTTGTCTTGCTAGGTTAGCCTCTAAGCTCGGTCCTCTAATATTTTCTAAAAATTATATTTTAAAAAATTTGTAGGCTAATGACCTAGTTAGGGTTTTTTTTATCTAAAAACCCTAATTTTATTTTTTTTACTAGTTTTACTAGCGAACAACTCCAAGTGATTTTTTAAAACATTCTTAGAAAAATATTTTAAAAAATCACTTAGCATCGCCAAAAAATGTTTTTTCTTAATTTTATATCGAATATTTTATATTAAGTGGGTTGAGCTTAGTACAAAATAAATTAAGGAAAACCAAAATAAGACTCGACATTAGGTTTAGCTTTAAATAAATAATCGACTTGTTAACTAATTAGTACTTTTAGAAAATAATTTTCTTGTTAAATAATTGATAGGTTTTGATTGGAAATTAGCATGTTGAGTTAATAATTTACTTGTTAATTTGCAAGTTTAGCATATTTAGGTTCTAATAAATTAGCATGTTTTAATTGACATTTGCATGGTTAGTTACTATGTGCCTTGTTGGCCATCAATGCATGATTATCATTTGCTTATATGTTTATGAGTAAAGGGATTTTCAAATAAAATGGGCTTTTTTTTCGCTAAAATTAGTTTTCTTACACATAAAATGCTTTTCCAAAGAGAAAATAAATAAATTGGTCTTTTTCCAAAAGTTAATAATTTTTCACAAGTGGATAAAAAAAATTGTCTTTCCCAAATTAATGAACTTAAAGTGAAAAGAGGGTTTTCGAAAATAAAATAAACTAACTAATAAAAATTTCTTAAATTGAGAGTTATGTGGGTTTGATCCTGCTTTGCAAGTACATTAGCACTTCAAATAGCCTAAAATAATAAAAAAAAATTTTGCATTTCCTCTTTTCTAAAAAATGATAATTATAATAAAAAACTAATTTTTTTTATAACCTATTTAAGGCATATTAAGCAATTTCATAGACTTCTTTTATGGAAATCGTTGTGTTTTAATAAGTTAGCCTCCAAACCTAAGATTTTCCAATTTCCATTTTCCTAAAATTTTTTTTCCAAAAAATAAAAAAATGATGCACCAATAGCTAAAATTATGGTCTATCCACCCATGGACCCAAATTTCATTTTTTCACTATTTTGATTGAGTGGTGACTCTTTTTCAAAACTGTTTTTAAACTAAAACCTTTTCTTAGTTTAGTCAAGAGATTTATGTTAAGCAAATCGAGCTTAATGTACATCAGACTAGGAAAAGACAGAAATTGAATTTTTAGCTCAACAATAGCCTATGAGAAGGTCCTTTATCTAGTCGAGCTTCCTTAACCTTCAGATGTCTTCAAAGTTCTTCACTTTTGGTATCATGATGCTCTCTCAAACCCTTTTTTACAGCTAATCGGATGCTTTTCCCCTCTATCACAGCCTTCCACTTTTACATCAGCTAGGTGTTAGCTACGTTGGATGGGACTTTGATAGCTGCAAATGGGGATGACCCTTACATGATACGAGTAACCAAGGATGAACACATGATGCCCGGTATCGCATGAACCAATGGGATGAATCTGAACCGCAAGATGGTTCGAAAGATAAATGGTAGTTGAAGGTTTGAGTAGGGGTTCTCGTGTACAATGGTGGATATGATGTACTAATACCTCACACAAGTTGGAGTTACACTTGATATTATGCACAAGTATGGTCAAAGGGCACTCACCACCAATCCACACTTACAATGGATCAGATAAGAGTAACAAGAGTAAGCAAGGACACTTAGCTCATGCAAGAAGGAAATATCTAAATATCAATGTCATTCACTACTGCGGTTATTACGATTTACAAGTATCTATATGTCCCAATTAAGGTAAGTCCTAGGTTAGTAAAAATTACGAAAAGATTTCTATTAGAAGAGTAAAAGGGAATAATTTACAAGCATAGAGTTATAATCAAACAAAAGAATATTCAATTACAAAAGAACAATACGAATGTTAGAAAAATAGATTACATGTTAGTTGTATATTCAATGGTCCTAAGGATATTACTTACTAAGTAGGGTAGGTTTAGAACAAATCAGGTCGGGCTCGATAACTCTGGTATTCCAAACTGAAGAAGGGCTGGTTCGAGAGGTGGTTTATTATCAAGTCATCTTTGAATGGTCGACTCGGGATCGGAGTCAACCTAGCTTTGGTAATGTAGTAGGTAGGTAGTATGCAAGTTTGGTGCTTATCATAAGACTGATGTATTGTGGAGGGGTCGGCTTGACAACAGGTTGTTCACTTCGGTAATGTTGCGAATCATGACTAAGAACAAACAAGGTTGGTTATTGGATGGGTCAAAGCTTACAGAAAGCTCAAAAAGAGTTAATGGGAAAAGGTGTGAAAGGGTGAACATGAAGAATGGAAAACAATAAGCAAAACCCACAAACAGCTCTAGAGGATATAACGCACCAATGAAACTTCCAAAGACTTACGACACAATTTGATATAATGCACAAATTAGTCTAATGAGGTTACTCACTACCTAACCTTGCTTAAGGGAAAGGATAAGAGTAATGTTGAGAGTAAACAAATAGTGTTTATATAAGGAAGAAAATACTCAAGTGTATTGAAGGTAATCTGCCTATTACAGCTACAAGTACAAGGGTATTTATACTCATAAGTTAGGGCAACTTGCCCTAAAGGGAAAAAGACAATAAGGACATTTCCTTAAGAAACAATGTACATGATACAAAAAGGGTAAAAATGAATATAAAAGGAAAACAATCATTGGTACTACAGATTCTACATATGATATTGTACATGTGGTGATGCTACATTGGCAAGGTTGTTAGGAGATGTAGAGAAAAAGTACGGACAAATGGGCTTATCTAAGCAAGGATGGCTAAGTCAGTCCGAATTCTCTATCTCTTGACTTCTCAACAAGGATGATACCAAATAATAGGTCGGCTTGACACTAAAGCGTAATCATCAACTCAACATGCCACAAAATAATTGATAATCATACGGTATGACATTAAAGGTTACTCAACAAGGAAGTAATCAGCCTTGGCAGGGGTTGGTTAGAACATAAGGCTTTATCATGCCTTGTACTAAGTCAATGTAGTACTTTATCCCTCAAGTTGGGGGCAACCCCCCAGGTAATTATTCGGGGAACAGGTCGGCATCATCATCTAGCAACTCCTTGATTTACTAGGGAAGCTCACCCCACTCCTTCACTTCCAATAGTCGCTTAACCAACAATAGGGTTGGCTCGTCAGTATTAACGGCCTCTTGGAGCTCAGCTCTACTCATCATTAAAGCTTTCGTTGATCCGCAAGTGAGTTTCATTTGTAGCTTGTGAACTTCTCTCGGTAGCATCAGATTCAGTGTGATCTTCTAGTCATTCTTTTCAAACATATACGTATTTCTATAGCCGTCATGTATAAGTCTCCTGTCAAACAACCACGGCCTACTCAGCAACACGTAGGAAGCGTACATAGGAAGCACGTCACAAAGGATATGGTCAAAGTAATTCCCTATAGTGATCGGCAATAATATTTGTCGAGTGACATGTAATGCTCCTTTCTCACTCACCCAGTACAACCTGTATGGCCTAAGATGTACAACAGTTGGCAGCTTCAGTTTTGAAACAAGATCGGCCAATGCTACGTTGATGTAACTTCCACTATCCACAATGAGAGCACACATCTAATCATTTACCTTGCGGGTGGTATAAAACAAATTCTCTCTCTACTCCTCCTCTTGTGAAGGTTCCACGCTCTTAGTATGCCAAACAACTATGAGTAACTAGTCTAAGTCTTCGAGAAACACGTCCTCTTTAATCAGTTCTTTCTTAGCAGGAACCTCCTCCTCCTTGAGTTCCTCATCTATACTCTCTACTTCTAACTTTGAGACGTCTCCCTTAATGACCATCGTCCTTCGGTTCGGGCACTATCAGGACTCTAAAGGAAGCCTAATAGGATTGCCTAAAATTTTCAAATCACGTGTGCACCCATGATATGGAAACCGCCTTGCAAGTCAAAGATTATAAGACTCTAAATGATAAATCACTAAGATTACTGATTTTTAAGTAATTAATTTATTATAACATATAAACATAAATAACAATGGATGTCCGATATCTCACAATTCCTCAGAATCATAGAGAATCAGTATCCCCTACCAAATGATAAGATCAAGTAATATAGACTTAAAAGTTCAAACTTAATAAGGTTGAAAAATCTAAGTACATAAGTGGTATTTACATTTAAAGTTTCACATGAACTAAACAACTTCTCTCTAATTCCAACCTCTAAAATGTCTCAATACTTGCACTCAACGCTTGGCTTTTAACCCATATTTGATTATCTATCAACCTGCAAAAAAAAAAAAACTATTGGAGAGTAAACTACAAGAGCTTGGTGAGTTATCCCCCATACTATACTGGCAAGCAAGTTATCAAACAAATTATTATAATCATATGAATATATGCACATACAGTATGCTAAACAATATATGCAGTTAACCGGTACTACATATAATATTAGATTTTGATGCTCTCTAAGATAAGGGTTAGAGATACATTGGCACCTATCATGACCGGGCTCTAGTACTTAGGTTTTTAACCATAACTTTGAATTCCATATTTCACAAATAACATTTTCATTTCTGAAAATCCAGTATTACACAAAATCCCAAGCCTAGCGGTGAGGCAGCCCCTGCAGTCCTTACTCACACCCTATAACAAAGGTCTCTAGACTCGACCCTCAATCATACGGTTGGCGTCTCCATCGCCTAGTAAGCCCGTAGGTTCGAGTAAGGTCAAGTTGTACGAGTGCATTGTACAAAAACACTTTAATATATATAAACAACCCCCACAAGCCTTTCTTTACCTCCACGTAAAGTGATGGCCAGAATAAGTAATGCAATGCATAGATAATGCATGACCCTTTTAATTTAAGATAAACTAAATATAATTAAGTCAAATTATGTGGCGATTAATCAATATCTGTAAACCATCCAAATCATGTAACAATCAATCATACAATCAAATCCTCAATTATTGTATTTAACAATATTTTTCACAGTAAGTAATTAGTATCAAGCACATGCATATTACGAATCCCCACGCATCAAGTTATTACTATTTAATTTAAGTACACTAACTATAAACACAAAATAAGTATAGAGTCATCGAGGATACTCACTTAACTATGAAGACTCACTCTAGTTGTAATAATCGATCGGAAGATCCTCATCCTCATCAAGATCACCTAATCATTATGAGACAACAGGGATAATAAATAATTGAATTAACTAATGGTTTTAGATATTTATCTACTTAATTCTACTTAGATTACTATTAGTTTTTATTCAATTAAACCTAATCACTAATCGTATGTAACTTTTTCATTCTATTTTCGATATTTACGAATTTATAGTCGTTTTTCATCGTTTTCAGATGCACGTTCACATAGTAATATCCATTTTGGATATTAAGACCCGTGTTTTATGATATGGACTAAATTTATTAGAATTTTAACCACTGAAACTCAAATATTCTTATTGCTTATGTTTATATCTTATTTTAGTACTTAATAATTTAATTAGCCATTAGATTCTTATACTTAGATGATTTTATATTGTTATTACTAATTTACGTGTTTAATTAAGACTAATTCAATTTAGGATGTGTATTAAGAGTTTAAAGAAATTTTGGCCCATAAGTATATGTATATATATATTATGTCATCTTATAATTTATTATTTTATAGACTTATATCATTGCTTATGTCAACGCTTGCTTTTAGGTCATCAATTGATTAGGTCATTACTTAGGTCATCATTTGCTTACATAAGTCCTTACTTCATACTAAGTATACACTTATACTTTTACTATACTTGTATGTATATTAGTATACTTATACATATACCATATTTATACTAATACATATAGCTGTATATACATACGGTTACATACATATTTTCGTATGCCTAATGTTCCCTCTTAAGAAAGCTTTATAAATTCATATTTTTGCACTTTAAGGACTTATTTAGTAAGGTATATGTATGTATAGTTAATATACTTTTCCTTTTTGGTTATGTACATAAAAGGTATTCATGTACATGGCTTACTAAGTTTATGTACAATTAGTTTTTCTTATTCCTAATTATGTATATGTACATCTATACTATGTATTCTAATAGTACATACCTAGTTAGTCCATATGAATATACATACTATATGTGTACATATATTCCTACACTTATCCATATGCATAACTACAATTATATTATGTTTTTTACCAAAATACACACATAAAGTTCTTACATGTATCATCATAGTATATGTACTCATGTATTATATCCTTATACCTAAGTATTCCTACACTTAGGTACATGTATACAAGTCAAGATACATGTACACGTTACATGTAAACTTCAAGCTAACCTAACATATACAATTTGCTATTATATAAGATGGAAGAATCACATAAAACATACCTTTTGTCCTTGAAATATGGAAGTAAGTTTTGAAATTTGGAAAGGGATTAAAGGGAAAGGGGGTGACCATTTGAAGATGGGGGAAAGAGCTTTGTTTTGTGTAATCCTTTGTGTGTGAAAATGAAAACAAAAACAAGTGGGGTTTAGATGGGGATAAAGTGAACGGCAACAAAGAGGGCAAAATTGGACAAAAAAATGTGTAGAAAGTTAAAGAGAAAGGAAGAAGACTCTAGATGACAATGACATATTTGTTGACTCAATCAACTCTTTGAAATTAAGTGAAATTTGTGTGTACATAATGGGGTAATTAAGGAAAATTTAAGACAAAAATTAAGGAATTGAAGGGAAATGTGGATTTTATTGAAATGATTAGTAAGAATGGTTAATGAAATCTTCCTCTAAGTATTTATATCCTATATACATCATTTGGTAAGCTACTTAATGTAACTATCATGAAGCTAATGGTTCCTCTACTTCACATCTTATCATAAGCATTTAGAATTCTTGAATATACTCATCAACACTTTGACCTCCTTGTCTCAGCTCTTGAAGCCGAGTGAAAATATCTTAGAGATATGTTTCCAGCATGAATCTATTTATGAGCAATCTCTTCTTCTCATGGCCTAAAAATTCTTTCACCACATGGCAAAAAATCTGAAGAATTCAATGGCAACAAATTTAAAGAATTCAATAAATTGTTGTCTCAGCAATTATCCTTGCTTTCTCATAATCCTTATATTAATAGTAATCAAACACACACTCCACCTTCTCTTCCCAATCCAGATACTCATCAACATTCCCAAATCTATTGAAACTTGGAATCTAAATCTATTGAAACTTGGAATCTAAAGCTTCACATGGTCAGATGCTTTGGGGACTCATACATGCTCCTCTTCAAAATACTCTTCTTCCTCCTTATTAAGCTCTCTCATGTCTATCCTTTTCCTTACTCATCCGCCAACTCCTCCACCTCGAACTGGTCGAGCTAGGTTTTGACCTCTAATATATTGAGCAGCTTATGGAGTGTTTTGTATGACCTTAGTAGGTCGATAAGATTGTGCATGAACAGCTCGGGTCAAATCTACCAAGAGGTTAGCTACTTCATCAAATCTCTCATCAATGCTTCTGGGAGTTCCCTAAGATTGTCATCCGTGGTAGACAACTCCACTATCATCACCAGTATTAACATTCATACTTAGGTCTGTCATTTTTCCTCACAGATTCAAAATTCAAACAAACACTTCAAAAAGTGAACAGCTAATAACACAACAGTCAAATGAACACAGTAACTGATTTTGTTTCACACACACAAAATAGAGCACAACAAAACTTGAAGAAGAACTAACTATAATTCACACAAAACCTCTTCTCTGATACCAAGATGTTGCAAACCGTGACCATGAGTAGATAAGGCTAGTCGCTGGATGGGTCTAAGCTTGAAAGCTCAAAAAGAGTTAATAGGAAAAGGTATAAAAGGGTGAAAACGAAGAATGAAAAATAATAAGCAAAACCCACGAATAGCTCTAGAGGATATGACATACCAATGGAACTTCCAAGGACTTACAACATAATTCGATATGATGCATGAATTGGTCCAATGAGGTTACTCGCTACCTAACTTTACTTAAAGGAAAGGATAAGAGTGATGCTAAGAGTAAACAAACAGTGTTTACGCAAGGAAGAAAGTACTCATGTGTATTGAAGCAAATCTGCCCGTTACATTTACAATTACAAGGGTATTTATACCAGTACATTAGGGTAACTTGCCTAAAAGGGAAAACATAATAAAGACATTTCCTAAAGAAGCAATGTACATTATACAAAAGGGTAAAAATAAATATACAAGAAAAACAATCATTGGTGCTATAGATTCTATATACGATATTATACATGTGGCGATGCTGTATTGGCAAGGTTGTTAAGAGATGCAAACAAAATGTATGGATAAATGGGCTTGTCTGAGTATAGATGGCTTAATCAGTCCGGATTCTCTATCTCTTAGCTTCTTGGCAAGGGTAATACCAAATGATAAGTTGACTCGACACTAAAGTGTAATCATCAACTCAGCATACTACAAAATAATGGGTAGTCATAGGCACAGCATTAAAGGTAACTTGGTAAGGAAGTACTCGGCCTCGACAGGGGTTAGTTATAAGATAAGGATTCGTCGTACCAGCCCTTCTACTCCTTAGGCTTGGCTATGGGTTAGGGTTCCCATAACTTGATTCCCATTAAGTAGTCTCTTGGATAAGGTAAAGAGCAAAGTCACTTAATAGGTTGGACTAGAGACTGCATTGCTCTTCTGAGTTTAACTTTCGTTAAACAACTCAATGAACCATATGAGCAAGTCCTTGAGCTCAAGAGCACGTGATAGGTCCGTGATCCCTATCATCCCCTCCAGGCTGTTTGAGATTTAAGATCAAATTTAGCTTAACTTTATGTTGCTCTTCTTTAAGAGTATACGTATGAAGCTCAGCAAAATTAAAGGAGTCAAAGACTCCATACTCTTTAGGTAATTTAATCCTATAGGCATTAAGATTGATCTTTTAAAGCACTTTAAATGGTCCATCGACCTTGGGAGATAACTTACTCCTCCTTAAGTTCAAGAATCCTTCCTTACTAAGGTGGATCCAAACCAAATCACTTGGCTGAAATTCTCTATTCTTCTGTCCTCAACCTTGTCTCTCAAGCTTGGTAGCAGCTTAGCTTAGATGTTCTACAACCTTCTAGTATATTGCCTTGATGTCCTTAACTCTTTCTATAGCTAGTTGATCATTATCTAAGCTCGAAATAGGTGTCTAATACAATGGGAGCTCAAGGTTAAGCCTATAGGTGACCTCAAATGGTGATATGTTTGTGATACTATGGGTTGTCTTATTATAGGTGAACTCAATTATAGGTAAGCATAGATCCTGATTGGCTATGTTCTAACTAACAACAACCTGGAGTAAAGTTCCCATTATCCTATTGACAACCTTAGTTTGTCTGTCTATTTATGGATGACAAGACATGCTATACAATAGTTTAGTCCCCATTTGTCTCCATAACATCCTATAGAAGTGGCTCATGAACTTTAGGTCTCTATCTAAAACAATGGTCTTAGGAACTCCATGAAGTTTGATGACCTCCTCTAAGAAAAGAAAAGAGATGGCCAAAGCATTATTAGTCTTAGAACAGGGCACGAAGTGTACCATCTTACTAAAACAGTCTACAACCACCATGATGAAGTCCTTCCCTCGAGACGTCCTTGCCAAACCTAACATAAAGTCTATGCTTAAGTCAAGCCATGGTTTGGTCGAGATCGGCAATGGTAAATATTACCCTTGCTCGGTTTAACTCTTTATCCTTCTACAAGTAGCACACCTTTCCAACACAACTTAGACATCTCTCATCATCTTTAGCTAAAAGAAACTTGAGTATAGTACCTCATTGGTTCAGTACATGCCAAATTGTCCAAACAATCCTCCTCCATGTACCTCACATACTAACAACTCTCTCATGAAACAAGTCAAGATACATAATCTCCTTTTCCTAAATAAGTATCCCTGCTCCTTGTGATAGTCATCTAGTGTTTGGCCCTCTTCACATCTAGCATAGAGTAGACCAAAATATGGATCCTTAGCATATAAATCCTTTATCATCAAGAAGCCAAGCAACCTAGCCTATAGTTTAGTCAAAAGGGAATGTCGTCTTAATAGGGCATCGAACGCTACATTGTTCTTTCCAATCTTGTACTTCACGACATATGAAAATCCCTCCATGAACTCGACCCATTCAGTTTATCTTCAAAACAACTTAGGTTGGCTCTTCAGGTATTGCAAAGATTCATGATTAGTGTAAATCACAAATTCTTTAGGTAACAGATAGTATTACTACACATTTAATGCTTGGATCAAGGAGTAAAACTCCTTATTATAAATAGAATAATTGAAGGTGGCTCCTTAAAGCTTTTCACTAAAGTAGCCAATAGGTCGGCTTTCCTACATCAATACAACACCTATGCCTAGTTCGGATGCATCACATTCTACTTCAAAAACTTTATCAAAGCTCAGCAGAGCTAAGACAAGGGATATAGTCAATTTTTTCTTTACTTATTCAAAACTCCTCCGTTCTCTCTCTCCCTACCTAAACTTAGCATGCTTCTTCGATAGCTCGGTCAATGGGACCACAATTGTATTGAAATTCTTTATAAACCAACAATAGAATGATGTTAAGCCATGGAAGCTTCGCACATTGGCTAAACAGGTTAGCTCTGGCCACTAGTAATCACTCTTATCTTCTCATCATCAACTCGAATGCCACCACTACTCATAACAAATCCCAGAAAGATTACTCCGGGTAGGTAGAAGTCGCATTTCTTTAGGTTGGTATAAAGCTTCTCAACTCAAAGTTTTGAGAAGACTACTTGGAGGTGCTCAAAGTGAGTCTTTAAGTCAAGGCCATAAACTAAAATGTTATCAAATATACTACCATAAATTTCCCAATCAGTTCTCGAAGCACATATTTCATCAATCGCATGAACGTGTTCGATGCATTTGACAGTCCGAATGGCATCACAAGCCATTCATACAATCCATGTAGGCATTAAATGAGGTCTTCCATACATCTCCTTCTCGCATTTGGATTTGATGATATCTTGATTTGAGATCAATCTTTGAGAACACTCTTGCTCCATTCAACTTATCTAGCATATCATCAAGCCTTAGTATAGGGCATTGATACTTGATGGTGATGCACTTGATTGCTCAACTATCTACACACATTCTCCATGTCCTATCTTTCTTTGGTACCAACAAGGCCGGCATAACAAAGACTCTCACACATACCTTCTCTTCAACAGCTTTTCCACTTGTCTCTATAACTTGGTAGCTTATTTAAGATTTAACCTATAGGCAAGCTTGTTTGGCAGTACGGCTCTTGGCTGTAAGTCAATTGCATGTTCAATACCTCGGAAGGGTAGCAGACATTTAAGCAATTCTCTAAGGAATAGGTTAACAAACTGATCTAGTAAGGTTTTCACCCTAGTAGGTAGCAACTCCTCCTTAGATCCCTCATCTTAAGTAACCTTTTCACTAGTAGATAGGTTAGCATTTCTAGCTCCATCTCTTTCTTCATCTTGGCTTGGGTTATCGCCAAAGCCTCTTTCTTCAAAACTCAACTCAATTGAGTCTGTATGCTTTTAACTTTTTCGATAATCATAAGGCTCAACTTTACCTTCCTAACCTTATGCTCTAAGGAACAGGTGTTCTTTCTTTCATCGTATATTATGCTTTGGTCATATATCTATGGTTGTCCAAGTAAGATATGTGATTCACTCATGGGTAACACATCATAGAGCACTTCATCTTAATAGTTTCCAATACTAATCAGCATAAGCACTTCTTTATTTACTTATAGGGGCTCCGTTGTCACTAAGCCAGTGTAGTTTATAAGGCTTGAGGTAAGGCTTAGTCGATAACTTCAATTACTAAACCATGAAGGTAGATGCTACATTAGTGCAACTACCACCATCAATAATTAATGTACACAACGACCCATTCACCTTACATTCAATGAACAAATTCTGTCATTGTTTGTCCTTAAGTATAGGACTCACACTCATTCTTCTCCTTACTACTAGGTTAACAAGCATAAAGTTACCTTCCTTACTATAGATGACTTGCTCCTCCTTGGACTGTTATGTCTATCCAGTCTCTTTCGGCTCTTCTACTTCCTCGTCAATACTGTTTACCTCAATAGTTGGTGCTTCGCCTCTTATCACCATAGTTCTTTTATTCAGACATTAGGCAACCATATGTCCAAATCCTTGACATTTGAAACATTTGATCTCACTTCTCTTCCTTCCTAAGCTATGGATTTTCTAAACTTCCTCGAGATCTCCTTTTCCTATACTCAGATAGCTTGAGCAAGTTGGGTCTCAACAACTTTACTTGGTTCTGATCATACAAGTCTACTTAGAACAGGTTGGCTAGTGGTAGGTTAATTGACAAAAGTTCGGAGTCTCCCTAATCGACGCCTTTTGATTCTCTATGTAGCTCAAATATCCCCATCAAGTGTTCCAATGTCCATGGTTTCCATAATACCACCAATCTCATACTTTAACCTACTAATGAATCAAGATACGATTCGATCTTTAGGCTCAACAACTTCACATCAAATCATCAACATCTAGAATTCCTTCACATAGCATCTACACTTAATCCACCTTATCTCAACTCTTGTATTCTCTTGATCACATCCTGCAAATAATAATTCAAGACAAACCTCTTCCTCATGACTCTCTTCATCTCATCCCAACTCCTAACTTTACGTTCTCCTTCTCTTCTACAGGTGGCTTGTAAGTTTTTCCACCATAAAGTAGCATAATCAGTAAATTCCAATACAGCAAGTTTGACCTTAGCAATGTCAAGAACTTCATGACATTCAAATTATTTCTCAATCTTATCTACCTAGTCTAGGTAGTCCTTGGCATCACCACTTCCAAAAATACTAGGGATATGCACCCTTAACCCTTCCACTTTAGGAGCTCGGACATTCCTCTCGAGCTCATAATACTCTTCCATTCCATCATCTTCTTCCTCATCCTCCTCTTCAATCTCATCCAATAGTAGTCTACATCCAATAACTCTTTCTACTCTTCCAGCTCAGTGTAGTCAAGCCTAAGCATTAGCTTGGGCATTTCAACCATTGACTCTCTCAGGCTGTTCATTGGCTCTCCTTAGTAGAGATCATTTTTAGCATTTCTATCTTCATTTGTGGTAGTTACCAAACTAGCCACCAGGTCAGTAAGTCTATCTAGTCAATCATCTATAAACAAGGCTGTAAAGCTTCCTTGTTGAACTTGGCCATTTCGAACACTACTCTCTTGGTTACCAATGGCTCCTTGAATACTAGAATTAGACATTGTTGACTATTACAATAGATTAATGGCTGAGACAACTCAAAATTTCCTTCTACAAGCAAGAACAAAACAACGCCAAATACACTTACAGCTAATATAACCAGCACACGACAAACAATCAAACACTCACACTTTATTTTTGCATACAAGAAATAGGGGAAAACACAACAATAGATTTCTCTAACGCTAAACACTCACAACAACCACAAGCAATTCCTAAAACACTTTTAAAATGGTAGTAAACCACTTTAACTTTCAATAGTAACTCACTCGAACATAGTCAAGTACTGATACCAAGATGATACGAATAGCCAACAACATTCGGTATCACATGAACTAAGGGGATGGATCCAAACTGTGAGATGTCCCAAAAGATAAATGGTAGTTAAAGGTTTGAGCAGGGGTTCTCGTGCACTGACGATGGATATGATGCACCAATGCTTCACATGAGCTCGAGTAGTACTTAATATTACACAGAAGTGTGGTTGAAAGACACTCGCCACCAATCTATGCTCATGATGACCAGATAAGAGTAACAAGAGTAAGAAATGACACTTAGCTCATGCGAGAAGGGA
Organism: Lumnitzera littorea; assembly: GCA_024138015.1. Lineage (NCBI taxonomy): Eukaryota > Viridiplantae > Streptophyta > Magnoliopsida > Myrtales > Combretaceae > Lumnitzera > Lumnitzera littorea. The sequence goes on from JAMXBB010000007.1 coordinate 78,342,068, forward strand.
ATATCTGAATATCAATGCCATTTACTGTTGCAATTATTATAATTTACAAGTATTTATATGACCCAATTAGGGTCAATCCTAGGTTAGTGTAAATTACGAAAAGATTCCTACTAGAAAATGAAAAAGGAATAATTTACAAGAATAGAATTGTAATCAAACAAAAGAATATTTGGTTACAAAAGGACAGTATGGATGTAAGAAAAATAGGGCACATGTTAACTGTACATTCTGTAGTCTCAAGGATACTGCTTACCAAACAAGCTAAGTTTATAATAGATCAGGTCAAGCTCAGTGGCTCAAATGTTTTGAACTAAGGAAGGGCCGATTCATGAGGTAGTTTATTGTTAGGTTAGCCTCGGATGGTCAACTTAGGATTGGAGTTAACCAGGCCTCAATAATGTAGCAGGTTGGCAGTATGTAGGTTTAGTTCTTGGCTTGGGACTAATGTATCATGGAGGGGTCGGCTCAACAATAAGTCAATTACCTCAGTAGTCTCTTAGATGAGGTGGAGAACAGAGTAACTCGATATATCAAACTAGAGAATGCATTGCTCTTTTGAGTTTAACTCCCCTCGAACAACTTGGGGAACCATATAAGCAAGTCCTTAAGCTTAGGAGTGCATAATAGGTCCGTAATCCCTATCATTGCATGTCTGTAGGAATTGATGACGACAGTTGTTTAGTTAGAGGGGCAATGCGAGCTAAGGGTAACTACTACCTTATGAGGGAAGCCCAAAGGATGGCATCTAAGATCACCACCTCCTTCTCATAAGTGGCTTTAGCAACTGGCTTCTACTTTATAAGATGAACCATTGCTAAGGTCGCTCATCTTTTAACCTTCCTCCTAGCTTCCCTCCAATTCAAGAGGTTACCTTCGTCCTTGTGAGATAGTTTCTTGCCTGCAAAAAGATGGCTAAACATCAGCATAAAAATTGAGAACGGCTATATATTAACCCAACTATCCTGAGCTTGTATAGGGAGAAATCCTCATTCCTTAGCAACAACAATCAAGCAATCTATTCTCAACAAGCCTGCATAAGGACAACGAGGGATCCTAGTGTAACAAAGAACAACAAGCAATACCTTCCAACTACTTCTGTATCATGGCCTTCTCTATCCAAGGAATAACTTACTAATTGGCTCAGAATTGCATTTGTGAACGAGGTACGTTGAGTTGATCATCCTATTGGACCTCAAACCTATGAACACCTCAATCGCTAAGATAGCCTAAGTGTCACTCATACCAAGGTTCTTAATGGCCTCTATACTAATCAAGGGAGTTCACCGCATCCAAAAGTCAACAGCGGAAGACAACTCTATGACCATGAACTTCTCTTTTAAGTGCTTTATGGAGGAGTATAGACCGATAAATAGCTTCCTATCAAGATGGTTCTCTAAGTACATCCATCCCTCACTGCCTTTCCACAAGAGGAAATACCTGAATAATTACAATGTCGCTTGCACTATTAGGTACTTGCACAAGGCTTGAAAAGCCTTAATAATCCTCCATCCATTAGGAGCAATATGGGTGTAGCAAAATCAATAATAATTGAACAATTCCTTTTCAAATTTGGTAAAGGGGAGTCACATCTCGAGTTTAAAGCATTTCTCATACAAGCATAAATGCTTCTTGGAAACTAGGGCCGATGGGTACGCACAATTCCATGCTAGCCAAACATACAATAATATAGTGCTTTTGGTAGTAACTTATCTCTTTCCCCTTAAGGGTACTATAACACCTACTAAGGGATACATCATTACTAGGCCTCGTATAACTATCTATAAGTTCCTTTTTGTCATCCTTGTCTTTGTTGTAAACATCTTGTAGCAGGCTCTTGATTAAGGCGACCTTATCGATCTCCATGTCTAAATCTCCTAAGGATTGATTCCTCGCCTATATCAATACCGATGAAACCTCTCTTGTCACCATTGTTGAAGGAGTAGGATTTCTTTGTACCATCAAATTAGATGAGGTCTAATTCATAATTACCTGAAGAAGACATTTTGAACAAGTAGAAGAAAGAAGGTAGATGAGTGGAGAATTTAAAAAGGTTTAAAGGAAGTTTAAAAGTGAAGTGAATACAATTGATTGTAAAAGTAGAAAAAGATTTCCTAAGAGGGTATTTATAGGCTCTACATAAAGGTAGACTGACCAGGTGGTTAATGGGAACCAAATGGACATGACGTTCCACTATTCAAATCCCATGCATTTCACAATCAAATTGAGTGGTCAAGATCTTCTTGACAACATAATTTCAATTGAACACATAACTACAATAGCATGACAACTATAAAGTCACATTAACTACACCTCAATGCAAATGCCAAAAGAGTAATTTAAAAAGTTTGCCTTCTATGACAAGCTTTGAAAGTATCACCCTTCCATATTCCATGTGCTCTAATCTAGGAAGACTTTGTAAATACTTGACAACTTCTTGGGTGAGGGCATAAAACCTTACTTAGCTTGAAGTAAGGGGATACATCACCCCTAATACTCAATCCCTCCACAAGCCTGGGCTTCATCAAGTTGCCTTGCCCAGCATGGTGCGTGACCTTGATGGACTACTAATATTAGCTGTTCAAGACAAGTGATGCCTCAATAGGGCAATATGATCATACAACCTTTTACTAAGAATAGTCCTAGTCCAACTCAGGTAAGTCACTTAATCCAAATCGACACAAGTGCCCGAATATGACCTTATGAGCTTAGGTGAAGCAACATATACTATTAGACAGTCCATTGACCTAGATTCTCAATCCGTCATAATGGTTATGTTTACCGAGAAGTTAAAGCTCTAGTTACAAAGAATGGCTTAGCTTGCACTTAAGGAGCCTATCTAATTTATGATTCTCCTTGCTAACCTCCTCGCAAAGAGACTACAAAGGTAGAAGGCACAAGTGTTAATGAGAGATTTTAGACATGGGTCCTTTAGGCTTATGCCAAACCCAAAAAGCCTTAGGCTAACTTGTTTAGGCCTATAGTTAAGATAATCCTTCCTTGAGTAACATATCTAATTCCTTGCCTAACCTATATAAGGATCTAACAAGTTAAGGGAAAAAGGTTGCTTCACGCAAACCTCTCCTCAAGATGGGAACAATTGAAGAACATCTAATGGATAAAGCTCCTTGACTCCATCAATAAGAGAACTCCTAAGTTCTTAGGACATGATTGCTTACATGATACCCACTTCCTACACTTAGTGGACATCTTAATGTAAGTACATGCGCTCTATATTCTCTCTAGCTCCTCCTTATAAATAAGGGAACTCCACTAATCGTAAAGCACCTTTCTCATAGACACTTAACAACTCTTAAATTCTTCAAGTATTCTAGCTCATTGGCTTTGTACCTTTCTCACTCTTCCTTTATTGAACACAATCTAACTTAAGCATCAGAGTAACCATATCAAATAATATCCCAGTGCCATTCACTATGTTTTGTTTTGCAAGCCTACACTTAGATGTTTTAAGTCCCAATTCTCTTAACTAAACTGGCAAAAACTTATAAACAACACTATTCTCTCTCTCTCTCTCTTTTTCTTTTTGGGAACCTCCAATGTAATCCCCTACCCTTCACAATTCAATTTCCCTTTATCTCCATTTCTTTATCTTCTTTGAGTTTCTATGATGAGCTAAACCTCTCTAAAACCTTAAAGCTCTATTAGCTAGGAAAGATATGTACTGAGCTAGCTAATGTCAAGACAAAGCTTAATCTTCTTCTTCTATCTTGTGTTTCCTTAGAAGAACCACAAATGAAAGCCTAAAAGTTAGTCTTGTGAGCTACCCATTAAGTTCTATAAGCTTAAAGGTGAGGTTTGCAGCATTTAATTAATTTTGGAGTTAAAACTAAGCAAAAAACTTATACAGTTATCAAAAACCATGAGTTAATTATACAATTCTACGAGTTTATGATTTTATGATGTTTTTCTTAGTTAAAATGAATAAAACCATTTTAGGGTAACATTTTGGTAAAATTATAAATTTTGATATATAATTCTACAGGCTTATGGTTTTACTAGCTTTGTGTGATTCTATACAATTTTACCACCTCTACACATCCAAATAAACAATAGAATTGTAATTTTCACGACCATGCTTACTTGTGCTAAGTTAGGATACGAATTATGGTTGTTTTGAGCTTAAAAAACAAAGGCAATCATTTTTTAAAGTGGGATATGTGCATAAGCAGCAAGGGTAATGAAATCCTTAGCTCTATTTCTAGATATATCACTCATCTTTTTTGGTTTAATGTTAGATGTGACTAAATGTTAGCTAAGTAATTGAATATTGTTTGGGTTGTGATGTTTGATATTCATAGCTTATTGTTGGTGCAATTAAAGCAGATGAGGTAGTGTGCAACTTGTTGTTGGCATGATGAATGAGGTCTAAGAGGGTAGTTCTTGGGGTTTTCTATGTTAAATATTTATCTCTTGTAGTGTTTTGTTAATAGAAATCATTTTAGAGACGCTAAAATAAGTTGTATGCTCTAACAAGTTAGTTAACAAGGAAAGCTAATTGAGGTTTATTCAATGTCCATTTGAGCTATTTAAGACGAGAAATGATTGATATTTAAATCAAGTGAAGTCTTCTCAAGTAATTGGTGTAGATAGGAGATTATGTAACTAATGTTGGTAACATAAGGAGTTAATAAGTGATTAATTAGTCTCATTTTGATTTTATTGTTGCTAATAGGATCGTGAAGTGTTTCCATGCTTGTAACAATGTTGTTCAGAGTTAAGATGTGTTGATTTAAAATTTAGGTATGGTTTAGGTAATGATCTAAAGGTAGGATTGAAGCTCACAAATTGACCTCCTAGTTTTCTTAGGACATTACCCTATTCTTGTATAAAGTTTTGAACTTTATGTGGATTAAATAATTTTAGAGTATGGACTAATATTTTAAAGCCATTATTTATGATTTTAACTCCAAAAGATGAATTTATGATGTATGTTATATGTATTATATCTGGATAGTTAAAATCCATTACATGTGTATTTTAAATGCATAAATGAGTGGAAAACTCTTATTTTTCACAAAAATTCCAATAACAATCTTACAATTAAAACATTTATTAACATATTAAGAAGAGACACTTAACTAAGGAAAAATGGGTTATTTGGAAAAAGAGGTTCAAATTTAAAATACTACACATGACTAAGAACAAATACCATTATCTTGACATTTGGATTTAACTTCTAGCTCCTACCTAAGGAACTATTCTAAATAGAATTAAACTTTGGCTATCTTTACTTGTTTAACTAGCAAAATCGAACTTTTGGAAGAAAACGAGAAATTTTGTTAGAAACTTTACATGGTATGAGGGAGCTAAGTTTAAGATGACTAAAGTTAAAAGGAAGGATTTATAATAACTAAAGTAAGGGACTTGAATATTAGATGAACTAAATGTGTTGGTTCATGAAGCTTGCAAAACTAATTCACCTAGGACCGATTCACTATCTCACCCCTAGAACTAGTTCAAAACCATTATAATTGAAACAAGACTTATTTAGCTTGTACCCTAAAAGTTAATATGTGTTTCCTTAATCTTAACAGATTCATATAAGATATTGTGATTCCCTACAAATGGTTGGATCGAGCTTATTAATTCATGTACATGATGACCATGCTTACTTCTTATTAGGATAGAGCTTTAATAATTGGACTAAAACGTACTTGGCTTAATAATTGCTTGTTGCATGCTACTTGGTCGTTTGACTTAGCGAGCAACACCCTAGCATTGAGGCTAGGTTTTGGGCCTAATCTTTTGGAATAGAATAGTTTATGCACTTAAGCCAACAAGTACTTGATAGGGAGGAGCAATATCTATATAATAATCACCAAAGTGGATAAAAGTCATGAAGGGTGTATAGACACCTCATTTTTACCATTTTTAATTTTAGTATTTTTATTAGGCCCAATTAAAAAAATAAAAAAATAAAATAATATAAAAATGAAAGTTAAAAAAATTAAAAAATAATAATAAGAAAAAGATAATAAATAAAAATAAAATATCAAGTCGTATCGAGTCAAGTTGAGTCGAGTCAAGTTATTTAAGGTCAAATTGGATAATAATGTATGTTTAATTTAATAAATTTTAAAGTCATTAAAGAATTGGGCTTAATTAAAATACTGTAATTTAATAACTATTTACATGCTTAGATGTGGTCGAACCTAAGCCATCTTAAAAACTTAAGATGGGCTACCATTGTATAACCCTTAAGTAGTTGGGATTTTTTCTCCTACTTGGTGGTGATAGACAAGCCTACTTAGGCTTCAATATAGCCCATTAGGTTTTTTTTCTGAAAATCCTTAAAGCTAAAGAGCCTAAGACTCATAGACCCTACCCTCCTATATTATCCTTTTTGAAAAAAGGGTAATCATTTCTAAATTATAGGAAAAGTTTGATTAATTCATGGTCGATTCAGCTTTCTTTTTCAAAAAAGGGAAAATTAAAAAATTTAATACCCTTATATATATAAATGTTCATAAGCTTTATTTTCTTAAATCTTATTTTGAATCCACTTATATATAAGGGTACTCTTTGACCGCGGGTTTATAATAATTCTATTCTTATAGTTTATTAATGACCAACCCCATTATATTACATGCGTGTATAGCACATTGCATCCCATTTATTTTATATTTTTAATTTGCATATTTGTTTTTACATGCTATCTTTTGTAATATATGTAAGTCTTGTAAGTTTTGTTTTATTTCATAAGTAATATATATTTAACATAGAAGGCTCAAAATCATTAATATTTCTCCTGCACCATAATGTGACAACATTAAAAAAAAAATAAAGATTATTATAGAATTATCATTTTTTCAATACTTTCGAATAGATTTTTTTTTAAAAAAAAATAAATTTTAAAATGATATTTTATGATCAAAAACCAGTTTCATGATAATTATTTACTTAGTTGATTTCCATTATAATGCCCTATATGTACCATATCGTTAGGAATTAACAAAATACAAAAAAAAAATAGAAAAATAGAAAAAAAATATTTAACCATTAGATTTCCATTGTAAATTATTTTCCATCTTAAGGTCATTAATCTCGTAAGTGTCTAAGTTCTCATTCTTCGTATTTATCCATTAAGTTGTCACGATTCTAATAGAGTTTTTTCCATGAGTTATCATCTTTGTGTCATCTATTCAATAAGTTTTTCATTGTAAAATAATTTTTACTTCTCCTTATCATCTTTGTAATATTATTGTCGTCCTATATCCTTGGTCGTCGGTCCCAATGTTTCCAATTTTTTTTTTTTAGTTTACATTCGTTGATATCAATATTAAGCTTCTATAACATAAAATCAAAATTGTTCTTTTTTTTTTCAATAAAAGTTTTCAGAAAAAAAAAAGGAAAGGTTTTCAAAATTAAAAAGAAAACTCAATTTAAAAAAAAAAATGGAATGCAATGTTACTAACAAGAAGGGATTCTTGTAGGCCTTGAAAAATTGCTTTTTAAGTTATCTGGCCTAACTTCAAGCCCATAATCACTCATTATCAAAACCAAAATATCTGAAGCTCTTAAACAGAGAATAGCCACAAGTGAAGGGGTTCTAAGTAAGCATCCAAAGCAAGTCGAGACCATGGCCCATACCTAAGCCTAGGGGCCTATTGACATGCCATTTGAGGTAGATAAGTCTAAAGAGTTGCCAATTCATGAACTCAACAATAGTAGCAAAGGCCTTGGGAAGGAATTGGAGCAAAAATTGATCAAGATGGAAGAAGAAATCTTTTAGAAAATTGAAGAGAAAATGGGAATTCTCAAGGATCACAATGTATAGAGTAATTTAGGCTTAAGCAATGTTTGTGCTTTTAAAGATCATGAGTTACCCAAGAAGTTTAAGGTACCAAATTTCAAAAAGTATGATGGAATAGATTGTCCTAAACTTCACCTTAGGTTTTATGTTTGCAAGATGACCTAATTCTCTAAACATAAGTTGTTGATGATTCAAACTTTCCAAGATAGCTTAACTTAGCCGACGTTGATTTGGTATGCCCAACAAGACTTAGTTAAGCTTAATACTTGAGATAAGCTAGCTCGACCCTTTTATCAATAGTACAAGTTCAATGAAAATGTAGCTCCTTCCTTAATGGATTTGAATAACATGAAAATGAAGTTGACCAACTCCTTTATGGAGTATGCCCAGAGATGGAGATCTATAATCGCTTAAGCTACAGTACAATTGCCAAAAAATGAATTGATTAACATATTCATCTACACATTAGGTGAACCTTGTTAAAATCAGCTCTTGGGCCACACCGCTTCCACATTTGCAGATGTAGTTACAACTAGTAGTTGCATTAAAGATGCTATTAGAGTGGGGAGATTAATAGGGAAAAGATTAGCTCTATTGGATTCAAAGGCTACTGTGAACACTACGATGTCCTATCTAATGATACGCGAGCCTAATGCTCTAAGCACTGGCCCAAAGCTCATGGAAAATAAGCTAAGCTAAAAATCACCTAGAAAGAGGTTCACTTACATCCCGATTCCTATATCTCGGGTTTATCGTTGCCTAAAAGAAGAAGGTTTGCTACATCCTAAGATTCCAACACCAGGATATAGACCTCGGAAATATGATCCTAATGCGCAATATGAGTACCACATGGGTCAGCAAGGGCATGCTACTGACCATTGCTAGGAGTTGAAGAATAAAGTCTAAGATTTGATTCATGAAACATTGGTCCAGTTGGACTTCGTTAGGGATCCAAAGCCCGAATTCTACACAGAGCCCACTATCAATATGATACAAGGTTTGGAAAAAATGCTTGAAACAAATTTGAATGGTCAAGTCCAAGAGGTATGTTACTGCTATGATATGAAAAACAAGGTTACAGCCCTATAAGAAAAGTTGATGATATTAGAAGAAAGGCTCACAGGTACAAAAAATGGAAATAGGTTATGTGCTTAAGCAACTCGAAAACCTATATCCTAATAAGGGTAGGACATCACACCCTAAGCATGAGGATGACTCTATGAAAGAGAAGTCAGGAGCAAATGTGCCAATTGGGAAAGCCCAAAATCAAGATAAGCCCATCTCTAACAAGAGAAAGCAACTTACATAGTTCAAGATTCTAATAGCCTAAGTGTTTAAGCAATTGAGAGATGTAGGACTATTGGCATGTGAAAACCCAACAAAGAAATACAAGCCAAGGGATCATGGCCCTAACAAATGGTATGAATATCATGTGGGCCAGGTGGGGCATAGCATAGAAGACTATTAGAAACTGAAGCATAAGGTAAAAAATTTGATTGATGTTAAGGTTATCTAACCAAATTTTCTAGAGACTGATGGGTCTATGAGCAATAGTATCCCTAACCTAAGGGCATCAAACAAACAACCTCCAACATCAAGTATTGACGATTTACTACTACCATCTAATTAAGTGTCTCACCATTTGAAGTAATCAGGCTACCTCAAAAAGATTAATTCAACTAAATGGGCCAAGTTTGAAGAAGTGATAGAAATGGGGGGCAAGAAGTGGAAAAGAGTTTTAGTTTCTGTATTTATTTCTTTTTAGAATAATCTTTCACTTTGGAGGTAAGATTTATTTAAATAAAGTGTTTTTCTTATGCATTTTGTTTTTCTATGATGTACACTTAGTTATGCTTGACATGGGCATGTCATTGGCCCTTCATTATTGAAATACTTCATGCAAGACTTGGAACAAGCAAAAATGGATAAAGTAAATATGAACTCGAAACTTAAAATTTTCCACCTAAGGGAATGGTAACACATTAATTGAAAGGTTTAGGATAAAAAGAGGCAAACATATCTTAAACACTAACCCTAAACACACACGAGAGTTAAGCGACACAATGTGAGTAATTGGGCTCATTCCTTAAATGAGATCCATCTTGAACTCGGTACACATGTCAAAATGATATTAGGCAATCATTTCATTATCCCTAAACACAATTATCCCTTACAAACCCATTTGAGTTTTTTAGGGATTATTCTTAAAATTAGCCCTGCTAAGAACCACCTTATACTAGGGTAATCAAGAGTATAGGGCCATTAATCTAAAGAAAAGGAATAGACTAACTTATACTTGCTTTGGTAGTGCCAATTTATGAGCAAATATTGTCATAGATAATTCAGTTTCTTTAGGATGAAGAAAAACTTCAAACCATATACACCTCACCTAGGCCTATGCACTCATTCAGACACCTTAAGCCCATAATTTTTTTGGAAACACTCTAAAACCATACACACCTCATCCAAAGCTTACATACCTTGAACCTACCTTATAGGGTTTTGAATCCCATTAAGTGAAAACTCAATGATGGAAGGTGACTACCTTGAAAAAAAAAAAAAAACAAGGAAAAAGAAAAGAAAAAAAACAAAGAAAGAAAGTATTAGCAAAGTCATCACCTTCAAAGCATGAGCTAAATTGCCAATAAGCCTAGAGTCCAAACTTATGAAAGATATATAAGGACTAAATATTTTAAATTCCTAAGCCTAAAAGCAAAGCCTTCATTTTATAATCCCACCTACTATACCACCTTTTATGAAACTCTTTTAACTAAAGTAATCAACTTATCTTTAGCAAAATTTGCTTGTGAAACTAAGGTAAGCCCATATTTAGTTTCTTAAAGGTTCTTGGCTTGTAAACTTAGGATACATTATATACGATTTCCTCAAAATTGGCTAAATACATTGATATCCATTTGCTCGAACTATTAATCAAAAGCCTTACATTGCAAACCTAGAAAAAACCTAATTGATTAATCAGATTGTACTACTTATAAGATAGGTTATAGCTTTTAGAATTGATGTTAAGAGTAAAAATAGACCTATAAGAGTGCAAGGAAGTCTTATTTGACTAAACATTTCAAGTAATGATATCTATCCCCTTAATGAAAAATTAAAGAACTATTAGGTGCTTTCTCAAAAACATGAATGATTTTAACCTCTAGTTTGAAATTAATGTTTCTAAAAAGTTCAAGAATCATCAATTATACTCTACGAAACAAGACTAAAAGAATGAGTAATCAATGGATAAGGGGCAAGCTAACCCCTTATTTATGATCCTTAGAGTCTTTGAGACTTTCTTACTTGTTAGCAACATAATTTTCCATTAAAGAGTGTTTTTTTTTTTAATTTCTTGAAAAAAGAAAAAAAAAACTTTTCAAAAGAGAAATGAAACCTTCTAAAAAAATTATCAAGAGAGATTTCTTAAAAAGAAAAAGTTAAAATTTTCAAAGAAGTATCAAAATCCCTCAAACTCAAGTCTCAGATTATTTTGTCAAAACTCATTAAAGTCCTTAAAATTCATGAATCGCTTGCCCTTTATTATGTTGTCCATTTTATATAGTAATCTTAGATCATCTACTCATAAGAGCACTATCTAATCCTTTTTAGGATCACTTGCTTAAAGGAACACTATCATATTCCTTTTTAAGATCGCTTACTCAAAAAAGTGCTATCCTATTCCTTTTTAGGATCACTTACTCAAAAGAGCATTATCCTATTCCTTTTTAGGGTTGCTTGCTCATAGGAGCACTGTCCTATTTATTTCTTTCTAGGATCGCTTGCTCAAAAGAGTGCTATCCTATTCCTTTTTGGATCGCTTTCCCAAAGGAGCACCATCTAGTCATTTAAAAGATCGCCTACTCATGACATAGAATGTCATCTTATCTTGTCTTCAAAAGATTTATCCTTTTAAGCAACAGATCCTTAAAGAGACCTATCCTCTTAAGAATACCTAACCTTTTAAGTCGAACCCAATTGGTTTAACAATCAAAGTCCTTACCATGCCAATTCAAACAAGGACCAAGCAAAAATAGGAATCTCTTTTATCTTTATAGCGAAGTTCTAATCGGACTTTGCTACAAAGAGAGGTAGCTATAGGTACCTTATTTTTGCTATTTTTTAGTTTAGTATTTTTATTAGGGTAGGTTAAAAAATAATAAAATAATAAAAAAGCGAAAATAAAAAATAATAATAATAAGAAAAAATAATAAATAAAAATAAAGTGTCAAATCATATTGAGTCAAGTTAAGTCGAGTCATTTAGGATCGAATTGGATAATGTTGTGTGTTTAATTTAATAAATTCTAAAATCATTAAAAGATCGAGCTTCGTTGAAATGTTTTAATCCAGTCCAATATAAAGTAAATTTTTATCTAACTTATATTGGGTTAAAATAAACTTATGATTTATTAAGTAGGTTATTAGGCTAAATCAAGTTGGATTGAGTCAGGCCTGAAAGATAAAAAGCCTAAATCAAGATAGGAAACTAGGTCAAATCTTCAAAGAATCTAAATCATATCTTCCGTATCTAAGGTTTGTTAAGATTAAATCTATATCTAAAAAAATACCAAAGATTCAATTATGTGGCTTATAAATAGTAAGCGTTAATGCATCTCCAAGCTTGAACACCCGGAGAGACACCACAACAAAGCAAATCAAAACAAGCAAGAAAAAGGTTAGCAAAGTTCAGGTAGTTATCGAATAGATATGATGCACCACTCAATCCTACTCGGCCTATAATTCACCGAATATGATACATTGGTCCAAATTGAAGGGTTACACGCCACTACTCCTTACTAAAGGGAATAGATAAGAGTTGAATGATAACGAGAACACTAAGGTTACTCAAATGAATAATTCTCTATTCAAGATGATGATCCCGTATACAAGAAAGTGGAGGTTTATATACCCGTCCACTATGGTTACTTTACATGTATGAAAAGACAACAAGGTATTCTACACTAGATTACATAAGACATACTAAAAGGGGTAAAAAAGACAAAGAATATTCAATATGAAAAAATAAAAAGAATCATTTTAAAACATTGTGTCAGGAGATACATGTCGCTTAGTGGCTAGACATCAGGAATATGATACAACGTAAGCGAAAACAAGAAGTGCTGGTAGTCAAAGGCCGACCTAATCTAGATCTAGTCAAGAGCCAATCAATCTAGTTAGGAAGTCAGCTAAATTGGAATTAGGCACCAGTGGTCGGTTGGAGAGCTCGACTCAGCTAGCCTTTTTAAAGTTACCTTCTAGGTCAAGACTTCATAATTAGGTAGGAGCATGTTGGACATACGTGAGGATCTGACAAACAGGTTGGTTGGAGGTCAAATTGGGATAGGAGTCTCTATCTCGACTATGGCTTAAAGTTAGTATTTTTCATCTAAGCCCTTGAAGTCCTCTAGCTCGGCTTCTTATAATCGATCTAAGGGATTGATTCCTATCATAAAGTTTAAAAAATACTTTTTTAGAATCCCCAACACACAAACACACATTTATGATACACATTTACTATTAGATATACACTTACTAAGCACAATGTTTCCCTCATTGCCACACAACACAATCATTCCACTTTCACTTCACCGATCACTCACCTCACTCACACCCATGCACTACATCACTCGCCCTTCACTCACACCCATGCATTATCTTACTACCCCTCACTCAAACACAATAGCATACACGAACATAGCACTACCAAAGGAAATTATCATTAAACTAAAATCAATTAGCAGATCTATCTCTAACAGATCAAATCCCCACTATAACTAATTTCAAAACACCCTTTCACTACTGTTGTATACACCCATATGCCAATCAAACACAACACATCTGTACGTTAACACTACTGATCTCACACATTCAATCACATACTACCCCTCACTCACCCGACTGATATGTCCCCATACCCCGATACCGTATGTTCACATACAGTACTTGCTCATATGCCAACACATTACATACACGACCGCACACATGATCGAACACCCACAACATACTATACCTACAATTACATACACCACTCGACATACTGCTAACACATACCACGATCACCTGATTTTACATATGCTCACGCAATCACTTAATTTCACACATCAAACACAAACACACGATTCACTATTGCATATGATCATGATCAGTGCTGTACATACACAACCAATACATACACCAAGCACATGAATGTAGTCCAGAAAATCACGATACTATTAACAAGATTATGTGATCACAAGCAACTTGGTTTGTTTAGGTAATAAAAATTGTTTTCTTTAATTAATTATTTTATTTTATTAGCTAATTTAATTATTTTTACTAATTCTTTTGTTAGTGCAAGTTTTTTTATATTTTTTAATAATAGTCATATCATTTGCTATGTTTTTTAAATAATTGTCAATTTTTTTTTTTATAATTTAGCTAGATTACATTTTTTAGTAAAATTGAATTTTAAAAAAAAAATTTGGTAACTTAGATATGTATCTTAGTAGATATTACATATAGGATTTAGAAAAGATATTTTTTTTATATGTAGTGATTTTTTTTTAAATAAGAAAATCTTAATCAAAGTTTTTAAAAAGATTTAATTAGTTAGGTTTTTTTAAATAGATTTTTGAAATTATATTTTTTAGGGATTTTAAACAAAATAACAAATTATTAAATAAACATAAATCTGGCTCAATTTTCAAAAATGAAAAAATCTACCTACTAAATATCTTATAAAAAAGAACTACGTTGGTTTGATTTTGACTAGCAGGTACGTAGGCACCTTCGAAGCAACTATAAAAAAAAAAAAAAAACTTTGTTTCCTTTTTTTTAGAAAAATTTTTAATAAAAAATTCACTTTAGTTATATTTTGTATATTTGTATATATCTTAATATTTTTAGAAAAAATATAAAAATAAAGCCCATTAATTTTTTTTATTTTTTTTCCATGGTGAATTAGTCTTAATAGGTTAACTCTCGAACTTAGTTTTTTTTCTAATCAATTTTCTAAAATTATTTTTTTGGAAAATCCATAGATCAATGGCCAAATTAAGGTTTTCCTATCAAGAAACCCTAATTTTATTTTTATAACCAGTTAAACTGATTGAAAACTCTAAGTTTTAAATATTTTTTTTAGAAAAATATTTCCTTAATTTAATGTCAAGTAATCTATATTAAACGGGTTAAATTTAATATAAGTTAAATTGAGGAAAATCGAAATAAGACTCGACAAGGTGTTATGCGATGGCATAGGTAATGTATGCACGACATCGAATCTAAGGTGAAATAATACACTCCATAGATATACTAAACGAAAGAGAACAAGTGAAATAAACACCATGTATTTTCACTTGTTTAGGAATATACATCATGTATTTCATAATGGTCCTTATACACACCATGTATTGATGTTAAGGGAATGAACACATTGTATTTCTCCATGCTAGCTTTAAAGCACATCATATGTTTGAAACATGCACAATTGTACATGTTATGTACAATGTTCAGTGTCGTATACATGTTTATATGCTACCTCAACTTCTTGTTATATTATTTTATGAATTACTTTTTATTTCTCAATTTTGTTTATTATTTATTGAGAGTCATAAGTAATTATCCTAAGTTTTGTTTTTGGTAGGTTCAATTACCTAATTACCTTGGGGTTGTTAGAGTTTTTATATAAATACGTATCTTATTCTCATTAAAAAAAAAAAAAAAGAGGATCTTGAGAATATTTGACCTTTTGACATTTTTGATAATATTGAGAAAGAATTTCATCTCTTTTCTTTAGTTCTTTTGAAAACTTTCGAACTCATCAATTTAGTGTTAAAGCTTCCACCTCTCCATCAATTTGGTATCAGAGCTTCTACTTCTCTATTAGTTTGGTAACAGAGCTCTTGGAATCTAACAATTAATTTCACTAGTTCGATTTAGAATTGGTAACCACAACACCAATTCCAAATTCATCCATATCCCCAATTTAGTTTCTTATTCTATTCTAAATTTTCTTTATTGTTCTTTTATTCTTTTGATTTCATAGTTGTTCTTGTCTAAAAAAAAAGTTTATTACTTGAGTTGTACTATGGCCAGTAGATATACTTATGATGCTCAATTTAAGGGTTTGATGTTTCAAAAGGTAAAAGCACTATGAGCAAATTTTAATAGGTGTGGTTCTCTAGATGATAACTTAAATTTTAAAATTTAAAATAGATCGCATATTCTAGAATTATCCATATCTTAGCCATAAGAAAGAAGATATAATTTGTAAGCAATTTAGAGGTTCTGCAAAAGCTGAGTGGAAAAATGAGAAGATATAGATGGTTTTTAGTAGTAAAGACATTACATGGAGTTTAATGAAGAAACTAATGAAGAGAAATTTTATTCTATCTGTCGAGTTTGGTTTTTCACCCTCCTGGTTCTTTTTAAAAATTAGGTCTTTTTTAAATCGATCAGTTTTAAACCCTACCCGTTTAATATCGATCATCTATTAGGGTTTAAAGAAAACCGTTTCTTTTTATTTTAAAAACAACTTTGGAGTCACTACTCAACTGGAGTCAGAAAAAACAATTAAGTTATAACCAATTGAGTGAATTGGTTATAACTTAGCCACTAATCTAATGATTGAAACTAATTTTTTTAAAACAGTTTTTTGAAAACTAGAGATTTAGGTCTGAGGGTTATGAATTTTAAACCTTTACTAGTACCATTGACTTTTCAAAATTAAAATTAAAATTAAACTTAAAAAATCACCTTTCAATTTTAATAGATAAAGCTCGGTTATTAGTTACTCTAATTGGATAAATGAAGTAATCTAAACTAAAAAAGGAAAATTAGGTTTTTTTCATTTTTATCATCACCCCATAGATGCCTACATACCCACAATTCGGGATCGACATACGTAATTCTTTTACCGAAAATATAGCGGGTTGATTAATTTTAAATTTTGAAAAATTATCAGGTTTACATTTTTATTCATTTTTTACTTATTCGATGAAATTTTCCAAAGAGCCCTAAATTGGAACTCTTATTTGAAAATTTCTTAATTTAAAAAAAAATCCAATTATTTTTTATTTATTTTGGAAAATCCAAATTTTATAAGTGTTAAGAATAATTTTTATTTATTAACTTGTTTGCTTATTTTTTTATTATTTTTTTTATATTATCTTTTTTTTTCTTTATTTTTTACTAAACTAAAAAAATAAATAAACTATTCTTTTTTTTCTTCCTTTTTTCTTTCCCGTTTTTCTTTTTCTTCTTTTTTGATTTGATTACATTTACATGGAATAAAAAAAATAAAACAAACAAATAAATAAAATTAAAAAAAATCTAGCAAAGGTTCGGACTAAGGAGGAGAGCATGTGTCAGGTCAGAACAGTCAGGTCAGTCGCAAGTTGTGGATCGGATTGAGTCGGGTTATCTGCAATTCTACTTCAGTAGTATTGGACAAGGGTGGTTCAGGACGATTCAAGTCAAATTCTTTGGGGGTGAAGATAGATTTGTGTATATTAGATTAGAGATAGGAGAGTAAACTCGATGCCACAGCGTTTGGGAGTGGTTTGGAGGTGTTTTGGAAGTTGGCCATTGGTGGTGGTGGTGGTGGTTGGGCCATGTGAGGGTTGCTGGGTGTAATTGAATGATTAGATTAGGGGTTTGGGATTGCTAGGAGCTCAGCTATGTAGTTGGTTAGTGCTTAGGGTAGTGTTTGGTAGTGGTTCAAATGGGACATGGTGGTGGCGATGAGGGTTTAGCTTTAGGTTTGCAAAGGGATACAACGGCAATCAAGAGAGGTTAGGTTGGAGAGCCTAAGCTACGAGGGGGCTTGACCACGATGGTGGCTTAGCTCAAGAATGGTTAGAGAGAGGGGTTCGAAGAGAGAAAGAGTGAGTTAAAGAGAGAAAGTTTGCGAGAGTGAGAGAGAGGGTGTTTCAAGTAGTTGTATTTATCCCTCCAGCACCCTTTTATACTCGAATCGATCCTAGAAACATGGAAAGCTTGAATTCAGATTTAATGAAGAATGCCCAGAAAATCAGTTTTTTTTTTTTTATTTTTGAAGCTCAAATTAAATGCTCCTTTGATTTTATTTGGACATATTATTGTGTTTGATTCAAAGTAGGTCATACAAAGGATGAATTCGCATCATTAATTAGTGTGTTTCAGCAAGGAAAAGCACGAAATCAAAGGCTAAAGTGAGAGGGTCGGGCTGTTCTTAAGAAGGAAAAAGGAGGAAAATCGATGGGAAAATGAGGGAAAAGAAGAGGGAAAAAAAGGGCCAACTTGGTGCCACGTCAACCATGCCGACCACTCCCAACCTACCACGTGTCATCACATGACACGTGGCAGCTGACATAGTACGCTACGTAGCACCATGTTAGCAAGTGCACCTAACCCGACACTACCACATATCAGGACATGTGGTGCAATCAAATCCTGACATATGTTGCAATCAAATCCTAGCATAATGACACATGGCATTATGCTAGTTAACAAAAAAAACAAAAAAGAAAAAAAAAAAAAAGATCTCCCTGCCTTTGCCAAAATTCAAATCTAAGTCCTCACACTCAAACCTCATACTTAGTTCATATGTTTAACCGTTAGACCATTAGCCTATACTTTATTCATATGTACAATCAAATTGCACATATGAACTCGATCAGTATAAGATAAATGTAAATCTAAGTCCAAGTTCAACGGTCAAACTTCTAAACCAAATTAAAAAATAAAAATCTACCCTAATAAAAAGTTATTTTCTAGAATCTTTTTTTTTTTTTCAATTTTTCTAATTTTTTGTAATTTTTCAATTTTCTAAATTTTTTATAAATTTTTATTTTCTAAACTTTTTATTTTTTAAGGTTTTTTTCTACACTTATTATTTTTTATACTTTTCTTTAAAATTTATTATTTTTTGTGATTTTTCTTATTTTTGAATTTTTTTGGTATTTTCTATAATTTTTATTTTTTCTAAATTCCTTAATTTTTTGGGTTTTCTTTAATTTCCTATTTTGTGTTTTTTCTAATTTAGAACCCTATAACCTAATCTAAAAAATAAAAGGGGGTAAAAATTAGGTGTCTACACCACCTTATTATTATGATGAGCTACATGATGGGATTTTAGCATTAAGATAGGGGACCATGAATGTTAAGGAGTATGCTTAGGAGTACACAAAGCTCTTAAGGTAATGTAAGTTGAATGAGCCTCTAAGGTACACTATATATAGATTTGTAAGGGGCTTGAATTGCAAAATATCTAGATAAATTGATTCTCTTAGGTTGTATACTTCGAAAGAAGTTATTTAGATGGCATTAAGAGTGGAAGCTACATAATTCGACAATTGGAAAAATGTTAAAGCAATTGGAGGCATAGGTAGTTAATACTAGAACATCAATTCCTAAAGAAGCTAATATGTAGAATCATAGTAACAAAGAACTGATATTAGTGCAGATAAAAGACAAGCTTGAAAGGGAATTTACAAAGGAAGAATTGGGGATTTTAGAAAATATCATAGAGTGAGAAACATTAAGTGAAAATTAGGTGATTGAAATAGAAATTCTAGTGAAGAGTCTTGAAGTTATCATTAATGTACCTACATTATTATTGACTCCTACGAATACTATGGATAAGTATTTGGGTTTTCATCTTTCGCCTTTGTGATTGATATATTTTGATCCATTCTTAGTATTATGTAGTAGTATTAGGAGCAACAATTCTATTGTGCCTATCAAATTTTATAGGATGTTTTTGGGAATTAATTATGAAATTATTGACGGTTCTTTGCATTGGTGTAGTAATGTGGTTAATGAGTAGATAGTACATGGAAGCTTCAAATTATATGGATACTTTGGAAGTTTGAAATCTTATGAGCCAATACAA
Organism: Lumnitzera littorea; assembly: GCA_024138015.1. Classification (NCBI taxonomy): domain Eukaryota; kingdom Viridiplantae; phylum Streptophyta; class Magnoliopsida; order Myrtales; family Combretaceae; genus Lumnitzera; species Lumnitzera littorea. The sequence goes on from JAMXBB010000007.1 coordinate 78,361,689, forward strand.
GTTGTTATGAAAAAGTATATAAATAGTATTTTAGCTAATTTGAGATTTCAGCTTTATCAATGTACCAGAGGCTATCATTTTATCTACGCCATTGCTTAAGTATGATGTACAACAAAGCCACATGAGTTTTATAGACTAAGACCATGGCAAATGGAAGGAGTTTGGATTGGCTTTATTGAATTTGTTGATGAGGCTACAAGATGTATGGCATGACTTTATTAGGACTAGTTGCATGAGGATAGATGTTGTTGGAATTATTGAATGTGTTGATATTCTAAGAGTTGATGTTGAATCATTATGGCAGATGCTTATGAGGAGGGGCTTTGCAAAGCATAAATTAAGGAATGTAATAAAGCTTAAGCCTAGAATGACCAAATATTTTCATTTAACCTTATTTGAGTCTTGTAGGGTTATTTTTTATTTGGGAAGACCTTGGAAGATTTGAGGATGAATCTTTTTAAAGAAGGGAGTATGATGCATGCACGACATCAGATCTACGTTGAAACAACACATGCTATGGCTATAGCAAGGATGAATGAGAACAAGTGAAATATACACTATGTATTTTCACTTGTTTAGGAATACACACAATGTATTTCACAATGGTCCTTATATATGCCATTTATTGATGTTAAGGGAGTAAACACGTTGTGTTTCTCCATGCCAACTTTAAAATACACCATGTATTTGAAACATACACAATTATACATGCCATGTACAATTCTCTACACTGTATACATGTTTACATACTACCCTAAGTTCTTGTTATATTATTTTATGAATTGCTTTTTATATTTTAGTTTTTTTTATTACTAATTTATTGAGAGACGTAAGTAATTATCCTAAGGTTTATTTTTGGTAGGTCTAATTACCTAATTGCCCTAGGATTATCAAGGTTTCTATATAAGTATGTATCTTATTCTTATGAAAAAAGAGGATCATAAGAACATTTGACCTTTTAATGCTTGATAATGTTGAGAGAGAATTTTATATCATCACTTTGGTTCTTTTGAGGACTTTTGAACTCATCAAGAATGTTGTCTTGTTACGTTCTTCGCTATACCAAGATTATTTGATTAGTATAATTCATTGGGTTACGATCTCCATTTCAAGGTTCATTAATTCACTTAATCAAAAGGTTGAGGTCTCTTCCATCAAATTATATAGAGATTCTTAGGATTCTCAATGTTAAGATCAATTTCAATTATACCTCTAATTATATGCTAGATTTCTCAATGGATCGAGGTCCACTTGCTAATTCTTAGAGATATGAGATTCCGCACTAGTGATCACGCATTAGTTTGGTATCAAAGCTTGTACTTCTCTATCAATGGGACATATGTACAATATGTCATGAATTGACTAACAATTATGGCAACAGAATTATAGTCGTAAGCCTCTATGAGATTATTTTAGTTTTCGATTTCGCATGGAGATCAATTACTCCATGCTGCTCTTGATAGCCTTATAGGATTAGCTCGATGTAAAGGAGTCTTGGGTACTTGTTTTATTCTTGGTTGATGCACTTTAAATAAATTATTAAATTAATCTTGTATATAGTAATTTGTGTTGCATATCACTTATAGTTATTGTCTATTAAGCCTAAAAAACTCACTCTTCATCTTTTCAGGTGATGATACCTATAACTCAGCAAATATGGGTTAGATGATAGTGTGGTTGCAAAGGAGGGGTTTGACTTTGTTGTGAGTACTTAGATACATGAGACTTTTTCCTTTGTTTTAAAGGTGACTATATGCCCCAAATTTATTTTTAAATTTTGTTTTTCTTTATTCTATAATTAATGAGCTATTAGAACTCATAACGACTAATACTTTTGGAGCGTGAAGTAGGCAAGCAATAGTTTCAAGTGTAGGTAAGGGATTTGAGCTTACTTAGTTGATGGAGGCCATTTAGACTAGTTTATTATGATGTAGATAGTTTAAGTATGTGTATGTGAGTGTGTTGTATGTATGAAAATTTTGGCAAGTTTCTACATATTCTTGTAAAATCATCTTGTCTAGAAAACAAACAACAATATGCCAAAACTTCAAAAAAGTCTATAACTTTTATAAATTGTTTTAGAAATCTAAATGCTAAGAATTTCATAATCTAAAATTTGAATAAAAACTCACATATTTAAGCTACCTTACATGCTTTACTTAAGTATAGCATGTAGCGAATTGTACACGTGATTATCATTTTAAGGTGTAACATTATCACCACCAAGCAATCACTACCTTTAGGTGAATCGATCTAGTACCTCAGCATCTTATGATCACCACACTAGTTTGAGCAAGTTCCCAAAAGTATACTACCAATGCCAATTATGAATTGGTGTGTGATTTGATGACTTGATCACCCGACCAAACTAAGCTTGATCTCGATTCATATCTAAAATCCAATCTAAGGTTTGATTTAACTTGAGACTCGAGTCAAAGTCCAACATAGTCGGGTCAAATTAGCCTATCCTTATTTTTTAAGTTTCCTATTTATTCTATTTTAAAATAGATATAATGTTAATATTTTTTCAAAAAAAAATAATAATAATTTTCAACAATAACAGCAATGGTAGCGGTAGCAACAACAACAACAACAATAATAATGAGAATTTCTTAAAATAAAAGAAAAATAAAAATAGAAAAATGAAGATTTTATTAAAAAAATAATTTTTTTAAAATAAATATCTAGGTTTTCAATAAAGATAAAAAGTTTCCAAAATATAATCATTTTCTTTAAAAATTTTAAATAAAAATGAAAAAAAATAGAAAAATGAACAAAAATGTTTAGAAAATGAGAAAAATAAACATAAACTAAGAGTAAAAGAAAAATTATGAAAAAGTAAACTATGATAACTTAATCCTAGTTAGTAAGTATGTAGGCATCATTTTGGAGTGGCTTTAGAATTTTTTTTTTTTTTAAAAAGGTTCCTTGAAATAAATATATGGAAAAATAAAAGTATTTAAAAAAAAAAACACATAAATGCTTATTTTAAACCACATGCCATATCACTTTTCAAATTTATTCAAGTAGCTTGTTTACTATCTTTATAATTCAAGTCCTTTAGTCAACAATTGCTAATTTTTTTAATCAAACTAATAATCAAGTTAAAATCATTGTATCCACTCAATCACAACTTGTCTGTTTTTTTAACCTTTGATCAATATGGTGACAACTCTATAACCATTTTTCAAAGGTTTTACGAAATTTCCTTCAGTTTCTTATTAAAAGGTTCATATTAGGTAGTTTAGAATTGATATAAATAAAAACTATTGGAAAAATAGAAAATGTTCCCCAAGGAAGAGTGTTATATTGGATGCGTTTTAGTCCTAAGTACAAGCTACAACCCAATTGGTAAAGTGCGCACATGTCTTAGAAGGGTGACTAAGGTTTTAGTTTATACATCCCTTATCTCATTATACTTAAAATTAAATGAAGTCATTCAAGTATTAAATTGTGCACTTTATTATTAAGATCAATGATAACTTATTTGGAAAATCACATACATGTATCACAGAATGGGAGGTTCACCTCTCCTGAAGTGACTATGCAATACTTAACCATCTTTTCCTCATACATATTTACTTAAATTACAGATGGCAAGCAACCTTTTTCCTTCATGTTTACCCAGAACTGTTTCAAATCCTTCTATCTTTAGAAGTATCATTCAGAAATATCATGGGCCCCCATATGTTTGAGAGGCTTTACTATCTCAATTGGTTTTAACCTGTCATGGCCATCATCAAAAGAGCAACATTAGTTCCCGAATGGGAGGTCAAACCCAACTTTAGAGATTACCCCACCTTATGAACAAATTACTTGTTGATGCTCAAGTTAAATACCGTACTTTCCTGTAAACTCATAAACTGTGACATTTTCCCTTGCTTATATCCATGATGCTCTCATCGTGAAGCCAACTCTTTACCAATAGCCTCCACCAAAAGATCTCTAACCTTACTATTTATGCTTCACTCCAACATAGATCACGTCCACCAATACTTCATGCTTCTATAGGCTTCCCTCACTCATTCCTTTATCCTTTGAGGTTATATCTCACTAAATGACCCAATGATAGGGTCTACCTACTTAAGCTTATTTCATTTTTTAAAAGTTTTGAGCAATCTTGTTATAATGTTGCTTATGACATGGTTAGCCCCTCTTTAAACCATGTCCTCCACTTAGTGGTTGCTCCTCTTATCAAGCTTCATCCATATGAGCTTAGGTGTTAATAAGAATTACTCTTTTCATTTAGCACATTGGGTAGTATTTAAGTAGCTTGTCAGGTTGGAACTTTTAAGCTTTGATACCACTTATTACGGGATGGGAGATTCACCTCTCTTGACTTACTCGTACAACGCTCAACCATCTTTTCTTTATACATATTTACTCACAATACGAGTGGGGAGCCAACCTTTTCCCTTCTTATTTACCTAAGACTATTCCAAGTCCTTCTATCTTTAGGAATACCATCTGGTAGTATCACAAGTCTCCATATATTTAGGAGGCTCAACTATCTCTCCAAGTTTTGACCTACCAAGGTAAGATTATCAAACTCGTAATTCTATCTAAAATCAATAGAGAGTCTATAGAATCAAAACATAAAATCAAATAATGAAGATGTAAGTTTCTACAACCTATGTAAAATAACTTTAAAAAAATATAGATATGTTTATAATAGTTATAAAAAAAACTTGAAATATATTATAGAAATAAAGAAATGAAAAAGTTAAGTTCATTTTCCATAAAAAAAAATTTATTAATATATAATCTAACATTTATAAAATAAGTATAAGTAAGGACCAAACTAATTTTTTTTTTCTCATTATTTTGTTTGAAAAAAATAATAAATCGAAGAAAACCAAATATTTCAACTTATTTTTGTGTTACTAATGGTGTAAAATTAAATATATGGTTTTTCTTATTTACTTTTCTATTGGAGGTAGAATCTAAATGAGAGAGAAAAAGGAAAAAAATTGAAGTAGGATACAAAAGATGATTTAAGGTCTTAATAGTCAATGTGATATTAAAAGCCCGGTTATATTTTTCTATTTTTAGCCCATTCAACTTATAAATGCAAACTCGATTAACTCAGTTAAAAATGTAGGTTTCTATTAAGTTTGACATATGAAATCAGTTGAAAATATAAGTTTTTATAAGAAAATAATTTTATATATGAGTTAACTCGAAAAAGTCTTCTAAAATCTTAAACTCGTAGAATTGCATAAGTAGAATTGCGATTTTAATAGCTATATATTATAACCATCATTAAAAGAGCAGCACCAATTTTTGACTAGACTGCTCATGAAAGACTAAACTTGCCTTCAAAAATCATCCTCACTTACAAACAAACTGCCTATTGACACTACTAACTTCATATTATGTCCAAGTTAAATATCCCTACCTGCCTTTGAACTCGTGGACCATGACACACGCATGTGAGGGGTCTCCAAGCATGTACCGAGCTAGAAACGAAAAGTGAGAAGGTGGGATATATTTTGGTCAAAGTTGCGAATTGGCAATTTAATTTTATGTTTTAAAAAACATAATGATCTTCTGATTAACACACCTAGAAATTACACTATAACCAAAAAGTAGCAAAAAAAGTGGGTAAATAGTGACTTTTATCACTTTTATACAAGTATTGCCAAAAAGAAAACATAATGTTACTTGAAAATGTATAAAACGAAAATAAAATTAATATTAAGTCAGTACTAGCAACTTATTCTGAAAATTTCCCCAAAAAAGCTCAAGCGATTCAAACTCACAACGAGTCATGCGCTTATTAGGAACCACTCAATTACCGGGAAACCTAATTTAGCTTTGCAAAAGCAAATATATAACATAACTCATTCAGGGTCGATTTAGCTCCAAGATGCAATCGAAAACAATTCTATAATGGAGCTTTCTCTTACAAATGAACAGTTGGAGATTTTATGAGCGATTACAGTGGGTTAATTTAGCTAAATACTTTATATACTACTCTAACAGATTAAGTAAACCAGTTCGAACCAAGTTAAACAAACTCTAAGGGGAAACCATTTAAACAAAGAAAATTCAAGTTCATTACAATGATTAATACCATGAGACCCCTATAAATATTTCATTGCTAAAAAAGCTCTCTGCCCTATTTTATTATTTTCACTTTTTTTTATTTGTTTCTTTTTGTATGCTTTTTCTTATTATTTGATTGATTCATCTTTTTATACCTTTCATTTAGTGGATTTTTTTTTTCTCATTTGATATTTTTAACTTTTCATTATTTTTATTAGAAAAAAAATGACAAAGCTAAAAGACAAACTAAACTATCAAAAATGAAATGTCTAGAGTAGCAGTTTAACAAAGTCAGCTATCGTTGGATTTCATCTGAAAACCTTTTTGAGGTATTCGAGCTAAGTTCTCCTAATCGAGAAAATAAAGACATTTTTTAGCATTGTTTTTGTTTGTTTTTTTGGTTATGTACGATTTCATCCTATGCTATTTAACACCCGTTTAGTTATATATTAAAAATTAATCTTTGAATTATCTTGAAACTGAGAATAACTTATAATTCCTACTTAGACTGTAGCGAAAAACCAATTGTTAGAATTCATGTACCATATATTTGATTGTTTTAAAGATTGTGCTTATATCAATCAAGAGCTAATCGTGAATCGATTTAGGATCATATTTTTTTCTGAAATCATAGATGATAATCTTCATTTTCTTGGATTTTTGCCTTTCATGTTCTCTTAACTTATTGTATTATGTAGGAAAAGTATAAATTTAAGACTCAACCTTTTGTAATCTTTTAATTTTTTTTTTAGTCTTAAACGTTTCAAAATTTCCATTTGAATTCCCAATATTTGTAAAAGTTTTCAAACAAATTTTCCATTAATTTGCCGTTATTTTTTTTGTTAACTATGACATGTGCCACTTTGTGAATGCTCTATAAGAAAAGTATAAATTTATGACTTAATCCTTTATACCTTTTTTATTTGAGTTTTAAACCTTTCAAAATTTTTATTTGAGTTCTCGTTTGCAAAAATTTTTAAATAAATCTTGTGACAATTTGGTGTTAACTTTTCCATTAACTACGATATATGAGACTTTGGTCCACATTCTTTTATTAAAGAATTAATATGATAAAATAATTGAAAAATAAACAAAATAATAAAAATTTCATAAAAATAAAAAACATAAAATCAAACAATAAAGATATATATAATGTAATATACATGTATATTTATTATAATTTCAATAAAACAATTTTTTTAAAAAATATAAAATATAAAATAAAAGTAAAATAAGCTAAAGAAATCATTCTGACCACTATAAGGTTAGAAGAGTAGGCGAATCAACTAAAAGGAAGTGCAAGGTCACAACTTAAATACAAAAGTAGATCAAATTGACTCACCATTAGCAATGGATGGTTGCTCACCCCCTTCGTGGGTTAGAGGTTGGGCAACTACATATAGCCAACCATTTAAAAAATAATAATAATAGAGTGAAACCTAATTGGATTTTCATTTTATTTCCTTACCTTTGTTTTTTTAATTTTTTAAAATTTGAGGGTAGATTCTCTTAAGAGGCAGTGGTGGGTTTACACAACCTCCTTCTAGGAGTTAGACGGTTGCTCACAACCAATGATGGGTCAATTTGATTTTAGTATAGAGGTCGTGACTTACCACTTCTTTTGAGTTGTTTTGTTATTCTCTAGTGTTAGAGTAGTAAGAAATAATTTTTTTTTCCAATTTTATTATTTTCTATTTTCTAATTTTTTTAATTTTTTGTTTCATTGAAATTTCAATGAGTACACATGTATATAAATTTATTATATTATATTTGTATATATCTTTTTTATTTGGTTTTGCATTTTTTAATATTTTTCTTTTTTTTTCAATTTTCTATATTTTTTATTATTAATTATTTTATTATAGTAATTATTTAATAAAAATATATGGACCAATCAAAAAGTATTACTTACAATAGTTAATTAAAAAAAATTAATGACAAACTAACTACGATTGATTTGAAAACTTTGTTGCAAATATTGAGGATTTAAATAGAATTTTGAAATGATTAAAAATTAGACAATAAAGATACAAAAGGTTTAGTTTTAAATTTATACTTTTCTTATAAATTAATAAAAAAATGTTAATTTTCATAATTAATAAAAAAGTTAACAGTAAACTGACAATAAACTTCTTTAAAAACTTTTATAAACGTTTGAAAATTAAAATAAAACTTCAAAGATGTTTGGTATTGGAATAAAAAAGGTATAAAAAGTTACGTTTTAAATTTATACTTTTCCTCCTCCCAAGGCACACCGCAGAGGATTTTCTCACCTTATTCTCTGTAGTAAATACGTTGCAGATGACCGAATCGTGAACGCTGGAAGCATCCCAGCCGTAGTAAAATCGAAAGTATACCTTAGTACTCAATGACTCGAAAGGCGTAAAATACTAGACGAAAGTACGAACGGTAACATGCATGTCGGGCTTCGACGCTTGGCCCTTCACATGGACAAATAGCTCCTGGTCGCGTGAACGGCTCTCAAATTTCGTGTTAATGAATATCGATATTGGGTCATGTACGTGGGTCATCTCTTAACCACATTTTATTCATAGGGCATATAATTATATTTAATTTTTATTAAAACGACAACGAGCCCTCAACACATGGCCTAAATTTTCCGCCAATCCGACTAGTCACAAGATATTGACTTTCCTCGGATGCCTAATCGACAGGTGTCGTCACTTTTTATTTCCATCTTTAATGTCTCCTCCCCACCTCCGTTCCACTAAAAATCGGTATATTCTTTATCACTCCCCAAAAAAGAGTAATATAGTAAGTGTACAAAATTAAAGGCCATATTCTATGCTTTGGAGCTATGTCAATGTGAATTACCTACGATGACTCAATTTTGTCGTTTTAAATATACACACGCTAAATCCACCAATTATTGGTGAGGATATGGTGATCGATGTCCCACAATTTTTCCCCCAATTAATATATATTAAGAAGAATTATACATCAAAGTGTAAATATTTAGGGTCAAACTCAAATAAAGAATAAAAGTTTTAAATGGTCTAAATAGAAAATAAATATTATGTAAATAGTATAAATAAATAATGACTTTATGTAAATTAGTACAAGTAAAAAATAGTGTCACATGCAAACAGATAATAAAAGTTACACATTAAAAAATGAATATTTTTCTCATTGTATCATATCACCAAATTCTTAGATATTATACAAGAACAATAATATTATTCTATATTTGCATCATTTTACATGACATTTATTTTTTATTTAAACTACTAAATGTTTATTTCATCTACTAAAACTTCTATATGTAAATTTCTAATATATACTATTACTGTGGTGGAGGAAAACTAAACATAATCTATCTTATTAAGAAAGTAACCTTGATGTCACCAAACAACAAGGGTCTTGAGGACAACGTGAAGGTACAATATATTGGTTATTGAATTGATTCTCTTCATGTGCGTGTATATATATATATATATATATATACATATATACATATATCTTATCTCCTAGAAGCTCAGAATGGTATCTTTATACATGCCATGGTTTTATTATTATTATTATTACTAAATAAAAGTTAAGGTTTTGAAAGTGTTAATCCTATGCACTAATTGACGCACAGACGGGTTGCCTCACGTACGCTACAATGAAGAATAATGAAGTAGAGATGGAAAAAGATGTTAAAATAAAAATATCAAAAAGAATTATCGGTTGGTTGCGGATAGATTTTTTGACTTTCAAAACATATTTTTTATAATTTTTGAAAATATATGCATATTTTCAAGTTGTTACTAGTACCCAAAATCGTTAATATTTATAGTTATTTTCGTGATAGTATTATAAGGGTTTACAATTGCATAAGGACTATATGCATATTTTAAAAGTTATGAAAATGTAAAGTATATACAACTAAAAAAAAAAAAGAAATAAATTTTATCGATAAGCTCAATGTACAAACAATATATACATATATATATATATATATGAGGTTTAGTATCATCAAATTCAGCTGAAAATAATGTTAAACAATGCCGTATATGAGCTAAAATAGGTTTTAAAGTACTCTTAGTTGATCAATAAGATCATAAAAAGTATGATATTTTAAAGTTTTTGTTTGCAGACACGAATCATATAAGTACCTATGAATCTTTTCTCATGGGAACGAGATCAAAAAAGTAAAAGTAATAACAATTGAGCAATATAGTAAGACTTGCCTAAATTTCAAATATATACAAAACATTGTTAAAAAAAAACGAAAGATTTATTGGTACCACATTTCATGTATTATGTATTGTGTACATATAGTATATAAATACTAAAAAAAATTGACATAGATAATATTGCAAGATATGATAATAGTTGCATTAGAAACCATCCATTTCACTTCTGTATATATGAAGTTTTATAGATAGTTATATACCATGTGTGCAAACACTACTAAAAACTTTTGTTACCGGATGATTTGCAAGTTTTATACGCTACACGTCTACACTAATAGCCCATATTTTTCATGCTTATGTTTAATGGACTAGTCTTTTGAAAAGAAAAAAAGTAAACATTTAAAGACCTTCATTAAATTGTCATTATAGAAACGAGTGATAATTACTAGAATGACTTAATTTTCAAATGCCCCCTGCCTTTGTAGGATTTATACGGGAAAAAATTACATTAGAATGACCTAATTGTTCTCTCCCTTTTCCATCTTAGGATCTACAATTTCAATGTTTTTTCTCTTCATTTCATAACCTAAGTTTAAAAAAAAAGAAAATGATTCAGAATAAGATCTCTGTTACTCTCCATTGTAGCTATCGTTCTCAATTGAAAAAGAACAATAGCATAGATCCTTAAATATATATATATATATATATATTTATATGTATATTTAGATCTTGAAATGAAGAAGTATGAAAGAGCTAGATTTATCGGTTGTTTCTGATTTTTTTCATTTTAGATCTATCTTTTCTTTTTATTTCTTTTTTTTCTTTTTCTTTTTTTTTTTACTTTAGGACCTAACTTTAACGTTACTTATAACGGAAAGGGACAACAACGGTATATTATCCCATTCTTGAAAATTAAGTCCTAAATAAAAAATTTTGAAAAACATAAGTACTCAAAGGAAAAACATGAAATAATTATGTAAAACCCACGTTAAAAATAAAAATAAAAATAGTAAATAAATTAATTTAAGAAAATTAAAGAAATAAGTGATTTTTATATCTAGATATTGGTATGATATGTAAATTAATATAAAGTGTTAAGGGCAAAAGTGTCAGAGGAAAATATTCAGATATTGGTATAATATGTAATGAAGTAATAAGTATTAGGGGCAAAACTATTATGGAAAAAAATCCAAACATTGATATGGCTTGTGATCACACGTTAATGCTAAGAGTATTTTGGTTCGGAAAAAAGTTAGACTCCCAACTAAATCATTTAAACATACATTATAATTACCATTAGGATTAGGCAAAAAAAGGTACACTGCAGATCGAATCGTGAATCGAACTGAACTAAAATGAAAAATCGGTTTTTTGCGAATCATTTGCTTTACGGTTCGATTTAGTTTGTGTATAAACAGTTCGCAGTTCGATTCGAGAAAGCGAACCGAGCTGTTTAGTTAAATAAAAAAAATTATACAATTATTTTATATTTTTTTCCACCAATCTTCATAAATTTCATCAAATTTTTTATATTTTGTTATTCTTTATCATAATTTTGTATTAATTATTAAAATTAAGTTCAGTAAATTTCACTTGAAATTTCATATTTATTGAAGATGAAAATATTTAATGAAAACTTGACATAAACGATTCAAACCGGTTTTAATTAAGTTTAAAAAATTTATAAACCGAACCGTATAATTAAGTTTAATTTAAAAAAAATCAAATCATTATATTAAGTTTGGTTCGATAAAGAGAGGCGAATCATACTGAACTAAATCACGCCCACCCTTAATTACCATAACTCCCTCTCATACAAAAACTTACGATACTTTTTAGGAAACTTACAATACTCATCTCAACCCCGGATCTCGAGTCAAGATTTGTACCATTGAAAAAGAAATTCATCAAGAATCAATCTTTCCTCCTTAATCAAGTAAATTATCCTTCTATTTTCATTTTACATTTTTCCAATTTATGCTTTTAGGTTTCCTTTAAGTTTTAGGAAAGGAGGTGTTGATATCGTTAGTATGATGGTAGTAGTGCGGTTGTGATGTAAAGCATATCTTGTTAGTGTTACAGAGTGATGTTGGGATATGTAATATACATGTACCATGTCTTGTGTATGAGTATATGTGTTAGGTGTAAGGTTTGTTGTGTGTGTATGTATGGGCATCGTAAAGTGGGTGATTGGTTGAGTAATAATTATGGTTATGCGGCAGCATGCAGTATGTGTGCGCATGAAATCTAAGTGGCAATGTGCATTATGTATGTATGTGACACAACATGTTAGGCATTATGTAAGTGTAGTTGATGGGTTTGTATACATTAAGGATAATATTGGAAAGAATATACGGAATATGGTTTGAAAGCTTAGAGTATGGAGTTAAGGGTAAAGTTAAGGAGAAAGAAGTATCGAGTTATAAAATTATTAAATTTTAAGTTAGCTTTTATATGTTGAACAGGTACTAAAGGACATATGATGTTGGTTCAATTTGAGATAGGAACTCTAAGTACGAGATATGTATTTGTTGAACCAGATTAAATTGAACTTAGACTTAATTTGTGTGGCTAGTTGTACTTGGCTTTAACCACCCATTAGTTGGGTCCAGTGATGTTGATGAGGTATCTAGTGATCTTTACGCTATGTTGTCCCCTGTGGAGTTCCGTACTGAAATAACCTAGGTAGATCTAAGTTGATTTATGGCACTCGGATATTGAGGAGTCACCCAATACCAATATTTATGTAATATCTATATATATTACATGTTAAGGGTTATAAGTAACCCTAAGTCTTAAGACACTGAGACTGTGATGGTTGTAAGCTTAAATGAAACATTAAATCTATTACTTGTTGCATTTAATAGCAATATTTGTATGCATGTGTGTTTGATTGATACTTTTATTACATGCACATGTGTATGGTATCCTATAGTAAGCTTTGGATCACCTTACGGGGGTTGTTATTTTTTAGTTGTACAGATAAGTTACAAGATAGATGATAAAATTTATGCTAAGGATTACAGATTTGATTATCTATACTATGATGAGTAAAGAGATTATTATTATTATGAAGATGAAGCTAGGACATCATAGTTTAGTTGTAGGGAAGACAAGAGGATTTGTTTTTATTTCATTATAATTGTTTGTTTAGGAGACTTGTGTGATTTTGGAGTCGTCTATGACTCATGCTACTAGATTTAGTGTTTTAATTGTTGTTGGAGCTGCAAAACTCTAGTTAATGATCTAGAATCGTTTTGTGTTTTATGGAGTTGAGTGGATAATATTTCATTCTTATTTAATTTCGAGGTTGTTAAATGGTGAATTGGTGGATTTTATGTTATTATTTTGTAAATCTTAAATAAGTTGTAAGTTTGTAAACACCTGACTTATCAATAAAAGTTAATGACACATAGTGGGATTGTGGCGTTTTAAGTTTTAGGACTTTACAACTTAAGTCTTTTTAATTTATTGTTCCTTATTTATGCATTTCTAGCACTTTTATTTTTAAAACAAGCATTTGAGGGCCTCTATTTTAGAAGGTTTATGCAATTGAATATCTAACATTTTATCACTACCATCATCTCTAATGCTTGAGGGTCAAAATTGTGTCATGCCACCCGATAGGCTTTTAAACTCTTTTTCACATTCAAAATGGGTTGCAACTAACCATGAAAAGTGACCATTGCTTGCCACATAGAAATTTTACTGTCTTTTTGTTCTATTCTCTTTTTCTTCTTATTTTTATTTTTTTTTTGGGTACTTGTTATTTTCTACTTTTCTTTTTTCTTTTATGTTTTTAATTATTTTTTTAACTTTAGTTATTTAAATGATGAAATTGCCACATAAGAGCCCATGGCAACTTACTTTACGCACAACATCATAGTTAAAAGTAAAAATGAGGCCCACGATTATTTTAGAGATACTAAATGCTAATTTTTAAAGAAATGTAATGTCTGTGTAATTTTTTGTTGCAATCTACGCAAATTTTTTTTCAATTTAAGAATTAGGATATTCAAGGTCAAGAGAGCTACAAATGGCTCAAATGTGTTGTATATTTTATGTTTATGTTGTGTGCAAACATAACAATATTTATGTCGGGGCACCTTTTCCATTTTTTTTTTTTTTATACCAAGGCATATTAAACCAGAATCAACAATGATTAATATTATCTGAAAAAACATTAGGGATAGTGGTAGTATTATCATGTCAAAAATACTTACATATGTATTGAGTGCTTTTTTTTTTTTTAAATATCATAAACCGTCGAATGCCTCTTAAAAAATATTAGTCATATAAGTGTATGCACCCCATGAATTCATTGGATCTTGACAACAATTCGATTAATTAGCTTAATGTAACTTGATTAGGACTAAGTTTAATTATTAACAATAATTTTATATCTAGCTTAATTGCCATTGTGCCCTTCATCTCGAACTCACACAAGAACCTTAAAACTAAAATTAATTTTTCCTTTTAAAAGCTTAACTTAGGGTTATATATTTTATTATGATCTATTTAACTTTTCATACCCTATGGTCCAAGATATGCTACTATAGAAAGTTTAGAGGAGCTGAATTCATCTGTATTTAAGAAGAAAGCTATATGTTTTAAGACTTTAGGAAATAACATAAACAAAATATATCATGAAGAATGCCAAAATAAAATTATCCTCTAATGCTTGTTTGGATGGCACCAAAATTTGGCATGGATCTCATTTATGTATCTTACTTCACCTTAAATGTTTGTTAGACTAAGCTACAGGTAAGACAAATGTAAGAATAAGAGATAATACGATATAGAGAAAGCACTAATATGATGCAAATAAGACAATCCTAAATACAAAAGTAAGAAATAAAAAGGCATAAATAAGAATGTAAGACTTTGATAATAAGAAGATGAAAGCTAAATAGTTTTTTTTTTTTTTATAATAATAATATAAGATAGAGATGAGTTGTAAATAATTAATAAACATCATAAAATTGATATGTTATTAAATTTAAAAGATGAATACAAGTATGGATGTATATGAATGGACAATCCAAATATATCTTTAATGAAATAAGGAAAATGCTAATGAGTGATTAGATAATTTGTTATGAGATCGAAAAAATATTTTATGAATCTACTACGTCATAAAATAAGAAATAAATCTAGAAAGATAATTTTTTTAGACATATTTGGTAACAGGTAATATCAAACCTAGTTCTTCTACTTTTTGTAAATTCCCAATTAATAACCTAAACTTGTCGTAGGCTACTATCGAACTCAAGTTTTGACCGCTAGAATTACTACTGCTAGAGAAGTCATTAGCTGAGAGATAGTAACATACATATGTAGTTAAAACTTCAAATGAGTAGGAAGCGTAGTATCGATTAGTTTAGAAAATTAATTACAAATTATGTTAAACATTAAAGTATCAAAGTGATTCTGTCCCTAAACTTATAGTAATCTAGAAGATGAGTTGAATTTTATTAATTGAATCAGTCACTTAAGCTTCTTTACTTCTATTTTGACTTTTGTATTTGCACAATAATGAGATTATAAGTGATCAAAATGGTAGAAACAAAATCCTAAAGTGAATATGATGAAGTACGGATGCATAAACCAAGTAAAATTATAATTGAGTATGTTAGATATAATCTTACTCTAGTTGGTGAATCTTGCAATCTTTTGGTTTCGTCGTTGCTTTGATTTATGGAGTATAGTTTCACAATTACATCTAGTGAGATACATCATAATCATAGTATGGATAAGAGCATGAAGTTAATTGGAGTATTATTGGGGAGTCTTAGGTTTTCAATATGCCTATTTCACCGCCATTTTCCCGAAAAACAGTATGTATATGCAAACTTAGGTTGGAAAAACTTGCGGAGTGCTTATTAAGGAAGACTACTAAATAATTAAACCAATAAATTGGTCTTAATCAATTGCATAAGCCTTAACTTCATCCAGATTTAAATCATCCTTAACTTAGGAATCATATTATTTCTATATATAAAAGGTTGGTGTTGGATATTGGCCTCGTTTGGATCACATTTTTCTACAAGTTTAGTTCTTAATAAACTTAGCTTTTACTTGATTCGTTGTTATTTAACATTATGTTATTGAATTTTGATACACTTAAATAAACTTTAGCTGATGTTCTCTGTAGATACGAAAATGATCTTTGAATAAAACCATTTAATACTTATAATAACTTACCGCACTTGCTATAGTCTTTGCTAAACTATAAATACTATTTGTGTTAAACAATTTGGAAAATATTCTCCACAAACCAATTCAACATTTAGGACTCTTGTTTAATGAGGTGAACCATACCTAAAAAAAAAAAAAAAATTGAACTTCAATGTGTTTTTTAAAGCACAAAATCTTTGATTATTTTAATAAAAAAATGGTGTGTAATATCACGACTACAATGCCACTGTCTCTTCTATTTATTCTTCAAATCATTATTGATATATTCTTAATTTTCGTTATCAATTATTAACTTATCAACTTTTAATATGAAAACAAGAGGTGAGCTAATAATCCTACTATACACATGTTCAATCCATAGCTTTGAAGTGGGTATTAACAATTATAAGGTAGGTTTCAAGGAAAAATTTTATTGAACATGCTCCTATAGAGTGAGGCACGAATATGAGATCTTATTTTGTACTTACTTTAAAACCATACTCTAAGGTATAAATGATACAAACTTTACAATACCATGTATCTACTATATCAAAAATTATTAAATAACATTAATAAATGATAATATTACATTTTTCGGTTAATAAACATTTTAGTGAAAAAAAATGAGCCAAAGCTTAAAAATTAATAACCTTAAACAACTAAACTTAATGTTGCGTTTCTTATTATATATTTTTCATTCTTTCTCATTTTACTATCGACTTTACATATTCTATTCTCAAACCTTGCTCTTTTCCATAAGACCACATAAACTTGAAATAATGAAAGTAGAAAATTTATTTTATTATTTAATTTCATACATTATGCTATAGGTCTTTCTTATGAAGAACTTCTAATATTATATATAAATTATATTTTTTATATTTCATAAACTTGAAATTTATAAGAAGAATGACAAAATTTACAAGTTTCATTCATAAGAATACCTTATACCTTATAAGTTTTACAATATAGAGGTTACAAGATGGTTCAAGGTATTGTAAGGTAGATTCTAATTTTAAGTTTTAGAAATTTATATCTTATATAGTAGGGTATAGGCAGGATCATATACATATCCATCCTTTACCCGGTCATACCTAATGAAATCTAGCTAACATGTACATTACAATATGTCACATTTACTGTCTCAACTATAAGTCATTCTAATCAAACAACCTTGTGCACCTTAAAAAGTATCTAGCTAGAGTTACAAAAGCTAATATTACTACATCTCTTAAGAGTTAAACTTCAATGAGTATAATTCATTACACGATTGAATTTTTTTTTTTTTTAACTATTAAAACCATAACATGTTTTAAAAATGTAGACTTGGTAACAAGAAAATCTTATTTGGTACATATAACATCTCTTTCTATTATTGTTTCATCTTTTGATTTTTTTTATATATATAATTTTTGTCTTAGCCTTTTCGTATCATAATCAATTAAAACATATCAAAAGTATATGGAATCCTTATATTTCTCATGTTTATTCAAGCAATTAGTGTTTTCTTTTAATTAATTGAGATCTTAAAAGGAAATCGAGGAGGAAGAGGAGTTTTTTACTTGTCTAATGTATTAACTAAGTTTCAAATTGCTACTGATACTACCTAAAGTGTCATATAGATTTCGGTTATTAAAATAAATGATTAGAATATGCAGCTTTGTTGAATTGATGTTCAAGAAATCATCCATGGAAGACTCTATGATTGCATTATAGCTTGAGAGAGAGAGAAAAAAAAAATAACAATCTAACTAACATAACAAAAAGTGAATTAATAGTTGTACAGCTCTCTTGATGTGTTGCTGCATATAAATAGTAGATGTACAAAGTAGTCCACATGTATAATATATTTTACACCAATATATTCTACACCACCCCACTTACCGCAACACCCTTCCCCCCTTATGTTGGTGCTTCACGAAGCCCCAACTTGAACCTAGTTGGAACAAGTTGAAAAATAAAAATGTTCTTAGTAAAAGAATCAGTTAGTTGTTGAGATGCAGGAATGTGAATTGGAATAAAGAAACTAGAAGTAACATGATGCTGAAGGAAATGAACATCAACATCTACCTGCTTGGAGCAACTATGTAAGCAGGGATTTTATACAATGAGAGTAAACAAATGATTATCACAAAAAAAAAAAGAATAATGTGAGTAGGAATAAGAACACGCAAGTCATGGAAGATGAAGGAAGTCCATAAGAGCTCTTTAACCGTAGATCCCATACTACAATATTTAGCTTCAATTGAAGATGTACTCATTATGGATTGCTTTTTCGATTTCAATGATACAAGAGCATTACCAAGGAGAATGCAATAACCTATATTGGACTTATGATCAAAAGAAGTAGAGGCCCAATTTGCATTTATGTAATAGTGCAAAATTAAGGGATTATGACACTGAAAGAATAAACCT
Organism: Lumnitzera littorea; assembly: GCA_024138015.1. Taxonomy (NCBI): domain Eukaryota; kingdom Viridiplantae; phylum Streptophyta; class Magnoliopsida; order Myrtales; family Combretaceae; genus Lumnitzera; species Lumnitzera littorea. Next base: position 78,380,468 of record JAMXBB010000007.1, read on the forward strand.
AAGCTAATAGTACCCTTCAGGTATTTAAGGAGATGAATAACTACCTGCACATAGGGCTTGCATGGCTGAGATAAGAACTAGTTAAGTTATTGATAGAGAAACTAATGTCTAGCCTAGTGAACATCAAATATAATAAACAACCAATAATACACATGTGAGGGGAAGGATCTGATAAAAGTTCCCCTTCATCATGTGTTAAGGATGAACCAAACGGCAAAGGAAGCAAAGTATGCTTACATGAAGTCAAGCCTATATTAGATGACAAATCCACAAAAAATTTGCATTGGTTTAATAAAGTACCAGTATCAGTTTGATAGAGTTCTATCCCCAAAAAGAATCATGCAAAAGCCAAATCTTTTATTGTAAATGCAAAGTCTAAAGCTATCTTTAAAGTATTAATAGAATCAAGACAAGTGCTTATGATTAACATGTCATCTACATATAAAAGAATTGCAAGAAAACCAGCCAAAGAGTGACAAGTGAATAAAGAATTATCACTTACAAATTAAACAAAGCTATGCTTAATAAGAAATTGAGAGATTTCATGATTACATTAACAAGAAGCTTACTTGAGACCATATAATGAGCATTTTAAACGACATACTTGATGGGGATTAGCCTTAAAATAACCTTGAGGAGGCAACATGTAAATTTCCTCATCCAAAAATCCATGCAAAAAAGCATTATTAATATCAACCTAAAAAAGAGGCCAATCAAAAGTAGTAGCTAAAGCAATTAAGATGTGAATCGTACTCAATTTACCTACGGGTGAGAATATATCATGATAATCTACTCCTTCAATTTGAGAATGGCCTTTAACTACCAACCAAGCTTTAAACCTTTCAACACCATCATTAAGTTTATACTTGATTTTATATACCCATTTTGACCCAATTGCTTTCTTGCTTGTAGGTAACTCGGTAAGTTCCAAAGTATCATTAAGTTCCAATACTTCAAGTTCCTTTTTAATAGCCTCAAACCATTTAGGAGATTTAGAAGCATGGTAATAAGGGAATGGTTCCTGCATTGTTAAAACTTATGCCAATGATGCTATGTAGTATGATGGAAAATGAATGAGGTCATGTGTGTTTAGTAATGGGTATGGAATAGATGTAATATTATGATTAGCAAAAGATGGAAAATGAATGCTATGTAGTATGTGTAAGCCCCACAACTAGCAATTTGAGGTTTCGATCAGTTGAAAGACTCGATCGAACTTAAATTATAAAGTAAAGTTAGAAACATTAGTAAAAATGACTCCGTAAACTTGAATTTAAGAAAATAAGTAATAAAATAGGAGACTATAAAATTTTCAAATTTTAAACATAATAATTGCTAATTACCGAAAAGGCGAAAAGTGTAATCTAATAACTAATTAATTACTAGAGATAGATTATATGTATACTAAAAATTTTAGAATGACCAAAATAATAATTAAGAATATTCACATGTACCCCACATGTATTTACGTGTAAATAAAAATACGCGAAATTACCTAAATTGGCCAAAAACTTAGTATATAATTAAAGAAAATTATAAATTAATCGTGGAAAAATCAGAAGAGTGTGAAATGATACAAATCTGGTCGTGGCAGGTCAGGATCTGCAAAATAAAAATCAACCAATTAGAACTAGACAACACAAAAGCCAAAAATCAAGGAAATTAGGTAAAGTCATGTCTAATTAATGCATAATAATTACCAAAATCGTCTATAAATAGGGAAAAAATTTGGGGAAAACTCATTTGAGCAGTGAGAAATCAGAGAAAAATTGAGAGACTCAAAAATTTAAGAGAAAATCTAGAAAACAAAAAAAGAAAAGAAAACTGTGCAGATTGGGCAAGTGAGCCAAACCCATACCTCACCACCACCTGGGACCGAGCCACTGCCACTACCACCACCCTACTCTAGACCCACCGTCTGGGCCGACCGACAACCTTGGACTGGGTTTGGATGGCTAGAAAGCATCGAATCGAGTGAGTCCCTTAATTACCCTAATTTTGTATAATTTATTAAAAATAGTTATTTTGCTTAGAAAATGATGAAACTTGTTATTATGAGGTTTTATTGTATGTAGATTTAGGGAAAAATAGTGATTTAGTTTAATTATCTTTGAAAATATAGAGTTCTTAACAAATTGAACAAAACCGAGCATGATTAGAACTAGAAATAAATAGGCTTAGAAGTGTAGTTTGGAGCTCAATTTTTTTTTATAGGATGCCCATGTGATATAGAACAGTGCTATGAAGCTATTTTTTTTTAAATTAATTTTCAAAATTTTTAAGTTAATTTTTAGCCCTAAAATGATGGACAAATTGGGTGATTTTGGGTTAATTAGGTGATTAAGATACTAATTACTGATTTAGATGGTAATTAGATGTTTAGGGATGCTAATCTCTGATGTGGAGACCTAATCTTAGCCTTTGGAGTATTAAGTATGGTTAATTTAGGAAATTAGGTAACTATTGTAAGAAATTAGTAATATGTGAAATTGAAAATTAATAAATCTAAAAAATTAGGGTGATTTAGATAATATTGTAATAAAAATCAAGATAATACTAAATCTGAAATAACATTTAATTTTAAGAAAAATATAAAAATTTCTCACATCAGGAGTGAATTTGGTACACTAATGCGGATTTAAGTGTACCGATGAAATAAAATACTGACTAGGGGTAATGATGATATTTAGGAGATCGGAAAGTAATATGATTAATTTCACATTATAAGTTAAAACGAATTTCTAGGATTGGAATATAAAACACTATTTAGAAATCGAACTAGAACCTAATTTAGAAATCGATGCGGAAATCGATGCGGAAATCGAACCCGAACCTAACCTTAAACCTAGAATAATTGTAAAAGACTTTAGACCTAGATAATTAGACATATTAAACCCTAAACAAAACATAACAATAAGCGTTATAAGATAAAATGAACCTATAATAGTTATATGAAAAACTGAAACCACGTTTGTGTTATAAGGATGATCGGCGATGGCCTGAGCAAGTCGGACCTCGAGTGAGTAAGCGAGGAGTCAAGATAAGTTGAGATTAATACGATGCTGTATTTTTTAGGCTTAAGATTATGCTTGTTTGTGCCTGCTAGATAGTTGAATGTGTGCATGTGTTTGATTATAGGTGATGCTATGATTCTGTTTTGTTGCTCTGGCATGTATTGTATGATTTGTATGAAATGATTGATTACCCTAAACTAAACTTAATCAAATATACGATCAGTAATCATAATCAGATATGCATGGCAACCTATTAGGGGAACTTAGGACTCTTCGACCAAATACCAACCCCTTCGAAAGGGATAGTGCAGGATTACATAATGGTCCCTTCTTCATCCTCAGTCGAACTAAGTGACAGGAGAGGAGGTCGCGGCGAGGGTGAAGTCAGTGGTTCAAAGATAGTCGCGGGAGAAGCGAAGTCTCCATTGCACAAGCCTAGGTTTGGTCGTGAGCTGTTGCATTAATGGTAACTCCTCAACTCAGATTAGAGCGGGCGTAATTTCTCTAATTTCACGACAGGCCAGACAACGTCGTGCGATGACATTTGCTTGCATATGCATTACACCTAATAAGTTGATTGAAAACCTTGTTGTGTTTTTTGTATAGTTTTAAATCCTCCATCCTAACTTACTGAGCTATGGTTGCTCACATCCCTATAGACGTCGTGCAGATGCTGGTTAAGAAGCGGCAAACAATTACTCCGAAGCTAGCAACTGCTGGATCTTGGGGAGTGAGGAAAAATATTTGAAGAATAAACACATACTTTTAATGTTTAAGCTTTTACTTTAGAATTTTTTTATTTTTGAATAATATAATAACTAGGAAGTATATTACGGAGAAATATTGTAAACTTTAATTGTAATAACTGAATTATAGTGAAAATATATATTTCTTCACTTTCTTAGATAAATGATTTATTTAATTACAAACTGTTTACTTCAAAGCGGGTTAGTCGTGGACACCTTGTGTAGATCAGGTCTAAGATAGCGGTTGTAAGGCCAACTTTTATCTTAAGATGGTTTATATGACGGGGCTGTTACGACTTTGCCACTTTGGGACATGACAGTATGATGGAAAATGAATGCGGTCATGTGTGTTTAGTAAAGGGTAAGGAACATATGTAACAGTATAATTAGCAAAAGAGCTAAGAGAAGTATTGCTAACAACTTATGCTTGCAAGGAATGGACATAATCATTGTGCTAGCTAGGTAACTTGTGGTCTTTACTAGATTTGCACGAGTCTACGGAGGAAGAAGGAAAATGAGATACAACATCAAAAGGATGAACATTTGCAATAAGATAAGAGGGTGAAGAAATTTGTGTAGAGTGATTAGAAGAAATAGAAGGTGTAATGGGTAAGTAGGACAATGGAATTATACTAGGAATAGTAGGAGGATGAAAAGAAGAGAACAAACAAGGGTGATTAATAGGAACAAGAGGTTGTCGACTTAAATTGGATGTTGCGTTACTACTACGAAAGGGAAAAACATGCTCATAAAAAAACAATATGTGTACTAACTATGATTTGCCTTGATTCAATATCACACAATTTATATCCCTTGTGACCATGAGGATATCCCAAGAAGATAAAACGAACTCCTTTCACATCAAATTTATCCTTCTTTGAAGCAAGATCAACTATGTAACAGAGACAGCCCATTGTCTTCAAATGAGTGAGGTCTAGTGGTTTCCTATATAAAACTTAAAAAGGTGACTTCCATCTAAGTTTAGAAGTTAGCATGACGTTAATAAGAATGGTAGCAATGAGAACATACTCTCCCTAAAAAGTTTTTAGTAGATTAGCATGGATACGTAAAGCTTTAGTAGTTTCAATCAAGCGTTAGTGTTTTCTCTCAACCTTCCCATTTTATTGGGGTATATATGGAATAAATTTTTTGTATGTAATCCTCTATTCACAAAATAAGGTTTGACAATTGTTGGATAGAAATTTTGCACCATTGTCTAATCTAACTATCTTGGGTTTCATGGAAAATTGATTTGCTATCATCATTAAAAATCCATTAAGGCAAAAAACGACTTGTGACTTATTATTTCAGAGATATGTCTAAGTTGAGCAAGAATAATCATCAAGTATGGTAAGAAAATATTTTACACCACTCAAAGAGGAAATGGGACATGGTCCCTAAACATCGACACACAACAATTAATCACAAACAAAATTCTGAATGTTAAGATGTTTGTACCCGAGAAGTTGAAGTTTCTTAGCAGACAAATGACCAAATCTAGAGTGAATCAAATGAACATTTGTGGCAGTGTTACAAACAAAAGAGATAGAAGCACCAATCGTTGAACTGTTGATAGTATTGCTAGAAATTGAGTGGACAAAACATAAAGTCCATTACAAGTAGTATCTATTGCAACAAGAGCTTTAGTTCAAGGTTCTTGAAAAACAAATTAGTTTGCATTAATTTAGGTAGTGAGATCATGATCCATAAGAAGACATTGGATTGAAAGTAAATTATATTTAAAAGATAGTATATAAAGCACCTTGTGACATGTTAGGTATTTTATGAGATAAACTAAGCCAACATGTTGAACTGATTAAGTTTATCCATTTGGTAAAGTAATAGAAATGGGACAAGATAAAGTATATATACCAAAGAGCAAAGATTTATGAGGAGTAATACGATCAGAGGCACACGAGTCAACAATCCAACATCCAAAATCGTTACTACCAATATTAAATCCAGAGAATGAATGAAGAGATGAAACAGATACCCTTGCAAAGTTCATCCCATTCTAATCCGTTTGCTTCTCTTGCATTATTTTGAATACTTTCTAACAAACACTATGAACAAGAGCAATGTTAAATTGGTTATTTGAAAGATTTTGACCAAAGGAAGACTCATCTAATGGTGTATCACATGAAACTTGAGCAAAATCACCCATAATGCTTGCTATAATTATCTACCTTGTCTTAACAACAGCAGCAACCCTCATTTAATCCTTAACAAACCTTTTTCCTTTAAACCAATTAAGAAATCCATGTAGCTCAAAATATGTGTCCATTGTATGACCTTCCTTCTTGCCACATTTGCAAATTAACCTATTACCATAAGTATTTCAATTCTTGTTCTTATCCTTGACTACTCGCTGCATATCTACTCATTTGGATATGAATGCTAAAACATTAGTATCAATAATAGATGAAGATATAGATTTTTGTCTCTTCACCTGTTATATTAAGTAATAGGCTCAATTTGCAGTTGGTAAAGGATCCATCAAAAGCATCTGATTATGAATTGATTCATATCCCTCGTTTAATCCGATCAAGAACTGAATAAGACAACTATGTAACTCAAATTCGAAGACTCGTTCCCTTAATTGACAAGGACAATTCTCAATTACACTACAATCACATACTGAATATCTATGTAGAACATTCAATTCATCTAAGTACCTTTTCAAATTGTTATAGTATACTCCTACTGACTAATTTAATTGTTTGACATTACTTAGCTCATATTGAAGTTGAAAAACCAATGGTGCATTTCCTTGACCTTGCCGCTCTTTAATCTCTATTCATAGTTTGTGCACCAATTGTGTATAAAGATAATTTTGTGACAATTCACTCATTAAGGAGTTCAAGATCTTGCAACGAACCATATAATCACTCTTAATCCATCTAGATAACTCAAGTGCATTAGGATTAGGTCTAAGAAAACTACCATCTATGCATCTTAATTTTGTTTTTGTACCTAACTTTAGCTTAATGGATCCACTCTACACTGGGTAATTCATTCCATTGAAAATTATATTTCTGATTTCCATAGTAGGATAATTGGAACTGGACACAAATAAAGGATCTTTATTAATTTACTCCAATTGAAGATTTTGTTGAACCAATTGATTATTCATCTTTAGAAATGGACAAACATGGCCTAGATTTGAAAGAGAAAATAAACTAAAGAGAAATAAAAGAAATGTCAGTAATTGTACTCTGATGCCATACGAAGTTCTATTGAATTGATGTTCAAAAAATCATCCATAAAAGACTATGATTGCATTATAGTTTGAGAGAGAGAGAGAGAAACAAAATAACAATCTAACTAGCATAACAAAAAGTAAATTAACAGTTGCACATATCTATTGCTATATTGCTACATATAAATAGTAGATGCACAAAGTAGTCTACATATATAATGTATTCTATACCTAATGTATTCTATATGGGATATTTGGCTGTTTATTAATTGTGAAAAGATGTAATTGAATAGATGATTATTAAAAAGTTAACACAAATAATTTTGTAGACCCTAAAGTCTTATTGAGTATTAAAATTGGTAATTTCAAATTTCATGTAGCTAATTGAAAAATCTGTTAATTCTTAAATTAATTATCTATTGATGGCCCACAAATCAAAGTTGGGGAAGAGTAAAGACAAAAATCGGAGAAATCGCAAGTGTTTTTTAACATTGGGCATCCAACACGCGTACTGCTAACCACAAACTCCGACGTGGCTACAAAAACCAGGATTGGTCCCCTGCGGAAAGCGATAAAAGACGAGATGCTTTTGTCCCACACATGGGTAAGTGGGACCCACTCTCTCTTTTTCTTTTTTTTTCTTCCTTATTATTGACATTACTGGGCCCCATAGCATTGCTGTCTTGTAGACACGCGTCCCGTTTTCCTCGAAAGCCCTTGGTCCCGCATGATCTATCCCTCACGCCAACTTCTCGTCAGCCTCACCTGACAAACAACGTACCCACATCCATCCCTCACTGCTGTTATGTGTTGGTAAATTTAACGTCATGAAAACAAACAAAAATATGTGGAAAAAATGATTTGTAAATAATACCGTTAAAATTGTTCTTGGTACTGATACGCGAAGAAATTTGTTAAGTGTACTGTAATATTTTAAACTCTCATGAATCGGCAATATTAAAAAATATTTGTTTTTGTAAGATCATTATAATTTGATAATATAAATATTAATTTTTTAATAAAATAAATATTGTTCAAATTTCCTTTAATTCAAGTTTTAATATACAGATTTTAGAGGGTATTTTTCAATTTATCAAGGTTATTCATCAATTTATAAAAATTTTTATCCCAACAATTTATGAGGATTTGGGGAATGTTCAAATAAATCGGTATGGAGGGTAAAATTGAGAGATTATTCGTTTTTATGGTAAAAAGGAAAAATGATAACAATATCTTGTCAGATTATCAAACTATAATAATATAAAATGTTCACGTCCTTCAAGAATATTGGCATCGTTAATAGAGTATTCAGTCAATTTTTTATTTTAATATAAAACAGTAAAGTGGAACTATAAATATGTATCTGGCCGTGAATGGAACTAAATATATCAAATCAATTCATTAATATATTTTCACCTGTTAAATGTGCTCTGCTGTAATTGGCAGGAATATATCACCGATAAGCTGGAAAATTGGAGTCAAACATGCATATATGTGTGCAGCGTGCATATATTGCCACACCGTGATCGCTGTCGTGATACTGGTATTACCATACGTATGTATTTAACTATTTATGGCTGGCATGTTGATGGTCTCCCATACTTGAAAAGAAGGCCCTTCCCACCATCTATCCTAGGGCACCCCAAAACTTCCCAAAGGGACACACACAAACATGTATATACATACATAAATACATATATACAGCAATATTCTTTTATGTAAAACATTTTTTACATTTTTATGGATAATTGTTGTAGTCAAGTCCTAAATTTATATTTTTATTCATAGGAAATTACTTTTTAACGACAACTAGCAGTGGGATACTGAAAATGCAATCAATTAACTTGTGACTCTGTATTTTTTTATTCTTATACTACATCAACTCTTGTAAGAGATAGAAATGTAAGAACTGAGATGCATTACTTTTAAAGCTATTCGACATCATTCATCGTCAAAACTCATCACGTTATCATACTATAACTAAATTTTGGATTAAGGGCCCTTACCTTTTCAAAATCTAACTCTTTTTTCCCTTGAAAAGTTTAGAAATTTATACGGCTGCAACCACAGATTTGCTCATGTACATTTTGCTCAAATGGCAATTTGAACCACTGTGGCACATTGCTTATTGAAAATGGTTCTCCTTTTCGGCTAAAAATTCAATAAGCATGTATGATCAGATTTTGACTTTGTACCAGTCAGCTCCATGTGCTGCTCGGATGCGTTAGTGGATTCTCCCACTGTCGTCACTGATGAGTCCAACATTTAGAAAAAGTAATCCTCCTCTTTTCCCATATAGAAGAAAAAGGTTAATAAAAGAATAATTCATGTACATTTTGTGAGAATAAAGGAGAAAGGTTAAAACCTTCCAACATGGTAAAGGCGCAGGAAGGCCAAATCAAGTGGGTTCAAAAGTATGCGCATATTAATTTTTAATATGCAAGATATTGAAATATTGAAGATTTTATACGGAAAATGAGATTGTTGATAAGTCTCATTTTTTTTTATATAGTTATAAAGGGTTAGAATTGGCTTCAAAAGAGTCGGGTTCCTTATTTTGCATTGGGATAATAATGTAAACACTATCTAAATTGTAAGTATTTTTCCAATTTCATATAGGACTTTTAAACGTGACAAATAATTATTAGATGAAAAGCATAAATATGAACCACTAATGATCAGGTAATAAATTGGACAAATAAAAGTTTGACTAAGTATAAGATGTAACAATTTCAAACTTTAAGTCAAAATTTGAAAAAAAAAAAAAAGAATAAAATCAAAGTTCACATAGTGATTTTGACTAACTATTATACATAGTACAATTTTAGAAAATGGAAAATCAAAACCAGCCTATCCCATTGAAAAGATATTGATTTTGAAATTATGCCTTTGGGATTTCACCACATGTTAAAAATAATGCCAATGGTACTGCAACCCATCATTAAATGATACATATGCATGCAACCCCGCCGCCTCGTTTTTTGGCCCAATATATCGCAACTGGTGTAGCAAAACAGTGCTAAGTAGTACGGTGAAAATAATTTTGTAATTAGTCCCTCGGATAACCATATTTTATGTGAAACCATTCAATTTACAAGAGCTATTTATATACATTTTATGGAATAAGATACAATATATAACACAGACACATAAAATTTTATTTTATTTTTTCATATATTATAGAGGTACTTGGGAGAACTCCAAGAGTAAGGAATTAATTAATGAAACATCTTCAAACAACATTAATGATTTTAATCAAGAAAAGGGATGCTAAACATAAGGTTTGAATTATATGGCATCCACGAATCATATATTATGTCATGAGAAGAGGTAAAACTTCGAATAAGAAAAACACGGCCCAATTGATTTGACATTTAGTTGAATAAAATCCTGAAATACCTAGTATCGCTTCTCCAACCAGTAAAATGAGTCTCACTATAAATAGGAATATATTGTAAGAATATAAACGATTATCTTTTAAATTGAATTAGCGATAAAATAAAACATAAATAATTTATCTTTGATTGGCCTCAAATGAGATGAAGTTTCTAAGAGATTATCAATCTTCTTGCCACTTGTTAAAGGGAATAAAGGGAGAAGTTAATTAATCATTTGACTATACAGTAGGAACCGACTTAGAGGAGGGTTAAAAGGGTTCTGGCTGTCCTTTAAGTTCCAAAAAAGGTTAACCATAAAGGAGGAATTTGTATTATATATTTATATTATTAAAGTCTTTTAAACTTTAAATAATTGTCATTTCTTTAAATTGCAATTTAATTCTTAATCTATTTATATATAACAATAAAACCAATCCTAAATTAAATTATTAAAAGTATAGAATTGGATATATTTATCATTTATTAATATACAATGTATTTTGAATGCCATTTTCCTTTTCTTTTTCTAGTCCTACACCTAGTTTCTTTCTTCCACTTTTTAAAACTATATTTCACTTTCTTTTCTCTTACTTTCTTATTTTTCTTTTCTCACAATTTTCAATAAGACAATTTTCTTCACAATTTCGATGATTTCTCCCGTTACTCTATAATTTTTGGAAAGAAGTTATTATAAATTATGTAAATATATTAAAAGTAAAATTTATAATGGTAAATAAAAATATTTTATTATAAATTTAAAATAAATATAGGTTTCTTTTTTCTTTTTTATTAGATATAAAAATAAAATTAATTTTTACACACGTAATAACATGTAATATTTTATAAAACAAAACCTAACAGCTAAAAGGATTTCTCACCATAGCGGAGCAGCACGGCCTTTCATAATATATCATTCGATACGGTGTGAAAGTTTTGGATTCTCTTTTATTGACTTTGAAATCTTAAAGTAAGTTCTCCAAAAGAGATATATTTCGTAAACTAGATTAAAGGATTAAATATAAAAGAAAATTCTAAAATGTAATTTTTCTTTATGAAGAAAGCCAATTCAAATCTATGCAATTCCGATGTGAGGATAGCGTCCATACCAAATAAATTACGAAGTGCTACACACTTAATTTTGGAATTAGTGAACGAAAATAGAATGATGGCTCAAAGTTCCTATTATCATTTCTTAGTGTCACTACCGTGGCTTCTTTGCCTTAGAATAAAGTTATCAGCAGCCTACTTTTGAATAAATATATAATTATATTTAGATGCTATTATTCATTTTATCGATTTCTAATAAATTGCTGGCCTAAAAAAATTAAACCATAAAATACAGGTTTTCTATTTTTATTTTTCCCATATTTTGCTTTTACATCTTTTCTTAATCAACAGAGAGGCCCTGTCCAAGAAGGAGAAAAATATCAAAAAGAGGGAAAATATAAAAGAAAAAATAACAATAATAAAAATAACGATATTAATTTTTTGATACATGAAAGAAAAATCTTCTCTATCACTAAAAACCACCTCCTAACAAACTAAACGGATAAGGTGGTGTAGGAGTAGCCTCGCTACCGGCCACCGCGGTATCCCTAAACCACTCCAATTGCCCGCCATCACGACCACCACCATATCCACTCAACAAACACTCCTCCGGCGGGGAAACAGCCAGCTTGGCATCATACCTCCCTGCCGGCAATGGATCAGCCGGAATCGTCCCCCAATTATACTGCTCCGGTGACGAATGACACAAATTATCCATCTCAAAGCCTCCTTCCGGTGAAGAAATCACTCCGACCGTTCCTTCCTCCTCCTCCTCGGTCTTTATTGAGTTCGAAACTGCCATGCTTGACGAAGACGAAGAAGAAGCAGTGGAGGAATTCAATAATCGCCGTTTCTTCTCTCCAATTCGCATCATTCGATCTTTCTCGATCATGATTCGAGGTAATAATTCTGGATCTTCTACTACTTTATACAAGAATGCCATCATTTGTTGAGGCCTACGCTCCGTCGCTTCTAGTCTCTTGTTCATGCCTTGTAGTTCCTGCTCTAGGACTTGCTGTTCTTGCCTCAACCTCGCGATCTCTGCAACTATTTCTTCGTCGTCCATGTCTTCGATCTTCGAATACGCGCTAGAATTACTGCTTCGGTTATGTTTTCTTCTTACAATGTTCTTCAGTAAGTGGTTCTGACCTCGAAGAAAGTACTGGTTCGCGAATTCCCAGTGGTCTGGATCCACCTTCCTGAAACCCTAATAAACAATAACATAGATAATAAAATAATTAAATCTTCAATTTTCAAACTATTCTTAACTTTCCATGCCATTTTTCCCCTCAAAGAAAACATTTTTTTTTATTACAATAACAGAAAATAGATCCTTAAATCAAAAGATAAATTAATTTCTCTTAATTAACCGGATAAGAAAATGAATGGAAACAACTAATTTCATTTAAATGATATTCATTTGAATTAAATCGAAAATTATTATTTTCTGAGAAATATTGAAATCATCCACCCATACTTATGCGGCATATTTCGGCTATCGTTTGCCACAATATTATTTGATTAATGGTAACCAACATTAAAAAGAGCGCAAAAGCACCAAAAGTAGAACTTTTTGTGGCGTTGAATTAGGGCTTACATAGGTGTTCAGCTGACGAACGAAGCTGGAGAAGTTGTTGTGCTTGAAGTAAGCAGGCAAGATGCGTTGGGAGAAATCCAGTGGATCCACAACGATGAAGCTGTTGTTAGCTCGTCCCCAAGTGATAAGCCTATCAGTCGTTGGATCATTCACCATCTGGTAAGTCTTCATAACGAACGGTGAGATGATGTTGTTCCCCTCCATCCCATGTACACCTCTGCCACCAAATAAATTCCTTCTCTTCCCACTGTCTCTCTGCGCGAAGGTGCTTGTTTTTTCAGTTGCACTTTAAAACTAACCGAGTTATATCAAGTAGTAAAAGAAGAAGCGGCCATGTAGCGTCTTTTCATTTTTCTTTTCGGGTGTTAAAGTGTGCACCGTAATATATATAGATGATTATAATCTTATTGTAATGGGGGAAATTACGTGGCCAAAATCGGGATGGTTGTGATATTTAGGTGGGGACCACCTCTCTCCTCCTTCATCATCTTTTTATCCACGTCATGACGCGGAGATTAGATATTTTCAACGATCAGAGTAGGAGTTGAGGGCACCCTACGCGCGAGTTCAAAGGGTGGCAAGCACCGCAACCGTATGACGAGTCTATCCTTACTTGGCAATGGGAAGAATTGGGGAAAAAAGAAAAAAATTTATGGATAACTTCTCTCATTTCGATAAGAAGCGGGGTGTGAAGGAAAAGTACAGGCAGGGAAAGTTAAGTATATATGCTTTTAAATTTATTAACGTACCAAAAAAGTTGTTAAGATCTCAAATGGACATTTCATTAGATAGTATTTTAACAATTTAGTTATTTTCCTCCTACAATTCTCCAAAAAGAATTGTTTTATCATAACACTAACAATATAAATGTTATTACAAAATAACCTATTATAGAAAGTAATAATAGAATGTTAGTAGGTTACCTTTTTTTTTTTATCTTTTCCATTTAATTAATTAATTGATCTATTATTCAGATAATACATTAGGTTATTTTAATAGGATAAACAGTATAAATTATGTTTTTGTAAATTAATAATTTAAATTTACTATTATTATGATAATGTTATTTTGCTAGTATTATCGTAAAAACCTCTCTTTAAAAATAATAAGAAAATTATTCTTGTAAATCATGCTCATAAACTTTTTCTTTCAAATCTACTCTGTTGTTTTCCATTTTTTTTTCTAGGTAAAGGAAAACTAATATTTCTTCACTTCAAATTCCTTTGATTCTAATTCTTTTCTTTTATCCGGTCATAAAGTAGAACACTATAAAAAATATTCAAGAAGAATCAGTTAATTATTATAAAGTTGATTGCACACTTTATAAATTTTTTTCTTTTACAAAATTCTTCCTTTTAGTCTGATAAGTGCTCCTACTATAACACATATTTACATAGATTATCATGAAAAATGTTTACAAGTCTTTCTAGACTCCAAATAAAACATCTTTACACTATTTTAATCTTAAAAAAGTATGGAATAAGTCTGAAAACTCTTATTAGTGAGAAAGTTGTTGGACATTTAAACAATAACAATTAATGTTTTGCCACATGTATTATCGTTCTCTTTTTGACTAAGTACAATCATTTTCCTCGAGTGTAGGTTACTCACGATTAGATTTGTTCGTTTTCATGTGGTTTGTGACATAGTTCCCTTTCCATTAAACAATAGCACAAATGTTGACACGAGATTTGGTAAACGTGTCAAGTAGCTATAAGCAAAGAGCATTTTTCCTTGGGTTGTCACTTAAAGAGATTGAGAGAGAGAGAATAATTAGTGGGAAGAGAAAGTGGATAATTAAAATTTTTCATTGGTCAACACCTCCCAACGGCTCACATATAATGTGGTATTATTATTTAGTGTTTCATTGAAAAAAAAAAAGAGTTAGTGCTTCTACTTTCCATTTTAAGGAAAGAAAATGCCCCATTTATTCCATATTTAGTGCGCGTCATTATGTTGGACATGGTAAAGACAATTTAAGGGCCAATCATTTATTAGGATACCAATCTCTTGAAAGATTTCCAGCTAAAGATATAATTAATAACAAAAAATAATATTGCTGAAGCCATTTATTACTTTTTTCCCTCCATTTTGGGACTATGCTATCAAGAAATACAATTATTTAAAGAGATTAAGAAAGAAATGTAAGTATTTATTTATTTTTTTTCTATTACATTACAATTTAGGAGAGTGGTTTGAACTCGGTTCATTTCGTTGAAAAATCAATTTTCATATTATTAAGTTATAACTAACTTAGTAATATAGAGTGTATAGTTAATATACTTTTGTTTCATTGATAATATTGTCAACATCATTTTAAATTAGGAAAGAAAAGTGTGTTTATTTGAAAAGTGATGATGGGAAACCTTTAGAAAATATTTGGTTTGTAGAATGTAACAAGTTACAAAAAAATTGCAATTCTTATGTAATAGAACTGAGAAGTAATAACTATTTATTACTATCTTTGAGATCTCATAAGTACACACAAAAAGTTGATGGAAGAGACTAAAGGATAACTTAAATTTTACAAAGGAATTGTGATTCCTTATTTTGTAGTAAAAACTATTCCACAAAATAGTTATTGTTTCAACTAAACACAAGAGTAGGTTGTAGGTGAAGAATAACTTGTATATTCCATTTTTATAAAGTCCATTAAATGTGCTATCAAGCTGGCTAAGTTTGTAGTCCAATTGGTATTAACACTATTCTTCTACACTAATAAATCAGGTTTGATTATCCTCACTTCCATTCACTTTTGTTGTACTTCAACTCATCTCTCTTCATCAACAATGTTTTCTTAAACTATTTTTTGATCAAATATCACTTCTTTGAGGTTGATGGCCATAAAGCTACATAAAATCCAATATCTTGACACATATAAGTGTTTCAATATTGGTTATGTAAGGTACCCTTATCAAATAACAATTGCCTCCCTAACAAAATATGAGAAGCATCCATGTGGGCCACATCACAAAGGATCTTATAGTCAAATTTACCTCTAATGAATATCAAAACTTACATCTATTCATTTAATGGACAGCACCTTTATTATTCAACTAGTATAATCGGTAAGGTGTGGATAGGCACTAATTGGTAGGCTAAATTTCGTCGCTATAACGACGTCACATATATTTCCATTTACTTGATGCTAGGTGTAAAATAGATTCTCCTCTTAGTCATCGTTAGTAAATGGTTCAATATTTAAGGTACCTTAGAACACCGCTATCATCACCCTTTCCTATTCTCCAACTACATCCTCCGCCTTAACCACTTAAGCCAATGCCATACCCTCAAAGTCCTCATCTATTCCTTTATACTCCTCTTTAGTCACCATTTGTAAGGTTTGCATTTTACCCTTCATAATTATTATGCATCAATTTGGATATTGTGAAGTAATATGCTCAAATGTAAACATTTAGATCATTTGATTTAACTACAATGCCTTATTATCATTTCGTCAATTCTCATATAGCTAAAATAATGGGTGTTATTGGGTGATTTTGGTGTAGAGTTTTGACCTTGTAAAAGTACGAATAAAAAAGTGGTAGTGGAAGTTGTCTAGTATAGCCACTCCGATACCTGAGTAAGTAATTGTTGCTTTGAAAGAGGAGGTAAATAAGTAAATAGAGTATTGGAGGGGATCAGAAAGTTTTTACAATGCTTTCTTTCCCTTATTTATAGGTGGACATTGGGTGTCTATAATAGCAAATAACCATTGATCATAGACCATATGGTGATCTTGTAATTAATCACGTGCCTAAAAGATAGGGGTAGTGAGCGGTTGTGTAATGAGATTGTGCAAAGTCACAACTGTTTATGCTACTTTCTAAATTCAAACCAGATATATAAGTAGGTCGGGCTTTGAGGCCCATAAGATGGATTGAGCCCTTGTTGGCCTTAATCGAAAATAACGTCAATCAGTATTTCTACAGTCGAGTTATTGAGTAACATGTTAGGGTAAAATCCATCTATAAACATTTGCCCCTCAACTCTCATTGTTGAGAATTCGATTATGTGAGTAAAAAAGATTTAATACTTAGTCCGAGTAGTTAGATGGCAAAGGCCAAAATCAAGCATTCTCCAAATGCCAAATAACATGAAGAAATATGGATTACCTTTCGAACTAGCTTGTACGTGATCTTTAAACACGTCATATTAGGTTCCAAACAAAAGGCGACAACCTTTTAACTTTCTCCTTCATTCACTTTTCTATAGTGGCATGCATGACAACTATCATACTAGCTATTATTGCATTATAAGGTTTATTAATTGCTAGTGATATGATATCCCTTGGATGTTTGACCTTTGACACGTGTCATCCATTTATGCCTGACCGTCTAATCAGAGCCCACATCCTTATTGAGAGTACATTAGAATTTCGAGAGGGTAACATTTTTATATAAAAAGCTTTTTCATTTTGATTAACATTTTTTGCTCCTCTCCATTCATATCTGTAGACACCTAATTTTTGCCCCATTTGTAGTCCTAATTTTTGATTTTTTTTTTCTACAAGAAGGGTCCTAATTTAAAAACAAAAACAAAAAAAAAAAAATATATATATATATAATAATAAAAATAAAAAAATTAAAAATTAATAAAAATTAACAAATGATGAAAATACTAAAAAATAAAAAAAGAGAAAAAGAAAAGAAAAGAAAAGAAAAAATTATAAAGATTTTGTAGATTTTTAGGAAGTAACTTATATTAGGGATCATTAATTTTAGTTTTAGTTTAGTTCAAATAATTATTTTAGAAAGTTGCATGGTTTAAGTGCAATTCAGTTATACTAAAAATCAAAGTATAACCTAATGGTCTAATGGATAAGTATCGAAGTATTAAATTAGATTTAATTTGAGGTCTTGAGTTCGAATCTCACTAATTACTTAGGTTTCTTTTATTTTGATCTTTTTATTTTTACAAAAAAAACCGATTAAGCGTATGGGATTCAGATTTAATTTTAAATTTTATCAAATCTTTTGAATTTAATGTAGTAAATATTTGTGAGATTCAAATCTAATTTGGTTTTTATCAAATTGGATTTAAATCGTTATAAAAGATTTAAATCTAGTTTAATTTTTATCAAATCGAGTTTAAATTGATATAAGTGATTTGATTTTTGTTGGATCAAGTTCATGTTGATACAAAAAATTCAATTGGATTTAATTCGATTTGATTCCTTTCGAGCTTTATAAATACTAAGGGCGCGGCATGAACAAGGATACCCTGGCTGCAATTATATACTCCAAAAAAGAATTGAAAATTCTCCGTCCTTCACGTTCATAATTGGCCATCTATTGAAATTCACAACACAACACACCTTCGCTCATGCTGAATCATCCTTTGTATGTCCTCACTCCCGTACACACGAGCATGTAGACCAAATCCCTAACCACACAAGTCCTTGACACCATTTTAATTCATGCCTAAATACTGAATATGTCACCAATCCGACTCTACGTGCGCTGTCTTCCCATCCAAGAACAGCAGTACACACCATGTCCCTGATCAATCGCCTTGCATAGCACTGTCTTCAATCCGTCCAATAGCAAGACCATGTCCACTTACTAACAATCCATCCACGTATGCCAGTCCGATCTCCCTCGTCTAACTCATACATGCACTGTCATAGCATACCCATGTACATTGTTTATCATCCCAGCGACAGCAATTGCAGTGATCGGACTCCACAACCCGACAGCACTTCATCGCAATAGCTCTAGTTACGGTAGTAGTCACGACAGCAGCTTCGTTCTCTTTCGCTCACTACAACACTTCACCACAACAGCTCCAGTTACGGAAGCAATCATGACAGCAGCTTCGTTCTCTTTCGCTCACCACATCACGTTCATCGCAGCAGCACTAAACAGCTATGGTCATTGTCAACGCTAGCCGTTTTACCCACTCGCAGCACGTCTCCAATACACGTACGAGACCATTGATCAACACGGACACCACTACAGCTGATCAGCAATGCTCCAGTCTATCCACGCAGCACTAAACAGTAGTACTGCGACATCCAATGCCTAAAAACTAATCAGCTTTACGCCATAGTAGCACTAAGCACGTCATCCGCTGCTGCGCTTGCATACCGAAGCACCCACAACGGCTTTGTCACGCACACAACGCATGATTGTCCCCTCTTGTGCACACAGCAGGCCATACATCCACGAGTCCACACAATGTTATGTGTTCGCTGATCGCCACACACAAATTTACGACAACTACACAACCAGAATCTCTCACCCACACGCTGCCACTGACGAAACTCACACACCGATAGTGTTAGCGACTCTGCCGATGAACGACAGCACCGAGCAGTACTGCATAACCGAATATTAGTTTAGTTGCAGATCATCGACGACAGCACCGAGTAGCACTACACAACCGAATACTAGTTCAGGTATGTTGTTTTTCATTTTTTTTAAAACTTATTAATTATTATTATTATTATTTTGCTATTATATTATTATTATTAGTTCTTTAATTATGTAACGTAGTATATATACATATATGAGCATATTAGTTTAAGGAACTTTTAGTAGTAGTTTTTATATCAAGTTTCTTTCTTGATATTGTTAATTTATTTAGGTAGATCATTCTTTAATAATGAAAATATAGATATACTCGCATATATATTAACTTAGGTGTTTTTTAGTATTAGTTTTCTTATAGATTGAGTATTGATTCCAGTAAGTGTTTTCAATATAGATGTATATCTATATATATGTTAGTTTAGGTGTTGTTAGGATTAGAATTTTTTTTTAAAGGATTAGGTTTTTTTAGGTATTCATCACATAGAAAGTTGTCTTTTAAAAAATAAAAAAAATAATAAATAATAATTAATAAAAGAACCTTTTTAAAAAAATATAGGATTTTTAGAGAATCTTTTATAAACAATAACACTCATGAGTTAGGACTCTTTAGATTATTATTTTTTAAATAAAATGAAATAAATTGAATCAATTAAAATGTAAACTCAGCTGGTTTTTAAAATTAAAATTAAAATCAATTAACACACTAAATTTTTTAAAAAGAACTACGATCGTCTAATTTCGGCTAGCGGGTACATAAGCACTTTCGAGGTGACGATAAAATTTGTAAAAACTTAGGTTTTTTTTTTCTTTTGATTTATTTATTTTTTCTTTAAAAATATTATAATCAGAAGAATAATCCTAATTTCGGTAAATAGATAGTGGTATCCGTTAGGATTTAATAAGTTAGCCTCCAGATTCGAATTATCTCTAGTTTGTATTAAATTGAAATCGAAGACCGATAGCTAAATCATAATCAATCCACTCAATTGATTATAGTTTTATTTTCTTTTTCTTAATTCTGGTTAGGTAGCGACTCCAAAAATTTTTATAAATAAAAAAAACGGGAATTTCTCAAATTCTTTAGTTGAGGATTAATATTAAATGAGTTAGGGTTTAATATTAATCGAAAATGGGGAAATTAATTTTAAATAAAAGAAACCGAAAAATCAGGCTCAACCATATCCCTTTTCAAAATTTTTCTTTACTTTTAAGATTTCTTTTTGCAAGTTCCTATCTAAATAGTGAGCAACTTCTTTGCATCGTCAAGTGATCTTTTGTCAACTTAACGTTAATAGTTATGGTCCAAAGCATCATCCGTCAACTTAGTTTTTCAAATTTTGAAGTGACTATGTTCGAGGCTACTTCTCTTCCTCTTCCCCCACCACCCCCCTCCCCCTTCCACCCTAAAAGAAGGAATGATTTGGCATCCTCTTCTAGTAGTTTGGCGGATAGCACGATGGAGCAATGGGAGAAACTTGTTAGTATTCATGCTCTTCTTGTAGATAACTACCTGGATGATAAAGAGGAAAGATCGATTGCTAGGTATTTATATAATAATGTAGCTTACAACATTGATTCTTTAGATAGAGTAGTGAGTGGTGCTATTAGGACACTTGTTGAGAAGTATAATAAGTACTGGCAAGATCTCCCTAATGCATGGCATCTGCATAAGCTAAAGGAAGATGAAAGGGTATGTTTTTTGATAAATCGTGAATTCCATATATATTTGAAATGTCTTGCTTTTAAGTTATATCTTCAATTCTCCATTTTTCAAAAACAGTTCTATAATTATTTTTAGGTTGTGTCGAGTGTGTTTTCTCTTAATACTTATAGGCTTCTTATTGCATCTAAGATTATATGTGAAAAGATTGAGGTTAAGGCTATACCTCAATCATTTAGATATTTCTTTTTAATAAGGAGGCAACCTGATGGTTGGTACTTTGTAGCATCTCAGTGTGGGCATAAATTCATGGAAGGATTATAGTCCAAAATTTATAGGTGGCACAATGAGTATGTCTCAATTAGGTTAGATGAAGATTTGGATTTTTTGACTCAATGAACCGAGCCCATTTGTACCAAAGACGTTGAATTATTGCCGAATGATATTGCTACTGCCAAGAAGATTTGAGAGAGATGAGGGAATAAGATGTTCTTCTAGGATGCTGAAAGGATGATATCTCAATATGAAATGGGGGAGCCAATATTTCTGATGACAAAGATAGGTAATGGTCTACCTATTGTACCGAGTAGAGTTATAAGAGGAAAGTCGTTCTCATGACTTGAGGGGAGAATTGTTGCCTTTAAGCCCTACTTGGTATGGACTTGCAAGTTTTTAATCATTCCCTTCTCTTCTATTTATCATACTCTTTTTATTTTATGCAAGCATAGGTATAGGGGATGTGGATCCCATAAATTATTAGCTTAAGCTAAGGCCAAGAAACAAAAACTTGATAAGCATAAAACCACTAAAGTTCCTATTAGTCAGCCATAAACACCAAAAAGGACTACTTAAGAGAAGGTCATGAAGTAGGTTACTACTTCGAAGAAGAAAAAGGAAGTCCTTCTTACTAACTAAGGTCAGGGCACTGAATGAATAGAAGTTGTTAAGATTACATAGCTTGAGGTAATTCCTATAATTAGTGACACTTTATGTAAGGAAGGTTTAGGTGAAGCGAGTCATGATATTGCAGCTGACAACATCGTCATGGTTATTCCTCAAGAAGCGATAGACCACCCATCGGACCAAACAAATACTAAGCCAAGAAGTGGGAAGAGCTATCGACCAGCCTTCATCTAAGAAAAGAAAGGGTTTGGATGAGAAGACTAAGGAGGCTTTACGAAATAAAGCTCTCGACATCATTTCTGCCAAGTTTGTTCCCAATTGCAAGGTAGGTGAATATTCTGTGCCATGTTAGAGTAGTAACATCTTAGATACTAACTCAACTTTGGGCGATAGGACGAAGTCCTTAGCTTTGATGGTGGGAATCATTCTCCAAAAAGACAAGGAGGTAGCAAAGAAGGATGTGGAGAGAGTCGGCGGTTGCAACAAAGGCCATATTGCCGCCAAGAACTAATTAACTTATTCAGCTTCGTTAATTTTTATTGCAGAAAGTTAAGGAGACTTACAACTCCTTAAAGGCATGAACTATTACGGCCGAGAATGCTAAGATTAAGGTCAAGATGGTGGTTAGGAAGCTACAGGAGGAGCTCTCTTCTAAAAAGTTAGCACATTCTTGGCGGCTAATGAAGAACCGAGCCTTAATACTAAGAATGAGGAGCTCTACAAGGAGATCGAGGACCTAAAGGAGGAGCTATGTCAAAAAACGGGAAAAATGTAAGGGGTTAGGAAGAATGATCACCTTAATGAGTGATGAAGAGGATAAGTTGAGAGTCCAAATAAAGAACTTGGTAGTAAGTAGCCTTAAACTGGAAGCCTATGTTATCAAATTAGAGAAGGCAAAAAGGGTGCCTTCTATCGAGGAAGCACTATCAATCGTAACTCCCAATTTGCAGTACGAAAGATTGCTCCGAAAGAAGTTCTTACAGGGGGGTCTAATTGGGTTGAAAGAAATTTTAAAGGTTTACCCTGATTATGAACTATCATGCCTCAACTTTGTCGACGTTAACAATAGTGATGCCTGCGGTGGTGATGAAGAGGTTAGCGAAGAAACGGAGACAAAGGTTTAAAAGCATAATAGCAATATTCAAGCCAACATTGAAATTCTTGCTAATGTTAAGGAACCATCATCAAAGGAGACCCCTTACGTACATAAAGAGACCTCCAACAACTTCAACAAGACCCTTAGTGTAGATAGAGAAATTAGCTCCTAGAAGGTCCCAAACTCTGCCGATCAAGACAATACTTCCACCCAATCCAAGAGCAAAAATGTTTCAGTCTCTTAAGGAGTTAGTTGATACATACTTTTGTTTCCACAATCAGTTTATGGACTTTATGTGGTCAGGATATAGAACTTTTGGTTGTAATAAACCTTTGTTTCAAATTTAATGATTTAAATTCTTGGCACATTTTATTTTACGCACATTTTGTACTAAAATGTCTTTTCATAGACATAGCTTTTGTTAGCCACATAGGACGTGAACCTTTAGGTGCTAAGTTTTATTTTCCTAATTGTAAAATTGCCTAGTAAAGGTGGCTTAGAGTTCATTACCTTTGATCACTTAGCATTCCTTTTTTCACAAAGCATTTGACTTTACTCGTCAATTAATACTAAGCTCGTTAATTGTTATAGCTTGGAACTTATTAGGTATTGGTTCGTTTGTTGTATAGCTAGAATTTCACTAGTCTGTTAATCATGTATTAATTAAGAATAAAAGTAATGGTAAGGAGAGATATTCGTAAACTTGGAACATACATTTCATTCTTGAATGAGATGCAAGCCATTGCCTTATAATGTTAAGAAAGGGAAAATAAGAACAAACTATAATTAACAAGAAACTACTAAAAAATAAAGCTTTAGATTCTTGAAATTCCATGCAAGAAGTATGATTGTTCCATCCAGCCTTTCTAGTTGATAAGCTCCATCACCCATGACTTCCTAGATCCTAATAAGATCTTCCCAATTTGTGCTAAGCTCTCCCTAATTCTCTTGCATGCTAGTTGCTTCTAACTTTTTGCAAACTGTCACGCCCCGAAGCGGCAGAGTCGTAACAGCTCCCGCCGTGTAAACCATCCTAAGATAGAAGTTAGCCTTACAACCGCTATCTTAGACCTGATCTACACAAGGCGTCCACGACTAACCCGCTTTGAAGTAGACAATTTGTAATTTAAACAAATCATTTACCTAAGAAAGTAAGAAAAGTTATATAATCACTATAATTTAGTTATTACATTAATCAGAAATGAAAAGTAAATTATGTGTTGATTCTTCAATGTTTTTCCTCACTCCCCAAGATCCAGCAGTTGCTAGCTTCCGAGTAATTGTTTACCGCTTCTTAGCCAGCACCTATACGACTTCTATAGGGATGTGAGCAACCATAGCTCAGTAAGTAGGGACGGAGAACTTAAAACTATACTAGAAACACAACAAGGTTTTCAATCACTTATTAGATGCAATGCATGTGCAAGCAAATGCCATCGCACGACGTTGTCCGGTCCGTCTTGAGATTAGAGAAATTGCGCCCGCTCTAATCCGGGTTGAGGAGTTGCCGTTAATGCAACAGCTCACGACCAAACCCAAGCTTGTGTAATGGAGACCTTGCTCCTCCCACGACTACCTTCGAACCACTGCTTTCACCCTCGCCGCGACCTCCTCTCCTGTCACTTAGTTCGACTAAGGATGAAGAAGGGACCATTTTGCAATCCTGCGCTATCCCTTCCGAAGGGGTCGGTATTTGGCCGGAGAGTCCTAAATCCCCTAACGGGTTGCCATGCATGTTCGATTATGATTACTGGTCGTATATTTGATTAAGTCCAATTTAGGGTGATCAATCATTACATACAATTCATACAACATGTGCCAAAGTAACAAACAGAATCATCGCATCACCCATAATCAAGCACATGCACACATTCAACTATCTAATAAGCACAACCAAGCATAATCTTAAGCCTCTAAAAATACAGCAGCGTATTAATTCCAACTTACCTCGACTCCTCGCTCACTCACTCGAGGTCCGATTTGCTCAGGCCATCGCCGATCATCCCTATAACACGAACGTGGTTTTAGCTTTTCATATAAATATTACAAGTTCATTTTATTCTATAACGCTTATTGTTGGGTTTTGTTTAAGGTTTAATATGTCTAATTATCTAGGTATTAAGTCTTTTACCATTATTCTAGGTTTAGGGTTAGGTTTAGGTTCGGTTTTCGCATCGATTTCTAAATTAGGTTTTAGTTCGATTTTTAAATCCTTAACATGTTCGAATCCTTAACATGTTCGAATCCTAATGTGAGATTAATCACATTAAGCTCGAGTATCCAAATATCCTATTGGGTCGTAATTTTGGTATTCTAAACTATTCGGTACACGCTAACCCTAATTGAGGTATTGAATTTATTCCCGATATATAAAAATCTTACATTTTGAGATATTTACTTAAAATTAAATATTATTTCAGATTTATTATTTTTTTGATTTCAATTATAATATTATCTAAATAACTTTATTTTTTTAGATTTATTAATTTACATTTTCACATATTCCTAATTTCTTATATTATTTACCTAATTTCCCTAATTAACCATACTTAGTACCTAAAGGCTAGGATTAGGGTTCCACTGCAGAGATTAACTTCCTTAAACCTCTAATTAAGATCCAAATCAGTAATTAACATCCTAATCACCTAATTAATCCTAAATCACCCAATTTTACCATCATTTTAGGGCTAAAAATTAACTTAAAATTTTCAAAAATTAATTTAAAAAAAATGGCTTCATAGCATTGTTCTACATCATATAAGAATCCTACAGAAAAATTTTGAGCTCCAAACTACATCCCTAAGCCTATTTAATTTCCGGTTTAATCATGCTCGGTTTTGAACAATTTGTTAAGGACCCTATATTTCCAGACATAATTAAACTAAATCAACATTTTTCCCTAAATCTACATACAATAAAACCTCAGAATAACAAGTTTCATAATTTTCTAGGCAAAATAACTAATTTTACAAAATTATACAAGAATCGGGCTGGAATTTGGACTCATCGGTTCAGGTGGCTCCGGCCACCGCGGGCCGCCGTGGCCTTATCGGCCGGCTTGGGCGTTGCCACCACCGTGTGGTGGTGGTGGCCGTCCACTTCCAGCTGCTTGTCTGATGGGGGTTCCCTTTAGAAGCCCTAATTGCACAGATTTTTCTAATTTTTTTCCAAACCGAATTTTTCTCTCAATTTTCGACTCTCCCTAATTTTCTCTGATTCCCAACTGTCCAAATGAGTTCCTGGATTTTTCCTGCTATTTATAGGGTTTTAGGGGATTTATTGTGCATTAATTTAGACAAGACAAGTGCTTTATCCCTAAATTTTTTGCTTTTATGTTCTAATTTAATTGGTTGAATTTTCTTTTTCAGATTCTGACTTGCCACGACCAACCTTGCATCATTCCATACTCTTCTGATTTTTTTCTGATTTTTCCACAATTATTTTATAATTTTCTTTAATTATTTGCTTAGTTTTTAGCCAATTTAGATAATTTCGCGTATTTTTATCTACACGTAAATACATGTAGGGTACACGTGAACATTCCTAATTATTATTTTGGTCATTCTAAAATTTTTAGTATACATATAATCTATCTCTAATAATTTATTAGTTATTATATTACACTTTTCGTCTTTTCGGTAATTAGCAGTTATTATGCTTAAAATTTGAAAATTTTATAGTCTCCTATTTTACTATTTATTTTCTTAAATTTAAGTTTACGGGATCATTTTTACTAATATTTCTCTCAATAGTTTATAATTTGGGTGTGATCGGATCCTTTAGCCGATCGCCCTAAACCTTGGGTTCTAAGTTCAATCTTACGGTTACTTGGCTGAACTTTGGGGCTTACACAAACTAGGTCTTTAAGCTAAAATATCTTGTGTTTCAACTTTTGATTGTAGTACCTCACCACTTTATGCTGATATATAGCAATTCTTTCTCTTACTGTATCTCTAATCTCCTCAATTGTATCCAAATTGGCTGTAAGACTAACCTAGTTTGCCATAATGTGAAACTTCTATGTCAAAAGATTGGGTAGGTCCAATTCAATTAGTAGAACTACCTTCGATCCATATGTAAGCCTAAAAGGTGTTCCCTAGTTGAAGTCTTGTAGGTGGTCCTATATCTACGTAAAACATTGGGCAATTTGTTAGCCCATTTACCTTTAGCTTGATCGACTCTCCTTTTCAAACAATATAAGATGGTCTTATTAACAGCTTCCACTTGTTTACTGATTTGAGGATGAGCCAATGAAGTGTAAGTCAAATGAATGTCGTGTCTCTAAAAAAAATGCTTAAAACTTATCATTATCAAATTGTGGTCCATTATCAGTTACTATCATAAATGGAACCCCAAACTTTGATATGATAAAGTTGAAAATGATAACTTCAACTTTTTACTCGGTGATTTCAGCTACTGCTTCAACCTTGACCCACTTGCTAAAATAATCCATAATAACTATGATGAATTGCTGTTGGGCCATAGACTTTGGAAACTGTTTGAGTATGTCTAATCTCCATTGGGCAAAGGGCCAAGGGCTAGTGAGGCTATATAATTTAGTAGAGAACATGGCTTAATGCCTCGTGTTTTTAACATTGTTGAACAGTAGATTTTGCATCTTCTTTCATAGCCGGCTAATAATAATCGAGTCTCAATGTACAAATATACAAGGTATGGCTCTTCATGTGGTTGCTACAAACATTGCTATGCAACTAAGATAGAATTTGCTAAGCGTCTTTCTATAGAAGGCATTAAAGATAAGGTTGTGAATTGTTGCGTTTGTATAATTGGTCATCAATTAGCATGTAGTTTGTTGTCTAATATATCAATCTACGAGCTTCTTTTTTATTGTTAGGTAGAACACTATCCTTCAAATAGTCAATGATCGGGTCCACCCAAGACCTCTTCCTTGGGTAAGGAGTCAATTCATAATTTTGCCTAATAGTTTCTAGACTCTTACTAGGGAGATACTTAATAAAAAACTTGTCATTCAGATCGGAAAGTGCCATACTAGCTAACTTTGATAGCTTGTTGGCAGTAATGTTTTTAGTCTTCGGTATTTTCTCGATTGAAAAGATTGAAATTCTTCTTTGAGCATTTGTACTATCAATAAATACCTACTCATCACTTCCTCTTTTGCCACATAGTTCCCTTTAACTTGATTCATAACCACTTACAAATTAGAAAAAACTATGACTTTTTTAGTACCAACATCCTTTGCTAGTTTAAATCCAGCAATTAAGGCTTCACACTTGGCTTCATTATTACTAGTTGGAAACCTAAATTTCAATGTGTATTGAACTTTCACATTAGGGGGCCCTTGTAAAATTAGGCTCGCACCACATCCTTCTTTTGTGGAGGAGCCATCAACATATAAGTTCTATGTCGGTTTGTTAACCATCTCAATGCTGTCTTCTTTTCTAATGAACTTCGTAACAAAATTCTACCAATACTTGAGCTTTTAATACCATTCTAGGTTTGTATTGTATACCATAGGAACTTAACTTCAGGGCATACTTTATTATCATCTCTGAGAAATTTGGTCATTGTAAAGCTTGTCGTAGAGGCTAATTAGTGAGGAAAGTTATTTGATGTGCCTCGAGATATAGCTTTAACTTCCTTATTGAGAGAACTATTGCCAAAACAAAATTTTTAATCTTTGTATATTGCCATTCTAAC
Source organism: Lumnitzera littorea (assembly GCA_024138015.1). NCBI lineage: Eukaryota > Viridiplantae > Streptophyta > Magnoliopsida > Myrtales > Combretaceae > Lumnitzera > Lumnitzera littorea. The sequence continues at coordinate 78,409,100 of JAMXBB010000007.1, forward strand.
CCTTGTAAGACATGGCTCATGTAATAAATTGGTTAATGCTTCTTGCTTTCTAATTGAACCAAGACAAATGAAAGAGCTTGGCTACTAACTAACAAATACAAAAACAAATCTTCTTTGAGGATAAGTGTCAAGAGTCTTACGGGTGATGCAAGAAATTATTTTAGCTTGTTAAATGCCACCTCACATCTATTAGCCCATCGAAATTCCTTTGAGTTCTTTAATACTTTCAAAAATTCTATGCATTTGTCTATGCTTCTCGACATAAATCTATTTAGAGTGGCAATCTGCCCAGTTAACTCTTGAACTTCTTTAATAGTGTTAAGGGACTTCATGTTTCGAATAACATCAATCTTCCTAAGATTTGCTTCAATGCCGTGCTAAGTAACCATATATCCTAAAATTTTCTTCAAGTAGCATTGAAAACATACTTTTGTAGGTTTAGTTTCATGTTATATCTCCTCAAGGTGTCGAATGTCTCCTTAAGATCAACAAGATACCGATTCTTTGTCTTACTCTTCACTATCATATCATCAGCATAAACTTTGATGTTTTAATGGATTTAGGGCTTGACCATCTTGGTTACAAGCCTCTGATAGGTCACACTAGTATTTTTGAGCTTGAAAGGCATCACTATATAACAATACATTCTAAAGTTTGTGATGAAGGACATGTGAACTTCATCATCCTTTTCCATTAATTTGATTGTAGCCGAAAAATGCATTCATGAAAGAGAATAAGGCATGTCCAGCAATTAAGTCAACCATCTAATTTATTTTGGGCTAGGGGAAACAATCTTTGGGACAAGTTTTGTTCAAATTCATAAAGTCTATGCACATACGCCATTTGCTATTTGACTTCTTGATTAGTATATAATTGGCTAGCCAAGTTAGATAAGGTTCTTCCCTTATGAATCCTGCCTTTAATAACTTCTAAACTTCTTCTCCAATGGCTACCTACTGGTTGAGGGGAAAATGCTTTTTCCTTTGCTGAATTATCATTGCATTAAGGTAAATTTGAAATTTATGTGTTATCACTTCACTAGGGATGTCCAACATATTCGAGGTAAACTAAGTGAATACATTGGCATTATCCTATATAAAATTGATTAAACTTTGACTAATATTTTCCAATAATGGTTTCCTTATTTTTGTCGTCTTCCCAAGATCATTTCTTAATGGGACTTCCTTTGTCTCTTCTTCAGCATTTTCAATGTTGCGGAACTTCTGTTTGGGTCCAGTTTCAACTTGACAATTTTCCTCATAACATAGTGCTCTTAGATATGGAGATCTGGCTAATTGCTAGTTCCCTTTGCATCCTCTAACTTTGGTGGGAGTAGGAAATTTCACCTTAAGATGCACGGTTGAAGGGACCATGCCGAACAGATGCTGACAAGTTCAACCTATGATCATATTATACGGGGACCAACACTTGACGTTTATGAAATTCAGCTTGTTCTCTATAACATGCTTGTCATCTCCAATTTGAATAGGAGGGGAAATAACTTCGATAGCTCGAACGGGTTGATTATTAAAAAGTGTATAAATCATAATTATAAGATTTCAATTGTGCTTTGATCTCTGGCTTCATCTAATAGAAGGCATGTTAGAAAATAATGTCTACTTAACTCCTACTAAAAACCAAAATCATTTTGACTTTGAAGTGGGCAATCCTCATGCTAATTACGAGTGCATCATCATGGGGCCTTTGAATGCCTTTGAAATCCTCTTTTGTGAAAGAAATGGAAATATCGACCTTAACCTTTTTATCCTACATATTATAAACATAATGTATGGCATTAGTTGAGCTCGAAGAGCTTGACTGACCTAAGGTGGAAGGTCCATAGGTAATAGCGTTTATTATACCGTTTGGTGCTCTATGATTGCTTCTGTCTCTCACATCTCCTTCGGCCTAAGAAGGTTACGTTATATTTTCTTGTTCATCACTTTGTCTTTGAGTTGGTCATTCAATATTCTTAGCATAATGGGCGAGAAACTTGCTTAGATATCATTGTTAGATTACATTGTAGATACCCCATTTTTGCTCCCATTCCCCTAACCCTCTCTCTTTTTATTTTAGAAATTTTTACAATAGGGCAAGAGGTCCTAATTTAGGAAAAAAATACAAAAAACTAGAAATTTTAGAAAAAGTAAAAAAATATAAAAGATTAGAAAAATAAAGAAAATAATTTTACTTTAGGTTAACGTAGCACATTTTCTTTTTCTTTTTTTAATTTAATTATTTTCCAAAAAAAACAAGAGAGTGTATTGGATTGGACCTGATTTTAAAACCTAGTCTATGTGAACTAGAAACAAGGCCGAAGGATTTGGTTGATTACTAAAGCCTATAAGAATAGGTGCTGTTGTGCCTATTTTTTTATTTTTGCACAAGTACGTGCATTGCACTTGCCAGTTGGGCATGTCCCCCACGTGTTAGGTAAGTGCCTGGCCTTAATTTTCTGTCATTTTCTCCTATTTTACCCTAATTTCCCTAGCTTGCTCTTTTAGTAAATAACTTGGTAGCTCATGTCTAAGCCACCTTTTTGAGTATTTACTACACGATTCTATCCAAATTAATGATGGAATCGTATAGTATGCATAGCCTATTTTGCATTTGACCTAAGATTTCATTAATATCTAATCATTTGATGCGTCAAATTAAACTTTGAAAATCAAGAAAAATGTCAAAACTTGATTTTTCCTTCACTTTTCTCTTGCATAATTCAATCTTGATTAATGCATTTCAAAGCTTCTATTTGTTGTTTTAAGCAAGTTTGATGACTCTTAAATGTGTCTTGACCATCCATTTCGTTCAAAATCATCAATTTGCATTAAAATTCGTCAACACCCATTAATTGGAGAAAATGAAAATTTACTCTGATTCTTAACTTTCCAAGCTTAACAAAGTCTAAAAGAGTATATAAGGGGGTTCAGGTGTCCTTCTTAGAGACCAAGAAACAATTAAATCACTCCCATTCGAGCTTAATCTCTAGTTTCTCTTTCTCTTTATGGTTACACCCTCTATGGTGGTTTAAGATGAGAATCACCACCGCCATCTACTTCCCCATCCTCGAAAACACCTAGTGCCACTATACTTGCATACCTAACATTCACTACGAAGCTTCAACCAACATCACTGCCACTGCCTAACTCCGATGAACCACTAAACCATCACCACTCACCGAGGCGTTGAAACTACCCCCTTTAAGTCCAATTTGATACACACAAAACTGACTTCACTTGCTCGATTGGGTGCATGGATCCTCTCAAGGAACCCTGTGTGTTGCTCTTGGTCCTTATTCTCTATAAACCGACTTGACCTACGACTAATGAACTCTGATTCCACCTGAGTCTGACTTATTTTGACCCAACTCGTGTACCTAGCTTCAATTTTGTCTGGCCTTCATTTTGTTTTGTATTTTTTTTTATGTATTTGTTTATTGTAAATTACAGTATAATTGTTAAAATAAAAGAAAGAAAGAAAGGGAAAGGATAGAAACAAGAGAAAAAAGAAAGCTTAGTGTTTTTTTATTTTTATTTTTTATTTTTCTCGGTTAGTACAAATAAAGATAAAATAAGGTGAGGCGAAATAAAATAGAGAAAAATAATAAAAAGATGAAGAAAAAACATTTTTATAACTTAGAAAAGTCCTTTTTCCAAATAAATAAAAATAAATAAACCTTTTTAAAATTAGGATCTCTTTAGAATTTTTTAGAAAACAAAATAACCAAAAAATTAGGACTCTTTAGAAAATTTTCAAAATAGAAAGGTTAAGAAATTTAAACCCGATTGTTTCCTGAAATTAAAATCAACCAATACACAAATATTTTCGGAAAGAACTACATGTATCTAATCCTAAATAATAGGTACGTAGGCACTTATATGTGAATACGGGGTAACTTAAAATATGAAAAGTTTTTTTTTTCCTTCTTTGTAAATAATAATTCAATGATATTTTTTTATATGTTATTTACATATAATTAGATGTTTTATTTTTTAAGGATGTATTGAAAAGTAAATCTAAATTCGAAAAGTTAAAAGTAGTACCCACTAAAGGTTTAATAGGATAGCTCCTAGATCCAAAATCCCTGGTTTTCAAAAACCTCTTTTTAAAAAAAAAATTGGTTTTTTTTTTTTATTGCAACCTAGTGTCTACATTAAAATCAATTCACCTAATTGATTTTAATTTAAACCTTTTCCCGATTTTGGTTAGGTAGTAACTCTAAGTATTTTCAAAACATGTTTAAAAACTTAAATTTTCCTTAATTCTTAGTCAATGGTTAATATTAAATAAGTAGGGTTTAATATTGATTGAATTAAGGAAAATTAATAAAAAAACAAGAAAAAATTAGACTTGATAGCTTAACGCCTTCACTAGAGATGTCAAGAAGGCTAACTACTTAAAAACTTTTCAAAATTAAATTTGCCTTTCAAAATACCCATGTTGTTTATTTATTTATTTCATGTAATATGCTTGTTTTTAAATTTTTGTATTCATTTTTGCATGTAACATACTTGGGACATTGGGGGAATGATTGTATCAAGGATGCAGGATAGATACAATCAGACCCAGGTCGTCTTAAGGCCTTAGGAGGGGAGCCATTGTATAAGCTCTAGGTGTAGTGGGTTATCCACTACTCATGATTGATTAAGCTACTTTACTTAAGTTTTGATTTGATCAATGAACTACTTTCTTGAAAGGGTATAAGATTACAGAGCTTAAGGACCTTTAGAACCTATCTTAATTGCCTTCACCAACCCTTTTCTCAAGATCGACAAATTGACACGATGCAACAAGACCAAAAACACAAAAGAGGAAGAAGAGATTAATTGTGAAGTTTCCTAATCTTTCCTTGTAAATGTTTTCTTTTCTTTAGAATATTAGTGTAATTTTCATGTAAATAGGATAAATCTGATGTAATTTATTTTTCAACCTTTTTGTAGAAAGTGAATAGGTCTTCTCTCACATTAGCCCCTTTCAAAGAAGTTCTTATTCACGAGCCTATAAAACCTAAGGGAATATTCGAAAGATGGTTTTGATTTTTCAATCTAAACCAATAGAAAGTCATTGAAGACAAGATTAAATCCATCCTCTCATTGCCCAAAGTTTAGACTAATATCACCATGGTATTAGCTTTGGTCAACTTCTGGAACCCTCAGAGTCAATCTTTTTATTTTGTCCCATGTTTACTGAGCCTAAATTGTTGAAGAATACTCCTATCTATTAGGAGTACTCTTTGTCAAAAATGGAAGATATGTCCCAAATATCATGACTAGCCTTGCAAAGATTTTCAATAGACTCTTAAGCCTTTGTGAATCTGAAATATGTAAAATATGGGTAGACCCCCATAAGAGAATCATTAAGGTGGATGATCTCTTCACTTAGTTTACGACCTCATCCAACTACAACTAGAAACTTTTTTGTAGTAGCTTTGAAAATTGGCAGCAACATAGAATCAACGTCGATATCTTAGCAGTATTTGGGACTATTTTATTTCCTAATGGGATATTTCACATACATCACAGGATTACAAAGATAGTGACTCAATTTTTAGAAGGAAAGTGTTACAACCTAATGCTACTAGCAGTACAAGTTAGATCACTTAGTTGTCTCTAAGAAGAGAAGAATGGAGAATTAAAGACTTTACTCATGGTTTGGTTTATCGGCCATACTTAGAGTCATGAACTTGACTTCCTTCATAGGAAAGACATTCAGAAGATGAATCCTGTTGATGCATTTGCTATTTTCATTGAACTCCTCAAAGATGTTACTACCTATTATTAAATTAGAGCTTTACAGAAGGTCCACGCTAAAGATATCTCTCGGATTACAAGATGGATAGAAGTAGCTAAGCTGTAAAAGAGGAAGAAGATTAAAGAGGAGCCAAGACACCACAAGAAAAAGAGGATCTAGACTTTAGAGATTATTTTTAATAAATTTTTGAATAATATAATGGAAACTTCAAAGATGCAATAAAAATCTTTTTCTTGCTACTTCATAGTCAGTTTACTAGGTCCCCTCTTTGCATCTGCATGCCTCATATTATATTTTTTATTTCTCTTTGTCTGTAAATATTAATTAGTTTCTGTTTAAATAACTTTATGAAAGAAAAAGTAAAAAGGAATTTTTTTTGAGAAACATCACGAGAGTCATGTCCTTAGGCTTCTAAATATGTGATTTCTTTACAAGTCCTTTTCTCAATGCCTTCTACTCTAACTCTTTCCAATCTTTTCTCTTATACATCCTTAGGATTAGATTTCTTATAGATTATCTTTTAAATACCTACGAGTTATTAATGATTGATTAAGCTCCTGATCCTTTAGTAATGTTTTTCTACTCCTTTCTCATAAATTGTAAATGAGCTTTATCCTTACATTCATTTTCTCTCTTAAAAAAGAAAAATGTTTTTTCTTAAAAAAAGAAAATAAAATTAGAAAGTTGTTAACAGGTGAGTACTCTTATTAGGAGTAATAGCCACCAGTGAAAATAACGATAAACTTGATGGCATTAACCTTATAGAAGTAAGGTTTCTTTCATTAGAGCAAATGGTGGGGAAAATAACTTAACAGATGAATTTTCTAGTTGACAACATCGTCCTACTCAGAGCCATAATGTCATCAAATGAAGAGTATACCTCTTCCTAAAGAGAAAATCAATCTAGCTTTTCAATCTAAGACTTATTCTTTCACAATTGACTTAGAGCCAAGTGAAGAAAGTATCAAAGAGTTGGAAAGGAAGCTAACTCAATAGATAATTGAAAGGATGAAAGCACTTAGGAATGATGATGGATTCAAGCAGGTTGTGATCACTAACTTTTTTGCATATGGTGTCAGGGCCTACCTAGAAAAATTCAAAATACCAGAGTTTAAGAAGTATGATGGGATCGAATGCCCAAAGCAACATACTAGATTGTACATTTGCAAGATAGGTAGATATGTTCAAAATAATAAAATCATGGTATAAACTTTCTAAGATAATTCGACAGGACCTGTATTAACTTAGTATACCTAGCTTGATCTTAACCAAATCAATACTTAAGGAAAATTGGCTTAGGCATTTTATGAGCAATACAAGTTCAACATCGAGATAGCTCCTTCAATTTAGGACTTATACTCAATGGGTAAGAAGAAAAATAAGTCCTTTAGGGAATATACCCAAAGATAGAGGGGTATGGCAGCTAAAATCATTCCTCCTCTCCTTAAAAAGGAATTAATAGTTGTCTTTGTTGACTCATTGGAGGAACCATATTATAGGCACTTATTAGGAAATACAACGGCTAGTTTTGCGAACTTTGTACTTATTGGAAGCCAAATCGAAGAAGCCATAAGAATAGGGATATTGATAGGAAAAAGACCAGCCTTACTAGATTTAGGAGCATATATAAATACTATAATATTAGAACCTATACCAAGTAAAAAAGACTAAAAAATACCTAAAAGAAAGTTCACTTAAATCCTTGCCTCGTTATCTTAAGTCTTTGACCAACTAGGAAAAGATGGCTTATTACAACAGAAAGCCTTAATGCTAGGATACAAGCCAAGGGAATACGACTTGAATGCACAATGTGAACATCATATGGGTTAGCAGGGGCATTCTACTAACAACTGTTGGGAATTGAAAAATAGAATTCAAGACCTAATAGATGTAGAGGCAATCTAATTAGAATCAATCTAAGGATAGGATTAGATTTCTCAATGTTTGTAAAAGATAAGTGACTCAAATAAAGTGCTTTGTTTGCATTTCTCCTATTTTAAGATATCTCATTAGTTAAGGGGTTTAGAATGAAGAAAGGTAAGAAGAATCCCAAACACCAACCTTGAGACACTTTGAGAGTCGAGTGACATCATTATGAGACTATTGGGCTCATTCCTTAAAGGAAGTCCATCTTGCATTTAATACATGAATCAAAATGAAGATAGGCATTTGCTTTTCAATATCTTAAACACAAAATCCCTCGCCAACCTCTTTGAGCCTTTTAATGGGGTATTTCAAACTTTAAACCCTGTCGAGAACCACCCCACAATAGGGTAAATAAGAGGTTAGGAGCATCTCTAAAACTAATTTGCCTTTGCCTTAGTTGCATTAATTCAAGAGTAATTGTTACCATTGATAATTAATTTTCTCTAAGAAAGGCATCATTCTAAACACTAAACACAAACCACCTATACTTTAAGTTGTAAGCTAAAAGAAAGAATGATCATCTTTGCCTTAAATGAAAAAGAAAAGAAGAAAGGAAAAGAAAAAAGAAAAAGGAAAATGAGGGAAAGGAAAAGGGGCAAGAAGAAACATGAGAAAATGAAAGACATGGTGATCAAGTCCAAAGCACAAAGACTTAAGAGGATTAAGGACGAGCAACTCTAAAAGCCTATTCCTCAAGAAAGGACCCCAAAACACGATTGAGATCATTAAAACTAAAAAGCTAGGACAAATGCCAAAGTTTCCCCCAAAACTTATGATCCTTAAAGAAAATTACTGTTGACATATGGCTTATAGCTTACCTGTAACTCTACCCATTCTAAAAGCCTTTTTGATTAAAGGCAATAATTTATACTTGATAAAAGTTACACTTGAAATTGGGGCGAGCATAATTTTAGTTTTACCTATAAGGTTCTTTACTTATAAACTCGGGTTAAAGAGTGATTCCTTTATAGAAAGCCATTTTAGTAATATCCATTTTGAAACTGAGGAACAAAAGTTTTTATTATATTATAGTCCGAAAAAGACCTAACAGATTGATTAAAAGTCTATCGCTTATAAGATGGACCATAATTTTTGAAATCGAAGTTAAGAGAGAGGAATTTAAGATGGGTGTGAGGAACTCTTTTTAGACTAAACCTATCTTTAACAAGATATCTTCTAATTAAGAAGAAAATTGAAGAAGTCATACCTAAAAGCATGGAAAATTATTTGTCCCTAAAGAAATGCAAAGACCCTTAAGAAAGGGTTCTCTTAGATAAAGGTGGCTTAGAAGATCAAGTTGTTATGTCCTTGAAAAGCTTACATACTATTGGGAGAATCCAAACCTGGTAGCAAGTCGAAAAATTGAAATAAATTCTATTCTCTCGCATTTTAGTCCTTTCTTTTTTCTGTGTCGTCCTAGTGGTTTAAGTCTTCAAAAATTCAAAAGTCATCTTCTCTAGAGTCAACCTTAGTGATAAGCTTTTGTCATTCAAAAGTGACTACCTTAGCAACTATTGTTCTTAAAGGAGTTTACTTCCTTTTGTTTAAAGTTCAAGGATTTGCTCCCTTATAAAAATTGCTCCTAAGTTAGCCTTAGAGGCCCGAATCATCCTCTTTAACATGATTACCCTCACGGTTGATGTCATCAACTTCTCTTTCTATTAAGGGACTTTATCCCTAATGTTTACTTTGTCTTACATGATTGCCAATCAACAAATCTATCTTTTTTTTCAAGTTGCCTAAGAATGTTTACATAAGATCTTTTTGCTTTGGTCCCTATGGATCGTTTGCGCTTTAGAGCATTGTCTATGTAGGAAAAATCTTAGTGATCACATACTCTTAGAGTGCTATCCTGACCTAAGGTAAAACCCTTGGATCATATGCTCTCGGAGCACTATCCTAAGTTAAAACCCTCGGATCACATGCTTTCAAAGCGCTATCTTAATCTTGACCTAAAACCCTTGCATCGCATGCTCTCAAAGCGCTATCTTAACCTAAGTTTAAACCTTTGGATCGTATGCTCTTAGAGCACTATCCTAAGTTAAAACCATTAGATTACATGCTCTTGGAGTATTATCTTGACTTAAGTCAAAACACTCTGATTGCCTGCTCTTGGAGCGTTATCTTAACCTAAGTCAAAACCCTCGAATCGCATGCTCTCAAAGCATTATCTTGACCCAAGTTGAAACCCTTGGATAGCATGCTCTCGGAGCGTTATCTTGACCTAAGTTAAAATCCTTAGATCATATACTCTCAAAGCGCTATCCTAACTTGAAGCTTTGGATCGCGTGCTCTTGGAGCACTGTCTTGATTCTTTTCCCTCTTCAAATTTTCATTGCACTTGAAGTATGTCTACCTAGTATAAGCCTACTCTTAGAGTACATTAGGTCTTCTGATCTTAACTTAACCTTAGGATATAAACCCACCTAATTAGCTCATAAGGGCATGACTAGGCTTCAATTTATCATTTAGGGTCTTAGTTAGCTTAAGTAGTGCTTTGCCCATTTTGCTTAGGTTAGTCAATTTATAGGGGCATGATTGGGGTTCAATTTCTCTTTAGGGTCTTAGCTAGTTTAAGGAGCGTTTTGCTCATTTTGCTTAGGTTAGTCAACTTATAGGGGTACAACTAGGCTTTAATTTCTCTTTATGGTCATAGCCAGCTCAAGGAGCACTTAGCTCATTTGCTTAGGTTAGTCAACTCATAGGGTACGACTAGGCCTTAATTTCTCTTTAAGGTTTTAGCTAGCTCAAGGAGCACTTTGCCCGTTTGCTTAGGTTAGTCAATTCATAAGGGCATGACTATGCTTTAAATTCTTTAGGGTCTTAGTTAGCTTAAGGAGCACTTTGCCCATCTGCTTAAGTTAGTCAACTCATAAGGGCATGACCAAGCTTCAAATTCTCATTTAGGGTCTTAATTAGCTCAAGGAGTACTTTGCCCATCCAATTAAGTTAGTTAGCTTATAGGGGTATGACTAGGCTTTCAAATTCTTTAAGGTCATAATTAGCTCAAGGAGTGCTTCACCTATTCGCCTAGGTTAGTTAGCACATAAGGGCACAACCAAGATTTTAGATTCTTTTAGGGTTCGTGCCAACCCACAAGGGCATTACACTCTTTCAGTTTGTTGACTAGCTCCTAAAGCGCCTCCTCTCTCTTTTACCTTTCACCATTCACCAAATCCTCAGTAGACTAAGTCTAAGATAGCTAGCTAGTTGTGGCACTTCTTAAGACAATTCATTTCTTGAGGTAAAAATAGTGTCTCTTTTGTCTTTATGGCAAAGTTTTACTCAAACTTCAACATAAATAAGAGTAGTTGTATACACTCTAATTTTTCCCCTCCCATTTTCATTTTAGAATTTTTTAGAATAGGGTAAAAGGTCCTAATTTAGGAAAAAATATGAAAAAAAAATAGAAATTTTAGAAAAAGTACAAAAATGTAAAAAAATTAGAAAAGTAAAAAAATAATTTTATTTTAGGTTAACATAGCATATTTTGTTTTTTTTTTCTCTTTTATTTGTTTATTTATTTATTTATTTTTAAAAAAGAGAAAGTGTACCGAGTTGGACCAGGTTCTAAAACCTAGTCCACATAAATTAGAAACAAGGCCAAAGGCCGTGGTTGATTACCAAAGCCCATAAGAACAGGCACTATTGCCCCTTGTTTTTTATTTTTGCATAGGCTCATGCATTGCACGCGCCAGTTAGGCACGTACCCCACGTGTTAGGTACGTGCTTAGCCTTAATTTTCTATTATTTTCTCCTATTTTGCCCTAATTTCCCTAGCTTGCTCTTTTAATAAATAACTTGATAGCTCATGTTTGAGCTAACTTTCGGGTATTTACTATACGATTCCATCCAAATTAATGACGGAATCATGTAATACGCATAGCCTATTTTGCATTTGACTCATGATTTTGTCCACACCTAATCATTTAATGGGTGAAATTAAACTTTGAAAATCACGAAAAATGTCAAAACTCAGATTTTCCTTCACTTTCCTCTTGCATGATCCCAGCTTGATTAATGCATTTTGAAGCTTCTATTTGTTGTTTTAAGCAAGTTGGAATTAAATGTGTCTTAATCATCCATTTTGTTCAAAATCATCAATTTGCATTGAAATTCATCAACACCCATTAATTGGAGAAAATGAAAATTTACTTCGATTCTTAACTTTCTAAGCTTAACAAAGGCTAAAGGAGTATAAAAGGGGGTTTGGGTGTCCTTCTTAGAGACTAAGAAACAATCGAATCACTCCCTTTCTAGCTTAATCTCTAGTTTCTCTCTCTCTCTCTCTCTACGGTAGCAACCTTTACGGTGGTTTTAGATGAGAATCACCACCAACATCCTCTTCTTTATCCTCAAAAATGCCTAGTGCTACTAGCCTTGCACACCCAACGATTACCACCTAGCTTCAACCAACATCACCGCTACTGCCCAACTACGATAAACTACCAAATCATCACCACTCACCTAGGTATTGAAACTATCCTCTTCAAGTCCAATCTAATACATACAAAACTAACTTCACCCGTTCGATTTGATGCTCAGATCGTCTCAAGGAACCTTGCATGTTGCTGCTGCTCCTTGTTCACTATGAACAAACCTGACTTACGACTCGTGAGCTCTGATTCAACCTGTATCTAACCTGTTTTGACCCAACTAATGTGCTTGGCTTCAATTTACCTTAGCCTTCATTTTATTTTGTATTTCTTTTTATTTTATGTATTTGTTTATTGTAAATTGAAATGTAATTGTAAAAAAAAAAAAAAAAAAGAAAGGGAAAAAAAGGGAAAAGAAAAAAAAGAAGAGAAAAAAGAAAGCTTAGTGTTTTTTTTTTTTAAATTTTTTCTTGGTTAATACAAATAAATATAAAATAAGGCTAAGCGAAATAAAATAGAGAAAAATAATAAAAAGGTGAAGAAAAAACATTTTTATAACTTAGAAAGGTCCTTTTTCCAAATAAATGAAAATAAATGAAATTTTTTAAAATTAGGGCCTTTTAGAATTTTTTAGAAAACAAAATAACAAAAATATTTAGAACCCTTTTAGAACATTTTCAAAATAAAAAGGTTAAGAAAGTTAAACTTGACTATTTTAAAAAAGAACTACGTATTTCTGATTCCAAATAGTGGGTACATAGACACTCATATACAAATACAAGGAGACTAAAAATATGGAAAGTTTTCTTTTTTCCATCTTTGTAAATAACAATTCAATGATCCTTTTTTAGATGTTATTTACATATGATTAGATGTTTTATTTTTAAGAGTGTATTGAAAAGTAAATCTAAATTTAGAAAGTTAAAAGTAGTACCTGTTAAGAGTTTAATAGGATAGCCCTTGGATCTAAAATCTTTAGTTTTCAAAAAACCTTTTTAAAAAAAAAAATTGGTTTTTTATACAACCTAGTATCTAGATTAAAATCAATTCACCCAATTGATATTAATTTAAACTTTTTCCCAACTCTAGTTGGGTAATGACTTCAAGTATTTTCAAAACATATTTAAAAACTTAGATTTTCCTTAATTTTTAGTTGATGGTTAATATTAAATGGGTAGGGTTTAATATTGATTGGATTAAGGGAAATTAGTAAAAAACCGAGAAAAAATCAGGCTCGACATGCATCCTTGATTAATTTGAATACACTCATCGGTATTGTGACCTTTGTTATGATGAAAATCACAATATTTATTAGGATTTCTATGTAATGAATTTCCTCTCATTTTTTTGGCCACTACAATACCCTCCAATGGTTGCGTTTCTCCATTAATATGTTGGCGATTGAACAATTGAGTGGTGTATGAACATAATAAGTCAAGATGTGTGGCCTCTTTCTCTTACAACCGTTTCCTTCTAAACATTGATCATTACATGCACCATTTCAAATCATTTTTTCAGTCTCCTTTACTCTGGTTGGCCTCACGCTAAGCTTTAATATTATCTTCTTGGCGAATATAAGATATGGTCTTAGCTTTAAACTTGATGAAAGTTTTCAGCTTGTTTTTTGCTATAAACTTAAAAAAGTCTCCGTGAGATTTAACTCCATCAATAACTGTGTTGAGAGAAACACTTATGTCTACTTCTAGAATGTAGACCATCTTGGCCATTAAACGAGCCAAATAGTCCCTAATGGACTTGTTTGATCTTTTCTTTATAGTATTAAGGACAAAAGAATCCTTAAATGGAAGCTTACTTGCAAGGAAGTGTAGTAAGAACACTTTTACTAAATCTTCGAAACATGAAATTATGTTTGGCTCCAAATATTTAAACCATGTACTTGCCGTTGTCCTCAAGGTTGAGGGGAATGCTTGACAAGCTACGGCATCACTTAAGTCATGAAGCTTAGCCAAGGTGCAGTAGTACTCAAGATGATCTTTTGGGTCTTTTATTCCATCATAAGTCTCAAACTGTGGCAACTTGATGTGTCATAGTATTACGTCTTCCAAAATCTCAAGAATAAAAGGACTCCTCTTTATCTAAAATTGTTTACTTGTCAAAGTAAGGGTGTTGACATGCGATTACCTCACATAGTGTACTTGCTGTGGTTGCTTTCTAGGTTGAAGGTCTAAGTGTAACTTTGATCTACTTCTTGGGTAATTTAGGAGAATAAACTGAATCATTAGAATTCTTGGCATTATTATTGCCGTGCCTTGGTTTTGGTTTGGTTAAACATCCTTATGGAGGAGAATAAGGATCTTGTCATGTTTCTTGTTGAGGTGATAATTTTCTTTGGCTAAATTGGAACAAAGTTGCTCTAATTTAATCAAACATTGTTCATCAGTATGCTTACTCTCTACCCCTCGTGCCCTACCCCCACCCTCCCTAAAATGGTGTTGAGGTGAAGAACCAACAGCTACGCTTTTTGTCATTCTTGTCTTGGCCATGTGAATAGGTTATTGAAAAACAAATGGTGCATTTGTCAAAGGATTTTGGTGTAGAGTTTTGATCTTACGAAAGCATGAATGAAAAGACTAAAGTAGTATTAGGACTGGTTCAATATAGCTACTCCGATACCTAAGTAAGTGATTGTTGTTGTGAAAGAGTAGGTAAATAAGTAGGTAAAGTATTGAAGAGTGTCAAAGAGTCCTTATAGTTCTTTCTTTCACTTATTTATTGGGTGTCTATAACAACAAATGATCATTGATTGTAGACCATGTGGCAATCTTGCAATTAATCATATGCCTAAAAGATAGGGGTAATGGGCAGTTGTGTAATGAGATCGTGCAAAGTTACAACTATTCACACCACTTTCCAAATTCAAACTAGATATATAAGCAAGCTGGTTTTAAGGCCCATCAGATGGACTAAGCCCTTGTTGGCCTTAACAAAAAATAACATCAATTGGTATCTCCATAGTCGAGTTACCAAGTAGCATGTCAAGGCAAAATCTAACTCTCAACAATGGGTACGTTCCTTTAGTCTTCATCTCTCCTCTTAAACCTCCTCACATATCTCTTATATCCTTTCATAACTCCATTAATTCTCTCATTCTACCTTGTACTTCCTCTTCTAAGACGGTTTGGGATAATTGGTTTAGAAGTAGTAATCGAGGTCTATAAGAGTCCCTCTTACATAATGTTCCACCTTAAGGTCCAACTGTATTGTATTATTTACTGTGTCAAACAGTTACAGTCAACCATACTATTAATTTAAAACTTCAATATGATAATAAATTTTGATATGGTTTGCTCCTTAGGCTCCTCTACTTCAATCTAATCAATAGTATCTCAAAATTTTTTACATAGTCAACGATACATTCCCCCTTTCCTTAAAGTTTGTAGCTGTAAGAACATCTCTTGCCAATAATAATGTCACATAGATCGTTCACATAACAATCTCTTCATCTCCCTTGAAATAGTAGCCTCTACTTCCATCTCTCACTTGTTAAGACTTTAAGTTCGTCAACCATAACGTTGTTTAGCTTTTGAGTTTAGAGTCACTAATCTCTCATTCATCTATTCATTATAGTTACATCACTTAAAAACTTTTTTGACAATCTCTTCCAACTTAAGCAATTGTTTGGGGAATTATTGCCACTAAAATAAGGAATCTTTATCTTGTTCGTACCTAAACCCCTCATGGGCCCACCTCTATCTCTTTCCCTTCATCATGGATGTTTTAATCTTCATTTTTCAGTAATCAATCTACTTTGCCCCCAATTCAAATTTTGATACCACCTCTTTTATGTGCTACTGCTTTAGGAGCTCTGGTAGAAGCCATGGATCCTTATACCATCTCAACAAAGACTTAAAGTTGATGCTCAATGATCGACTTTATTACATTATCACCTCTGTTATGACAATTGTCTTCTCTTCAATGTCTTCCTCTAATTTTGCTACCATATGCACTCACTTTTGACATTCATCACAAATGATTCTACTTAACAAAGCTCACTTAGGAAATTTGTTGAACACATGATGTACTCATAACACCCTAACTTCTTCAATGCAATTCAAGCACAATTCTAACTCTAACAAAACATTCTTAATTACACTAAAGCAATACAACCATAACATAGTCACATCCATATGTCAATCACACTCATAGGCCTAACATACTACTATCAACTTTAATTGAACTAATGCTTTATAATCAAATAATTATGATGTAGTAAGTGGACAATAATCATAGTCACCTTCATAGATCATTAGATATTGTTATTTTTGAGGGTTTTCTACATTGAACTTTAAGAGATCTATCTAATCCTACTTACGAAAATTTCTATGGGAATAGAACTAGCCTAAGAATATCCAAATTGATATGACTCATAATTTAAATAATTTGGAATATGCCGCAATCTATGGACTATTAAGAGTGAGAATTGAAGATAAACTTCAACAATATCTTTAAGCCTAAGAATACCTAAATTGACATGACTCATAATTTGAATAATCTAGTATTTACCACAATCTAAGGTTTGATCAAAATGAGAATTAAAGATATACTTCACAGTATGTTTAGAAAAGGGGTTTTATATTATGTAGTAGTGATAAATTGTAATAAGGGTGAAATGGACTAATAAACTATAGGGAATCATTAAGCCATGCAGATATTTGGTTGTTACTATCTAAATGGTAGTTTGTTGTTCTTTAGGGTTATGATACTATGGGCTCTTAGTCAAATGCCATCCTAATGCTAGGCAAATGTTCTATGGCTATCGTTACATGAGAGTTAATATTACTCTATAGTCGCTACACTTTGGGTCCTTGTTCGTTACTCATGACTTACTATCTAAATGGGCTTCCTTATTGTCTCTAGAAGTCGTATAGGCCAGTTATGCTATCCAAGCTAGACGATCAAATTCTATAGGTCCTCCTTTAGCTCTAGTAGCTACAATAAAACCTATATTTGCTCTATCCCTTACTGTTTAAAGCCTCAACCATACTAAACTTAAACAACCTATGGCTTTCAAGTAGACCCTTTACATGTTTGTATGAATCAGAAATTCAAAGTCATTAAGGATTTTATAATATAAGTTAGAAATTCCCCTTACTGTAGCTTAAACCATTCAATTGAAGAGCATAAAGTTCATTTTCTTACACATTAGTCTCTCATGATATTTATGATGGTAATAAAACTTATATTGAATAGATAACATGATTTAAGGAAAAAAAAAATTGAGTTGATTTTGATTTACATACCAATAGTGAAAATGTTCTACGATTTAGAAAAAGAATTAATTTATTAAGAAAATCAATTTATAAAATTTTATATTAGTTTATGGAACATTTACATGAAAATTCATTAAATTGTTAAATGTATGGAAGAAATAGTGGTCACTATTAGAACCTGGTTCTATTAAATATTAATAGAGCATATTAGTTGCTCTCTCTCTCTCTCTCTCTCTCTCTCTATACGTGTGTATATGTGTTTGTATGCATGTGAATGTGTATATAGATTTTAGAGAGAGACTATTCTCTCCCTTTTAAGGACTTCATGGCACTTGAGTAATGCACTTGAAACTTCTTTTTATCTATTTTTCTTTGTCCTTGTCATCTTTTTCTAGTTTATTTTTCCAAATTTTGTCTCTTATTTGATGTTTAGTGTATTTTTTGATTTGCTCAAAAGGCCCTTTTTAGACCTAATCCTTAGTCATTGCTTTTTATTCTTATATCTATTTTTTTCTTCTTTGCATTTTTCTTTTTTCTTTTCTTTATTTGTCTCCTCTAACTATTATTTCTTCTATTTCTGTATCTAGCCTTATAAAGGTTCCAAAAATGAACTAAAATGATGGAGAAGACATTTTGGACAATTGGACATAGAAAATTTGGAGAATTTGCATTGGGAAAAGTTTATAGCGAGAAGGCCTTCTACAAAAAATGGTGTTATCAATATTTTGAAGAAGGCTGGAGATTGTTTTGGGAAGTTTAAAATATTGTATTCAAAAGAAAATTTTTTTTTCCTAATACTGACAAAGGATGAGATCTTTGATATAAATATTATGGAATTGGGGCTATGGTCGGTGATGGCAAGTCCATTAGTCATTTAAAAATGGTAGAAGCATAAAAAATTAGAAGATTTGGTTTTTTCACATGTTGAATTCTAGTGACAGATACTTGATCATCCTTTGGCTATGTTGATGAAAAAGAATGCCAAAAAAAAAAAAAGAGAAAAATGATTAGGAATGTTGTGAAGGATGAAGTAGTGTGTTAAAAAAAGATTTTCTTATAGTAGGGGTGCATTTTAACTTGGAGAACCCCCTTGTTGATGGCATCTAGTTCAAAAATTTTCAAGGTTAAAAAATATAGACCTAATTAAGTATGAAAGGCTCTTAGACTTTCACAATAATTATGCTTTAATTGACCATATTGAACATAAATTTAGGTCAATTAAAGGCAAATTTAGGTGGTAAGGAATATAATGAGAATGAAAGGGAAGGACTACATAACCAAAGGGTAATTGAAGCTCTTTTCTATCACTCATAGAGATTGCCAAGGATCCTAAACACAAGAAAAGTGTGGATCATGTGGAGAGTTAATAGGAGAACCAAAAAGAGAAGGTTTTATGGATAGAACATGAAAGTTTTATAGTGTATTTGGTTATTGAGTAAATAGGTAGAAATGGAAGGAAATAAATAGAAAAGAAAAGAGTGGAAGGGAAATTAATAGAAAAGGAAGTGAATGGAAACTTTTACTCTTGTTTAGATATAAAATGTGAAAATGGAAGGAAATAGTTAAAAGTATGTTCTTAACTTGACCAAATTACCCTTTTGTTGTGCCTTTTTTCTTTTTATTCTAGATAGGAAAGGGAGAATGATAGCTAAGGAAAAAAAAAGTGACTCTTGGATGGAAATGTTTCCACCTATTTCTACTGCATTCATCCCATCTCCACCCATTTTAGGTTACCCAAAAAAATACTTTCTACCCATTTTCTCTAATTTCCATTGGATTGCATTAATCGAAACATAGTGTAAATCAGGCTAATGCTCAATTCATTTCTTCCCCACCAAATCTAGAGTTGCCAAAAGATAAGGAAATTGTTATGGTACAAAAATTCATTGAATGTAAGCAATTACATCACCTCTTCTTTCCATGTTAGCTATTTTTAATTTTATTTTGCATTATAACGAAACCATACCGTTATGTTTCATGAAGCAAAGTACTTTATCAATTCCTATCAACCTTATATACAACCTAAACCTTAATAGTATACATTACACTAATGGCCTTTTTCCTTCTCAATCTCAAACCTTAAAAGCTTCTATAAAATTAAATTACACCAAAGCTATTGAACCATACACTTCTAAAGTCATCTATTTTGTTTAAGAGCTAGATAGCTTAGTTAAAGTAGCCTACAATCTACTTTCTTAATCATCTCATTATAGTAATCTCACTTTCCTAGAATCATCTATTCCCAATTATTCTAAACTCGAAAATCATACTTGTTTAACCCCATTACCCTCTCCTATTACTCAATCCTTCACTAAACTCTCTACCAAAAGGAGTGGAGACTCTTTGGAAAGCATGGATTTAGTCTCTTTGTTCATTAAAGAGGCAAAAAAAGGTATTTCAACAGGCATTATGATTCCTCATTGAAATAGTATGTTATGTAGGCAAAGGAAAAGTACATTCATTAGTAAAAAAAAGATTACTTAGAGGAAAGCTTAAATTTGAATCCAAATTGATTGAAGTAAATGTGAAAGAGGTAGATACTTTCTCTTCTAATGGCTGTAGTGGCTGGCTTGAAGCCACATGATCACCATGCTAACCATAACATGGAAATGTTTATATTTAGATCAACCCTCAATAGATGAGCTCAAGAGCCTCATTAGAAGATATAGACCCTACATAAGCTTCTTAATAGAGAAAAGGAATAAATCTAATAAGGTTGAGGGGCTATAGAGAATATAAGTGTTTCATTATCCTTTATATGTAGATCTTATGGGACTATTTAGTAGTTTATCATTGATGGGAATCAAGTCCTCGGTTCAATCACTTGAGCTTGGGATATGGAAACTAAAATGTCGTATAGAGAATATTGACCGAGTAGCTAGCCAATGAAAAAGTTCCTTCCATGTAATCTCCTAGTTCTCACCATCTTATGGAGTGTACCTTATTAGTATCAACCTAACTCATGATTGAACCTGAGAGATTTGACCTAACTTTAACTGACCTAATCTCACCATGTATAACCTGACCATTCATGACCAATGATTAGGTTGCTAAGCAGCTTATGCAAGTGCATCTATTAAGTAATAGTATAGAGGACACTAAAGTCTAAGGTTTTTGATCCTATGAAGACTAAACACTTATTCACTTGTACTAAATTACTCTACCTAGAATAGAATAACAATGGCAATGATGGAATAAAGAATTAAAGTAATTTTAAGAAACAAGAACTATTCAATAACTAACAACTAATAATGCAAATAATTAACAAAACCTTAAATAACCATAAATAATAATATCTAGACTCTAATCACCAAGAAACTAACATGGAGTAATCTTGAGGTTTCTAATGTATTCCTTATTCTTATTAACCGAATGAATTCAATTACTAAATTAATAAAAATCGCTTGTCTATTAATTTCTGATCTTAATTATATTCTATATGAATTGTTTTTGTAATCAAACAAATTAGAGCAATATTAAGAATAGGAATTTCACAAACAATAAACAATATATCAATATTAATTTTAGAAGAAATTTATAACTTATCTCTAAGTTTATAGCAAATCCCTTTAATTATGGTAGATCATTTATGCGTTAGCTTCATGATTTCAATACATAAAATTTAATAATTTAGTTGAAACCCTAAAAATTATAACTTAATCGATATAAAATACATAACTGAATTAACAAAAACAAAGGAATTTCATTAGAATAATTGCAATTTGAGTAAGTTACATGTTACCTCAGGTTTACAAGTCTAGATATTGACAAATCTACAATATAGACATAATAAAAATAATAACTTTCATGATAAAAATGAATAAAATTCTAAAGTACACTAAGGAGCTCTTCTATCTTTCATTATCGCATCTCTCCTTTGCATGTCTAACATCTATTGATATAGCTTAGATGAAATAAATTTCAAATAGCAAGTCTTCTAAAATCATGGTAAGTCCATGGGGCATAACATGGGTGTAGAGTTGCACTAAACTACTCCTTTGCAATAATTCTTTAAGAAATTAACTTGAATTAGATTATGAGAGGATCACGGTCACAGATCACGATCACAGATCACTACTGTAAAGTTTAACTGTGATCTTATACTTGATAAAAATTCTTCAAACTTCAATTAGAAATTAAGAGCATAAGCTTAATGGGCAAGGAACACGATAGTAGAGTGCAATTGTGGTCTCATCTTCTCTTGATTCTAGGACAAATCCTCTTTAGCACTTGCTATCTGAAGATTATTCTTCAAAATTGGTGAAATTTCTTTCAAAAATCACCTAAAGTCCTTTCATTTCACCTTATCACTTTTCTAAGTCATGAAATCAAGAAAAGACTTAATTCAATAGCAAATTTGTAAAAATTATATCAAAATAACTCAAAATAATTAAGAAAATAACATAAGAGATGAGTGTAAAATTATGCTTATCAAATCTCCCTACACTTAGACATTTGCTTGTCTTTAAGCAAATTAATTAATCCTTAACAAGGATTGAGAAATTAGTTTAAGACTACCTACTATTATTTAAGATATCGAAAAAAGATTTGTGTTAACCTTGTCATATGATAATAGTCAATGCATCTCCCTTTCTACTTTTCAATGTAACCCATATACAAATACTAAAATTCAATAGTTGATTCTTCTAAACCAACGTTTTTTATATAATTTAACTAAGGATTTTTTTTTCCTGAATTAGTTCTATTTTATATAATTGGGCAAAAACCATACATAACCCCTTTACATTTAGCTAAGATGAATGTAAGTATCTTCTCAACTTCGCTAAGCACCATAATCAAGGGTAAATCTATGTTATATCTATTCATCTTCTGATCATTCTCCTAAAATACATTTTTGCTGATGGGCTCTTTAATCTATTATATATATCTGTATATATATAATTAATTTCGAAAGAAAAAATTATATCCTTTCGATTTTAACCTATTTAACTTCCATAACTACTTATTTTACGAATTATTACCATTCAATTCTTTGCTTCTTTTTTTTTTTGTTTTTGTTTTTGCCAATATTATTATTTCCTAAAACCATCTTATTCTTCTATTCCTTTATGCTCTCCAGTTGATTGTGTAAAATAATTGCTACGAAACTACTAGCTTTTCACTATTTCTTGAAAATAAAATTTCCTCCTCATTTCTTTAATGCTTTTATTTATTTATTTGTTTGTTTTTCAATAATCTCAATGCTTTTATATTAACTACATGGATTTACCTGTAGATTTGCCTTCTAAATCCTCCTTTGTGTAATATTAGCGACTAAAATTAAGGTTTTTCTTCTTCCCATATTGTACATATTCAATTTATAAGTGTCTTTATTGTTTAGTTTATCTCCATAATTTGATGTTGAATTGCTAATCTTAAAACATGACTTTTGGCAAGTTTAAGGAGTTGTCTTGCCTTACTATGTTCATATTGATATTATCTTGATTGCATCTATTTTATTGAATAACTAGTATATAGATTGTGTTTGTATAAAACGTGTTAAATGAGTCTAACTAATCATAAGTTTTATTTATGGCTACACCTAATGATACCACTTTTTTTATTGTGTTAAATAAGAATAGTTAACGAAGAGGAAGTAATGATCAGCCATTAGATTTTGCTAATAATAATTTTGTAATCTTGTGAATTATCAATACTTTTAGATTAGCCATAATATTTTCATTCATTAATACTTTTAAATTTTCACGTTATGTCTCATATAAGGATGAAGGAGGTCTTTTACTACAAAATATTTTAATATTTTATACATACTATTAGATACATCTTAAGAAATATTATATAAATTTTTTCTACCTTTTGTTTTTTTTTTCAATAGTTTTAAATGAAACCTGAAAATGAAAAACTCTTTTGATTACGTATTTATTCCCATTTGATAGAAAGATAAATAATACATTGATTTTTAATGATTTTAAAATAGTGTCAGAAAGAGATTGCTTTTATGTGATTTGTTATTACCTCGTATGCTATATATAAAGTTGTAATATGTAATAATTTCATGGTTGGTGGGAACTTGTTCGAGATGGTGAAATAGAGATAATAAATATTTATCTAAAGAATTGTGTATCCAATGATATAGAGTTTTGCATATTTATTAAAGAGTAAAATGATTTTTTCCTTCATTATGTAAATACAATTTACATTTGTTATCGATGTAGTAGTTTGAGGTAATGCATTTCATTGCTCTTTTAAAATTGCTAATTTTACAAGGCTATTCTAATTTTTTTACTTTAAATTTCCATATTCTAAAAGTAAAGGGGCATGAGAAGAGAAGGTGGTCATGATTAGAGTCATTTGAAGTAAATAGGAAAGGGATAAACTATTAGATCTCTTCTAATATGAGACAAGTGCAACTCCTAACATATGGCTAAATATGATCAAAACTAAATAATCAAATCTTCTCTAAGGAACTTTTTCCTATATATTGAACTATATATATATATATATATATATATTTTACTATACCTATTCATTTATAGTAAAAGGATGTTTACATACATCAAATCATATTTATATTTGTAGTTATATCATTTGCATTATTTAAGGCAAAGTAACACAACCTTTCACATTCATAATATTTCATTTTATATTTTAAAATATAAAATATATTTTAGGTTTGAAGTGTATTTCATTTTAAAAGATAATACTTTTGATCATAATTATTTATACTTTCTTTCTAGATGGTGCATCATTTAAAAGAAATCATTTAGTATTTATATGATACTATTATATATCATATAACTTGTTATATTAAAGTTAGTAGTAGTGGTTACCTTATAGTTAAAAGAAAAATTATAACATTATTTATACATTTTTTCTAAATAGTGCNTGTTACTATGTCTGACAAACAATGCTCCTGCTGCAGCAGCACCACCAAACCCAAGTGATATATATTAACGATAGGCAAACCACACCTAGCACCTAGGTTAAATCTTTGAGCCATGAAAAACTTAGATTTGGAATACAAAGCCTACTCACAGCAGCTTCAATTATCATAGAAGGAACTTCATTAAAAAGAAAAGTTGATCCATTCATATAATTTTCATGTAGTTGATTGCTGTGCATTTCTGTATGACTGACCACAAAATGATTAAGCCACAAATAGAACAATGTAAACATCCATGTCAATTTGAGCTCATAATAACAAGGTTCTAACATCCAAAGCATTAAATACACAAGAAGTAAACATAACAAAAGCTCAAGAAAACATAACAAAAGCTCAAACTACTGAACAAGACTTTCCAATACCTTGGGCTTTTCTTGCTTTTTCTCTTGCAATTTCAAGAACTCCTCCTTCGATAAGCGTGCTCCTGCAATGTCAAAAAGAGTGAGCCAGTGATAAATTCCAGGACACTTAGTCAAATCAGGCACAGAATGACCATTACCAGTTTTCTTATCTCGATACACAGGTTCGGCACCTTTCCCGGTTAAAGAAGGATCCAATGCATTAGTCCTACAAAAGTTAAAATTGATTAAACTCCGAAACTCCAATCTATTATATATATGTAATTTCAGAAACTCCAATCTATTATATATATGTAATTTCAGAAACTTTTTCAATGGTCATAACTTTTCGTTTTACATGCAAAAAACATAAAAAGGTACAATTGTTTATTCATATCCTTTCAATTTAACTTATTTAACATCCACTACTCATTTTACATATTATTATTGTTCATTTCTCTGCTTCTTTTTATTTCCCCCAACAGCATTATTTCCTAAAACCATTTTACTCCTCCATTCCTTTGTATTCTCCCACTAATTATATTAAATAATTGCTACGAAACTACTAGGTTTTCACTATTTCTTGAAAACAAATTTTCCTCCTCTCTTCAATACTTTTATTTATTTATTTGTTTTTTTTCAAATAATCTCAACTCTTTTATATAAACTACATGGATTGCCTTCCAACCACTTCCTAGTATAATATTGGCGACTAAAGTTAATGTCTTTCTCCTTCACATATTGTACATATTCAATTTATAATCATCTTTATTATTGAGTTTCTTTCCTTGATTTGATGTTGAATTGCTGATCTCAAATTATAACTATTGGCAACTATGAGAAGTGATCTTACCTTACTATTTTCATATTAATAGGATCCTATTGCATCTATTATTGAATAACTAGGATATGGATTTTATTTGCATAAATCTTGTTAAATTAGTCTAACCAAATATAAGTTTAATTTATAACTATGCCTAATGATATCACTATTTCTATCGTACTAAATATGAACAATTAACGAAGAGGAAGTAATGAAAATTTTCAAAGAATAATCATGTACAATTATTAGTCATTAAATTCTGCTAATAATAATTTTTTAATTTTGCATATTATCAATATCTTTAGATTGGCCATAATATTTACATCCATCGATACTTTTAAGTTTTCATTTATGTTTCATGTAGAGAATGGAGAAAATTTTTTATTACAAGATATTTTAATTGTTTATTCATACTACTTAATACATTTCAAAAAAAATATTATATGGATTTTATAAACCTATTATTTTTTTCAATAGTTTTTAAATGAAACCCAAAAATGAAAATTTTTTTTTATTACATGTTTATTTTTATTCAATATAAAGACAAATGGCATGTCGATTTTAATGATTTTAAATTAATGTAAGAAAAAGATTACTTTTATGTGATTTGTTATTATATCAGATACTATATATAAAGTTGTAATATTTAATAGTCTCATGATTGATGAGGACATATTCAACATAGTGAGTTGGGAACAACAAATATTTATCAAGAAAATTGTGTACTCAATGATTCGGAGTCTTTACATATTTGTTAAAGAACAAAATGATTTTTTTTCAAGCATTTCTTAATTTTATTATGTACATACAATTTACTTTTATTATTTTGATATAGTGGTTTGAGGTAATGTATTTCAACTCTTATGTAATATCTTTTCAACAATATTAAGTTTAATTCAATAAAAAACAAGTGTAACCCCTAATATAAGGGCAAACATGATCAAAACTAAACAAACAATTCTTCTACAAGGAACGCTTTTTGTTTGTGTATTAAATTGCCCTTTTATTTACAATACCTATTCATTTATAGTAAAAGGATGTTTACATACATCAAATCATATTTATATTTGTAGTTATATCATTTGCATTATTTAAGGCAAAGTAACACAACCTTTCACATTCATAATATTTCATTTTATATTTTAAAATATAAAATATATTTTAGGTTTGAAGTGTATTTCATTTTAAAAGATAATACTTTTGATCATAATTATTTATACTTTCTTTCTAGATGGTGCATCATTTAAAAGAAATCATTTAGTATTTATATGATACTATTATATATCATATAACTTGTTATATTAAAGTTAGTAGTAGTGGTTACCTTATAGTTAAAAGAAAAATTATAACATTATTTATACATTTTTTCTAAATAGTGCATCATTTCATGAAAATTGTTTGGTTTTTACATAATAATATAATGTATTATATATATTTTTATATTGAATTTAGTATTAGTGATTACGCTATAATTAAAAAAAATTTATAACCAATTATTATTAATATATCCATTTTGATATTTTTCAAGTAAATTTATTACTTTTCTATTAGCAAAAAAAGAAAAAGAAAAGAATAATTACTTTATCCGAAGAATACATTTTGGTTGGAAAAGGAATAGCTTCTATCATTCTTCTTAAGCATTATGAGCAACCTATCCATCATATATTATATATTATCTAATATAATACATTCAGAATGTTTTTTGTTATAGTGCTCATTTGATATCATGATTTCATATTATTATATTTCTTGAAAAGTCATCATATTAATGTTGTCTTTTAATATAATGAAAATAATTGTCCATAAAGAAGTAATCGATAAGTCTGTAATGATATGACTACTGGCCTCTCCTTTTCTTTAACATTTTTTATTCTTTTTAGAAAACTTTTATCATTTGTACTTTTTTATTAATAATTAATTTTATTATACACACCTTTTCATTTTTTAAGAGACATATTCTTTGTATATAGGACAATATTTGTTGGATAGTCATAAATTTTACATAACTGGATGTAAAATGAAGCAACTCTTACCATATGGTGTTATAATTGGGTAGAATACATGTCTATCAAACTTTAAAAAAAATTTCAAAAATATGAATTATATGAAGATATTTACAAAAATATTATCACAAAGTCACATCTTAAAGATGCGGCAAAGTGATTTATGAAGAAATTGCCCTTAGAAGATGTGATTTCATGTTTCATATATCATTGCTTTATTATATTTAGAAAATGCGACATTAGTAGGCTTGGTATTTTGGTAATATTTTTTATCTAATTTATATTTGTGTAACATATCTTAATTTTAATTATAAATACATAAATTTCTTTGCTATAATCTCGTAACGTAACATATTATAATTTTTTCTAAATATTATGATATTTTATATGATTATCAATAGTCACAAATATTACAATGTAAAGATATATTTATATAATTAAATAAATTTGTTCACGTAATCTTTTAAATATGAATTTATTAGCATGTTAATTATAATAATCTTTTTGCGTTAATATGTTATTTTCATTGATACAAATATATTTTAAAGTAAACTCGCACATTGTGAGGGTGCATTAACTAGTGTAATCAATTATTGAAGCTTATTAACAGTAGGAAAGTACTTTGCTTTTCTGAGAGAAAAAAGGATGATCCTTACTAATTTACCACTTTTTTCTTTTTTTTATTGATAATGGAAAAAAGCCTTACTCTTTTAAGGGATTAAGGTCAATTACTATCAATTTTTCTTTTTCTTTTTCTTTTCTTTTTCTCATTTTAGCTAATTGATAGTAAGAAACAGTCTTGCTCATCTAAATGATTGAGGTCGACTTGTACCAACCACTTTT
Source organism: Lumnitzera littorea (assembly GCA_024138015.1). Classification (NCBI taxonomy): domain Eukaryota; kingdom Viridiplantae; phylum Streptophyta; class Magnoliopsida; order Myrtales; family Combretaceae; genus Lumnitzera; species Lumnitzera littorea. The sequence continues at coordinate 78,437,295 of JAMXBB010000007.1, forward strand.
TATTATATTATTCTTATTTACACCTTCAGCAATTTAAAATTTTCAAGGGAAGTTATAAGAAATAAGCTTCATTTACTTATTCACTTAGGATTATAGAGCTTTAAAAATAAAAAAGGGATAAGTATACATCTAAGTAAACTTCACAAGTAGCTTATGACTAGTACTCAATTACAATGTTATCTAATTAATGCTTTGAACCCTTAGTGTAAGCTTTACAATTGGATGGTGTAGATTTGATATATAAAATTTAGGACAATTGCAAAAGCGGTCTTATTGAGCCCAAATTTTATGAAGAAGTTAAGAATACTAGTAAAAGTGATCCTATGAGTTTAGATTTAAGAAAAAAAAATAATTAAATATTATATTAATAGGATATATGTATTTTATTTGTTATTTATTAAAAATACACAAAATAGATTTCGATAATTAACGAATTACTAAAGATAAGTTATATATATACTAAAAATCATAAAATAATACAAATGATATTTAGGAGTATTTATTTGTAATGGATATTAATTTACATGTAGGAAAATATGTTAAAAATTACCTAAAATAGCTAATTTCTACTAAAATATACTAAAATAATTACAGGAAATTAGTAAAAAATTTAGAAAAACTATGTGGCAACTTAGAAAAATTAGTGGCTATGGTATGGCAAGTTGGAAAAGAGAATTACTGTATCTTAAGCAAGTTTAGGCCAAGTAAACATGGGAAAGAATATTTGATTAGACACTTAGCAATATCAACTCTTTATCAACTGACTTGTAGGCTTACCATAAATATAGCACTCTACTCTCATAATTTACTCTATTTTGCTATGAAATCAGGGAAAATTAGAGAGAGTCTTATGAGTGTTGTGAGGATTTTTAGGAAATTATACAAAAAAATAGGAGTATTTAAGGTGAAATTAGAGTGTAGGCATTAAACCAAGACTTGGAAGTACATGGCCATTGCCACTTGATAGAGGAGGCTGCACCTAGAGTTGCCAACATACCCTCCACTACCGATGGTAGCCACAACCCTATCCATCAATAAGTCTCTTAAACCCATTTGATTTTCATTAAATTGATAAAAATAGCAATTTTCATCCAAAAATTATGAAAAGGATTGTTCTAACATATTTTTGTATGTGGTTTTTGAGAAAAATACTGTTTTGTGAGATTAATTGTCTAAATATATTGCCCTTAAGAAATTGCTAAAACCGAGCCAATTTTGCTTTTATCTTAAAAAACCTTACCAATGTTGTTTTGGATCTAAATTTTTTGTTTTTTTTTTGTAAAGTAACTATAATATGTGTTAAATTACTCTAAAGAGTTTTTTGTGAAAATTATTTTGTAAATTTTTATCTAATTTTTAGGCCCTAAAGTCCAATTAAAATAGTTATTTATCCAAATATACTAAATAGTTTTTCAAGGAATTGACTCGGATTTGATTTGATGGGTTTTCTAGTATATCATACTATTGAGTGATGTTTGGGGATTAAATTTGTAGTGCTAGAAGTGTTAGAATTGAATATTATAGACTTAGTGCTGATATATGTGTGATATGTAAAGTGTTCAAATAATGAAGTAAGGTATTAAACTAAGATGGTATTGGGATGGAGTAGTGTGATTTTGATCATGAATAAAAATTGTAGGAATCATTGCTAAAATGTGGAGTACAATTTGATCAGAAGCTAATTTAAAGGCTAGATTAGAAATTAAGTGTATGAGGTAAACTAGGAAATTGATCAAAAATTAAACCAGAGACTTTACATACTTGAAATGTAGTTAGTTAAGCTTCAGAGAATGGATTAGAAGAAATTTCTAAGATTTATGAGTAAATTGTAATCAGAGGCTAAATTAGAGATTAAATCAAAGACTAGCTAAACATGAGACTAATAACAAATGACTTAAAAACCTAGATAACTAATTTAGATAATTAAGTATAGTAAAACCTTATATTAGTAATAATAAACTAAGTTACAGAATAATAGCTTATATATATATATATATATATATATTAATTGTTTGGATACTAAAATGATATTTATATTTTAAGGACTAGCAACAAAGATACATCACAAGTATCATCGTAATGAGCAAGCAGAAAGTCTAAGTAAGTTTGGGATCAATATGTAATTGTATTTTGGAGTACTAATTTATAGTTCTTAGAGACTTAAGATTATACTGGGTTGTACTTGTAAGTAGCTTACTCATGTGCATGCTTGTGTGTCTCTAAGCTTGATTGTATAAAACTGGCTTGCTGTATTGGATTGCAATTGTTTGTATTGAGTGGAATTAATTGGTCACCTTAAATCGTATTTAACTATATTAAACTTAAAACTTTAAATTGGACATGTATTGTAACCTATTAGAGGATAATTAGGATTTTCTAACCAATTGCTGACTCTTTCAGAGGGGATAGTTGAAATTGTCCCTTCTTTATCTTTAATCGAACTAAGTAACAGGAAAGGAGGTTATAGCAAGGGTAAAGGCAGTGGTTCAAAGGTAATTGCTGGAGAAGAGATGTCTCAATTGCATAAGTCTAAGTTTAGTCATCAGCTGTTGCATGTGTGTTGAAACTCCTCAAACCCAAATTAATGAGGGTATATTTTCTCTAATCTCATGATAGACCATACAACATCGTACGATAGCATTTGTTTGTTGTATTGCATATAATTAACTATTTGATAACCTAGTTTATGTTTGTCGTATAGTCTTATGTCTCCATACCCACTTACTGAGTGGTTAGTTGCTCATAGTCCTATAAATCTTTTTGTAGGTGTGGACTAGAATGCTACATTATAACTACCTTAAGATTAGTCACTACTAGATTATGAGGGTATGAAGGTATTAACTTAGGGAATTGCTAAACTTTTTGAAGATTCTACTTTTATCTTTTGGTCTTTTAGAAACAAACTATGCAAATATTTTCTTAGCATAAATAACTAAGTTAATCGAATATTTATCGGAGTTTTAATATATGTTTTAAAACTTTTGCACATAGATTAATGGTAGTTTTATATTAACTGTTTACTTCTAAGTAGGTTAGTTGTATGCGTCTTGTGTAAATCGGGTATACAATAGCAGCTATGAAGTTAGTTTCTATCTTAGATTTATTTATAAGGGGAGACTATTATAACTCTACTACTTCGAAGTGTGATACCGGGCTAAGTAACATGTAACTTTTGTTCCACAAGAATTTCACTATTCAATCCTAATAAAGTGTATAATTTGCAATAGCGGCTTAGGAAAAATTAAATACAAACACTTTGTATTATTAAGATAGGATTGGACACTTAAAAAAAAAAAATTGGGGTTAAAAATTAACAAGTTGATTTCTTAAATAATATACTACCCCTTCCCTACACTTAATTTAGTACATTGTCCTCAATGTACTTTATTCTAAATCATAATGAAATTAAATGTGTAAAAGAATAATAAAGTAAAACATAATGGAGAAAAAAAATAACAGAGAAACGATACTCCCTTGAATGAGTTTGATTTGCACAAATGTCCATGAGAAGGATTATCTTGAATGTTGGTAATTTGTCGGTTCAAGAGAGATCTAAACAAATATATTAAGAAGACAAAGAGAAGAGCATATGCAAATTTTATTATTTCATTGATAGAATAGAACTTAAACATCAATTGAGAAATTGAAAACACGGAAATTAAAAATTCTATCTAACTAAAACTTATTCAAAACTAAAAACCAAAACTTAGTAACTGAAAATTAACAACTAAGCAAAAACAATTCAACACAAGACATCTAGAAAAATTCTAAGCCCTCTTCATTGTTCTCATCTTCATATTCTATGTTGATAGGGTCCTTTGCCTCATCTCCTTTAGATGTCCCCTCTTCTTCATCATTCCCTAAATTTGTCATTCTCGCTACATTGATTAATTCCTCATCAGTTGGTAGAGGAATTTTCATCTTGACCTAGTCAGTGAGATTCTTACTAAACTCCATCATTCGTATCTAGCAATGGTATAATCTTTTAAGATATTGTTCAAAAATCTCATGAGAAGTGACTAATTTTTGTACTTCCATCTTCAACTTTTTAACTTCTTGTACCAAACTATCTTGGTTACTAAAGTTTTCAGCTTCTTTCCTTTTTAAGGGTGTTTCGTCAATGTCATTCAAAAGAAGTCCCATTTGCAAAAAAGTGGACAATGACATTAAGGTGACATCTTTAATTATTGTTGGCTAAGATCTATTGACAAGGAGCTTTGGTTTCTTAGCTAAGACCGTAACATATGGTCCATACCCTATTTGGTTCACATGGCATCAATAGCCTAGTGTCTCATGTAAAAAGCTAGGGCTACAGCTAAGTTAATGGCATATCCTTCAATAAAGCTGTAGAGGTAGAATACTTCCTACATGGCTATGACTCTCATACTCTTGTTCTCCTACTAATTGTATGGGTGAGAAATCACTGGAGGACTCGGTGTATTGGGTTTTTAAAATGGGATCCTTTTGCAAACTTTGGTTTATAGGCCTTATCACTACTTAGTTTTTATGAATAGCTTGCGGGAGTAATGCTGCGAGGCAACTCACATGATAAGGTATAAAATTCGAGAGATTAGATGTATTCCTTATCATAGAGCCTCATAAAAACTCTAAATTTTGCACTTGAAAGATTGAATTCAGTGTTCTTTAGCTGAAAAGATATGATGTTACAAGCTCTACATGGAGCTTGGTCGTACTCCATTAATAGTGTGGTAAGGAACTCTAGAGCGAGTTCCTTGTAGAGTGGTTCTTGAATACTGAATAGTCTCTCTTAACCTTCCTTCTTCACCATGGCATAGATCTTAGATTCCATGTTGGCTAGTTTGAGTATTTCCTAATCGATAAAGCTAAAATGGGAAAAAGTCTTTTTAGTTAGAGGTTCATATCTAGCTTCATAGTTAGGGTTGTCAAATTCCAACATGTGTTTTACCTAAGGTAGTAGTGTGGCTAAGGGTTTGTCTTCCAATATTGGTTAGAAGAGGTCCCTCAAGTGGTGTGATGGTAGTTTTTGGGTTGGAAGGTATCATGGATTATGTTTGAAAGGTGTTCTTCCCTATACTTAGTTGTTTGGTTAAGTGAGTGAGAGTTTTGTTTTTAGGAGTACAATGAAGCGTTCAATATGAAAAGGTTCATATAAATAAAACATACTTGAAATGAAATTATCCCTCAATTTAGCAACTTACTTTTAAATCAAAATTAGCAAGTATATAATTCAATTTAGGCAATAGCTAAGTGTATGAGATTACCTTGAATATTCATTGAATCTTAAAATAAGGAAAGTTATTAGAAAGAAGGAAAGTGAGTATTGACTAAAAGGGGTTTAAATTAGGAAAGCTTGAAATAGAATAATCAAGAAAGATTCAAGTGTGGCGAAGTTGAATCCATATTGCAAGACTACGATCAAGATCACGACATGATCTTTGGTCATGGTTATTCCTTAAACTAATTCATGTAATTTTTCGATGAGGGGTCTACCAGTAAGATCACGAACGTGGTCTTAGCCCATGGTTTCCTAGGACTAAATTTTCAATTTCAATTTCAAACAAATTTTATGAGGAGAGGTCCATGGTTGGGATCACAAGCATAGTCCTTAACTGTAGTTATCTCATACCCCTATTTACCTCTTTTCTTCCTTTGGCTTCATGCCTTGGTTCATGATTACAATCCTTTTCTTCTTTCCATTAGCAAATTCATCTCCTTGTCAAGTGCTTTCCTCCCTATATTACATAGGAAAATTGTGAAGGCCACATGTGCTGAATTGTGAAATTACTAAACATAGCTCAAAAATGCATGAAATGAAAATCTAAATGAATTAAAAATGAAAAGTAGCTTGGGTTATCTCCCAAGAAGCACTTTTGTTTAATGTTGTTTGCTTGACTAGTTAAGATTATAGGTACTCATTTTCCTTAATTAGGTGAAGGTTATACTTGTTGTGGTTCTCTTTATCGAACTTACCTCCTAAACATAATTTAAGCCTATGGCCATTTACATTAAAAGTTCCTTTCTTGAAGTTTGAAATGTCTACCCTCCATACGAGAATAGTTACATTACCATATAAGGCTCGAACCATATAGATTTAAACTTACCTAAAAAGAGCTTCAATTGGGACTGGAACAAGAGGACTTTGTCTCAGCTAGGAATTGTTTCCCTTAGTTAATTTGGTTTTCATGATAACACTTGGCTTAGTCCTTAAATATTCTTAAGTTCTCTTAGGCTATACCGCACCATTCTTCTAACTCATTCAGCTGAAGTTTCCTGTATTAACCTACACACTCAAGATCAAGGGTTGTACGTTTTATAGCCTAGTAGGCTCTATACTTAATTTCTATAGGTAACTAACACGCTTTTTCATATACAAGCTAGTATAGAGTTGTTTAATCAACATCTTATAGGTGGTTGTATAAGCCTAAAGAGCATCATTGAGCTTTTTAGACCAGTCTCTTCGATTGTACTCGATTGTCTTTTATAGAATTCGCTTAAAGTCCCTATTTTTACAACTTTGACTTGTGCACTAGTTTGAGGAAGGTATGGAGTTGCAATGTAGTCTATAACTCTATATTGCTTCAACACTTTTTTCTAATTAGACATTACAAGGGGGTTCCTTTATAACTAATGAGAGCTCTAGGAGCACCAAATCTAGAAAATAAATTTTTTAGGAACCATTTCACCATCTTAACATCATTAATTGATAGAGCTTGAGCTTTTACCCATTTAGATACATAATCTATAGCTATTGGGAAGTATTTGTTTCTGTTTGAATTTGGAAACAGTCCCATTAAATCAATGCCCCAAACGTTAAAGACCTCATAGATTAATGTTGGATTTTGTGGCATTTCATCTCTCTTGGATACGTTCCCTACCCTTCAACACATCACATAACTCCATAAATTTCTAGGCATCCTTAAACAATGTTGCCTAGTAAAAACCATACTTAAAGACTTTATGAGCTATTTTATTCACACTAAGATGTCCACTAGTTGGGCTTGCATGATAATGTTCTAGAATCTGCTAACCTTTTAATGAGATACATACTTATGAATTATTTGATCTACACAAATTTTGAACAAATAGGGGTCTTCCCAAAAATATCTTCTGCCATCATAGAAAAACTTTTTCTTTTGTTTGTAACCTAGTTGCATAGGAAGAATTCTAGTTGCCAAATAGTTTGCTATATCGGAAAACTAAGGAGTTTCTTAAGGACTTACCTAGTATAGCTTTTCATTTCGGAACTTGTCTTTTATATCCTGTTTATTCAGCTTTTCTAATGATAGGTTTTCTAGGCGTAAGAGATGGTTCACTAGTAAATTCTCTACTCCTTTCTTGTCTTTAATATTTAGGTCAAATTCTTAAAGTAATAATATCCACCTGATTAATTTTGGCCTATTCTTATTTAACAAATATTGCAAAGCAGAGTGATCAATGTAAACAATAACTTTAGAAAGAATTAGATGTAACCTAAATTTATCAAACATGAAGACCACTACTAGTACCTCTTTTTCTATAGTGGTATAATATTCTTAAGCTTCAATGAAGGTCTTTCTTGCATAATAGATTGGTTAGAAGTACTTCCCTACCTTTGACTAAAAACTTGCCTTACAACATAATCACTAGCATCATACATTAGTTCAAATGTTAAGCTCTAATCAGGTGCTACCATTATTGGGTCTTGAGTTAATTTAACTTCTTAAGTATTAAATGCTTCCAGATAGTCTTGAGAAGATATAAGTAGATCATCTTTTTGCAACAACTAGGTTAATGGTCTGGCTATTTTTGAAAAATCCTTAATAAACCTCCTTTAAACTTGACATAACCTAGGAAACTATGTATGACAATAACAGATGTAGGAGGGCGCAATTTTGCAGTGGTATCAATTTCAGCATTATCCACCTCTATACCTCTTTAAGACACTTTGTGTCTTTGTACTATTCCCTCTTATATCATAAAATGACACTTTTTCCAATTTAGTACTAAATTAGTTTCTTCACATCTAGCTAAAACTTTCTATAGATTTTTAAGATAATGGTCAAATGAATTCCCAAAAATTGAGAAATCATCCATGAAAACTTACATCATATCTTCTATAATTCATCAAAAAATTGCCTTCATGCATCATTGAAATGTCATAGGTGTATTATAAAGGTCAAGAGGTATTCGCTTATATGCAAAAGTACCATAAGGACATGTAAAAGTAGTTTCTCTTAGTCCTTTGAGGCAATAGGAATTTGAAAATAGCTTGATAAATCATCTAAAAAGTAGTAATACATATGACCTGATAAGCGCTCTAGTTGACAAATGACAAATGGAAGTGGTCCTTTCTTGTGGCGCCATTGAGCTTCCTATAGTCAATACAAACTCGCTAACTTGTAATTATTCTTATTTGAATTAGCTCATTTCACTTGTTTGGTACTACTGTCATGCCTCCCTTTTTAGGTACAACCTGTACAGGACTAACCTAATAATTATCAGAAATAGGGTGAATCATGCCTGCATCCATAAGTTTGATTACTTTTGCCTTAACTACTTCTTTTATGTTCAGGTTTAGGTGTCTCTACTGTTACACTACTAGTTTATGACCTTCTTCAACAAGATTTTATGAGTGTAGAATGATGAATTAATTCCTTTAACATCAAATATCTCCTAAGCGATTGCTTTTTGATCTCTTAATACGTTCAAAAGCTTCTTCTCTTGTTGCCTAATTAACTCAGAGGATATTATTACTAGTAGTTTTGCGTTTTCCTCTAGAAAAGTATACTCTAGATAATCCGGTGGTTGCTTTAATTCTACCTCTGGTGGCTCCTTAAAAGTAGGCTTCAATTTTCCTTCTTTTACTTGCTCAAGCCTCTTGAACCTTCTCTTCATAGATGGAAGATTGGCTTCTAACTGAGCTTCTATATCAGTTATATCTAAATCATTAAATGACTCTTCTTGGATTCCTTGTTCTAAACAATAGTTTAAAGGGTTTTTAGTTAATAATTCCTACAAAGCACTAAACACTGAAGAATCTTCATTACCTATTTTATTTTAATTACCATCTCATCGCCGCTTACCCTTAATGTAAGCTTACTATCACTAATATCTATTATAGCTCTAGTTATAGCTAAGAGGGTCTACCTAAGATCAGTGGCACCTCAGTATCTCCATCAATGTCTAGGATAAAAAACTTAATAGGAAAAATAAATTTATTTACCCTAAAAATCACATCATCAATTATACTTCTAGGGTGTGTTACTGATCTATTAGCTAATTGTAAACTCATTTGAGTCAATTTAGGTTCACTTAGGCCTAGTTGTTTAAATAATTTATTAGGCATTAAATTTATGCTAGCTCCTAGATTGGCTAATGCTTTTTTGATGGATAAATTTCTAAGTAGATAAGGGATAGTGAAACTCCTTAAATCTTTTAGTTTTATTGGAAGCTTATTCTAAGGGATGGCTGAACACTCCTTGCTTAGCACGATTGTGGATAATTCTTCCAATTTCTTCTTATTGGAGAGTAGCCCCTTTAAGAATTTCGCATACTTGGGCATTTGTGATAAAGCATCCACAAACGGTAAATTAATATGCAATTGTTTAAATAAATCTAAAAACTTACCATATTGCTTATCTAAGTGCTCGTTCCTTAACTTCTAGGGAGATAGAATTGGTGGTTTGTATTCTTTGATCTTCTAGGGCTTTAGTTCTTCCCTAGGTGGTTCTAGAGTTTCTATGACTTTGTCTTTTAGTTTTCTATTACTAGCTCGAGTTAACTTGGATCTTTTTAAGAGGTTTTGCAACTTAAAATTCCTTAACACAACTCAAAGTTACAGTTTCTACTTGAGCTTGTGGTAAACGTTCTTGTTGTTTCTTAGTTGAGATTTTTGCAAGTTATTCTATTTGTTTTTTTATGCTTGTCAATTTAGCATCACTACTTTATATGTACTTTATCAACATGTCTTCCAGTTTTGACTTCTCCTTTTATTGAGTAGGACCTTGAAATCCAGAAGGAATATTCATATTCCTTGGTTAAGTCGCATTAGAATAATCACATGCATAAGTAAACCACTACCTACCCCATTCTTCACGGTCGTAATAGGGTATATGTAGAAATCCCCATTGATTCATAAAATTTCCAACTGGCCTTTAATAATATTGTCCCATATATCCCTTTGGGTTAACTAAATTTTGACATCATCATGGAATGTTGTGCTAACATAAGATAAGTATCTAACCTTTTATTCAAAGCATCTACCTTAGCTACTAGAGCAATGGCAACTTTTACCTCTACCATGCAAGGATTCTTCTCACTAGATGTAGCACCTTCCCAGTGAGAGTTATTCATAGCTAAACTCTTAAATAAATTGTAAGCTTCATTGGGCGTTTTCTAATTCATTGTTCCACCTATAGCTAAATCAACAAATTGTTTAGTAGGAAAATTTAACCCATTATAAAAAGTTTGTACTTGCATCTAGAGTGGAAGAGCATGATTTGGACACTTTTTAAGCAATTCTATAGACAATAGACAATATGTCAATATTAATTCTAAAAGAAATCTATAATTTATCAATAAGCTTATAGCAAATCCCCTTAATTACAGTAGATCTACTTATATATTGGCATTGCGATTTCAATACATAAGATCTAATAATTAGGTTGAAACCTTAGAAATAACTACTTAATCGATACAAAACATGTAATTGAATTGACAAGAATAAAGGAATGTCATTAGAATAATTGCAATTTGAGTACGTTATATGTTACCTTAATGCTATAAGTCTAGATATCGACAAATATATGATACAGACATAGTAAAAACAATAACTTTCATGATAAAAATGATTAAATCTCTAAAGAACACTAATGAGCTATTTTATCTTTCACTAGTGTATCTCTCCTCTTTTTTTTTTTTTTTTTTTTCATGTTTGACATCTATTTATATGGTATGGACAAAATAAACTTCAAATGGCAAGTCCTATAAAATCATGGCAACTCTATAGGCAAGAACATGACATGGAGTTAGGCGTCGACTGCTCCTTTGTAATAATTCTTTAAGAAATTGATTTAAATTAGATAACGGGAGGATCACGGTCACAGATCTTGGCATGGATTTGAATCGTGATCTTACGCTTGGTAAATAATTCTTTAAACTTCAATTGGAAATTTATGATGCAAGCTCTATGGCTAAGGAATACGGTCATAGAGTGCAATTGTTGTCTTCCTCTTGTCTTGAATTTTGAACAAATCCTCTCCTACACTTGCTATCCTTAGATTATTCTTCAAAATTGGTGAATTTTCCTTCAAAAATTGCCTAAATTGCTTTCCTTTCATGTTATCACTTCATCTAAGTTTTGAAATCAAGAAATGACTTAATTTAGTAGCAAATTCATTAAAATTATATCAAAATAACTTAAAATAATCATGAAAATAACATAAGAGATGAGTATAAAATTATACTCATCAACCATCCAACTATGACAACCAAACCTACATGTGAGCTGACTTGCTCCAACTTGCTACTTGCTAAACTAACCTCATTAACATAGCTTAACTTGGTCCTGTTTTGTCTTATTCTGCTAGAGCACTCATCAAGTATGTCCAAACACATGTCCCTTTTTGCCAATTGACAATGATAACTTCTAGATTATTCTTTTGCATTTCCTTTACCATTTTACACTTTTATGCTAGTACTATGATATTGTCATTTACTCCAGTAGGATTGTACTCTTTACTTTTCCCATTTTATCCTTAACCTTAAAGGGCTTACCATAAATAGCCCTAAAGATAAGTAGCTGCAATCAATTAATAAATTTAGAATATTCTTCTCTCATTTGTGAGTCCTTTGCTCTCAAATATCATACTATTATCAACTCTAGGCAAATGTTGTGGTGAATGACCTTAGTTTACTTACTTATGCATCAAATCAAGTAAGAGCTAGGTTGCATCATTGTTTTGTAGTACATCATATCCATGAAGCACTACACATTTTTAGCTAAATCCTCACTTTCTTAATACTAAGTTCTTTCCATTTTGGAAGACCCATATTGTGTAGTAGTGAATTGATTGATGCCTTAATGATTGTCCTCCTATGCACATAAAGTGTGGTAGAAAGTCTACTGGCTGCATTTTTTGGATAACTGACACACATCCATTAAACTGAGCTTCATTTGGTACCATAAGGTGGCGAGCAAAGTCATCAATCAGATTTATATTTTCAATTAGGGACTTTCTAAGAAAATTCTCTCCATACCCTTGTGTATGACTAAGAAACCACACGGCAAGGATTGTAAGGTTAGCTGTGAAATAACCATGACCTTGCTTCTTTAGGTGTGTGAGTGTCTTGAACTGTTCTGCCAGTAATGCTGGTATATAGGATTTACTGACTAAGAATTGAGTTACTAACTCGGCAACCCTATAATGAACTTGATCGAACCTAACAGGAAACAATACTATCTCGAATACTGCTATGATAAAAGCATTTACTCCCTTCTTGGCCCATGATTTATATCCTCCATAGAAGATTTGATGATATCTCTAATAAGCATCTCGGCTTGAGAACTACTCAACTAATCTTAAGATATTGAGACATTTCTTACCTTCTGAAGATAAGAATGGTGTTAGGGTTGACTTTTTCACCCCCAACAACATCATGAAAGCTTTCTTGAGCTGGATACTAGGATTTGGGATAATTATGCCCGCTTTGAGAGGCGGGGTGCCAAGTAGCTGTAAGTATTCTTTTATAGTAGGAATCAACATGTGTGGGCCAAAATTGAAAGCTGTCGATTCTAAATCCCAATAATGGATAAGAGCTTGAATTAGAGGTTAGTAGAGCTAGACCCGCATGAGTGGTATGACTGGCCTAATCTTCTTACGAATGTAATCTTGCTTAAGGGGTGAAAGTTGGTTTAACCAATCTCTCATGATGGCCTTAGGGAAAGAATACTTGCCCAACTAGACTTCATGGACGGGCTTTGGATTGACACTACCTTGACTTTCCATATCTATATTACAAAATAATATATAAATAAAATGAAATGTAGCAATTATTCATAGCCTTAGTAAATTATACAGCCTTTCACTCACAAGAAGTGATAAAAATGAAACACACATAATATAGGAAATAGAATATTCACTAAGAAACAAGCATAATCAAATATATAAAAATGCAATATATTACACACATATGCAATGCAATAGGGGTTGATAGTTAATAAATTATAAGAAATACGATGAATCTATGGTTGAGAAATACCCTTATATATAAGTAGTTTTGAAATAAGATTTTTTTTTTTTTAAGAAAAATGAAGCTTACAAATACTTATATATAGGGGTTACTATTTTTCTTTTTAATTTTCCATTTTTTATAAAGTTAGAATGAGCTAATTGCAGATTGATTTGGCTTTTCCTATAATTTAAAAATAACTACCCCTTTTTTGAAAAGGAAAATGCGAAAGGGTAAGGTCTACGAGTCTCAAGTACTATAACTCTAAGGCTTTCTAAAGAGAAGCCTAATAGGTTACATCGAAGCTTAAGTAGGCTAGCCTATCATTGCTAGGCTGGGTTAAAGACCCCCGCAACTTGAGGGTTACATAATAGCAGCCCATCTTAAGTTCCTAAGGTGGCCTAGGTTTGACCAGATCTAAATACACAAATGATTTCTAAAAATAAAACTCCCTCAATCCCTATAAAGGCCCATTAGGCTGAGCTTTTTTCTTAAGGCCTGCATCATTAAAAATCAATTAGTACAACTATAATACAAAAAAGAAAATAATTACAGAAAAACCTATCCATTAATCTTTAAATTTTACATGGCTAGCTCACTAAAGTTCCTAGTAGAGTCGTCAATTCTATCGAACCCTATTTCAATCTCCTTAATTTAATCTATATCAAGCTTAGCCTGCTTAATACAGATTACTCGATATTATACTAAGGAAATATTTTTTAAAAATTTAACAAAATCGGAGTTGCCAACTAGTTTAACTAGTAAAGAATAAAATTAGGGTTTTTGGGTGGGAAATACCTAATTTGACCACTGATTTACAAAATTTTTCAAGAAAATGATTTTTAGAAAAAATAAATTAGAGAAAACCGAGTTCGGGGGCTAACCTATTAAGATTGAGTAATCATGTAAAAACTAAAGAAAAATTGATGGGCTTCTATTTTTATAATCTTATAAAAATATTAAAAATATACCTAAATAAACAAAAGATAACTAAATTGATTTTTTATTATTTTTTATTATGAATTTCTAAGAAAAAGGAAAAAAAAGTTTTTTTATTTTTTATGTAGTTGCCTCAAAGGTGTTTACGTACTTGTTAGTTAAGATTAAACCGCCCGTAGTTTTCTTTTTATAAAATTTTAGTGGTTAGATTCTTTTTATTTTAAAAACTAAGCCACATTTATGTTTATTAACAAGTTATTATTTAAAAAAAAAAACTAGGAAATCTAATTTCCTAAATTAAAGAAAACCCTAACTAACTAAATCTTTTTTAAAAAAATCAATTGAGAATTTTTTTTTTATTTTTAAAAGAACTATATATCAAAAGATATCTTCCTTTAAAATCTTAACTATAATATATGTTGAAGATATAAAAAAAAACCATGATTTTACAAAAAACTTAATTCAATTAGATTTTATTGAAATTATTGGAATTGCCTCAAAAAGTTGCAATAACATTAATAATAACAAAAAAAAAACCTACACTTAAACAAAAAAATAAATTAATAAAGGAGAAAAACATAACTAAAAAAAGTAAATAAATAAAAACTAATGAAAATTTACCTACGCATTGAATTGTGTCAATGTTGTGCTTGTGTTTGTTAGCATGTGTCTGGCTATTGTGTTGCCTAAGCTGTGGGCTATATCTTGGGCGTTGTTAGGTGACAGGTTGGGCAACTGGCTGGGCACTGATTGGCAAGAGTAGGCGACAGGCTAGGCGACTAGCTAGGTACTACTGGGCGAGAGTGGGCGATTGACTAGGCATTGTTAGGTAATAGTGATTGAGAGTAGGTAACTAACTGGGCTAGAGTGGGCAGCTGACTGGGTGATTTTGGACGATAGAAGGCAGTTGATTGGGTGAGAGTGGGCAGTAGCATGGGCGAGAGTAGGTGATAGCATGGGTAAGAGTAGGCAATAGCTTGTGTTTGTATGCTGGGCAGTGGGACATGTAATTAAAAACTGTCATTAACGTCACCTGCTAATTTATAAACCCCAAAATTAAATCTTTTATATCGTTTTAAATATAGATTGGATTCTAATTAAACCAAGATACGGAAGATACAATTTTGAATCTTTAAAGATTTGTCTTAACTTCTAGAAGCCCTACTTGGGCTTTCTATTTTTCGGGTCGGGCTCGATCCGATCTAATTTGATTTAACCTAATAGTCCACTTAATAAATCCTAAGTATATTTTAGCCCAATATAAATCAGATAAAAATCTATTTTATATCGAACTGGACTAAAATATTTCAATAAAGTCCAATTTTTCAATGACTTAGAATTTACTAAATTGATCACTCACCATTATCCGATTTGACACTAAACGATCCGACTTGATTCGACTTAACTCGATACAACTCGGCTTAACTCAACTAGACTCGTTATGACTTGACTCGATATGACTAGACTCGATATGACTTGACACAACTCGACTTCCTTTTTATTGTTTTATTTTTATCTTTTTAATTTTCGTTTTTTAATTTTTTTTGTTATATTTATTTATTTTATTAACCTGGCTTAACTAAAATAAAAATAAAAAATGAAAAATGGAAAAAATAAGGTGTCTACAAACATGTCAGTTAGAATCATGCTCGTGATCTTGCTACTTCAATTTCTTTTCTCCTTTTTCACCAAAATCACAACTACATACAGTTGATTTGAAATCTACACCGTAAGCTCACTTTAAATCCCCTTGTTACTAACTAAAATCACATTAAAACATCTTTGCAATACTCTTAAATCCATGAATTTCATGAAAGATAAATTTACCTTAAAACTTGAAGAATCCTAAAGTGGTTCTTTGAGTTCTTCCTATTTAAACAACTGCTCATGACTTGGAAATAGAAAACACATCTTTAGAATCAAACCATCGCTTAACTTACAAATATTAAGATGTTTACCAACAACTCTTCTAGGGTTTGTAACTAACCTTGCGATTTCACCTTTTTTTCCTACACCTTCTCCCTGCACTACTAGTAGAACCATGATTAAGCTTATAATTTTCCAACGAGATCAAATGAGGTCTTATGAAATTTACCATTAAGGGTTCACTAAAAGCTTTGTCACTTAGCCTACTTTTGGAATGGAAAGGAGTTTAGATGGGTTCTAGACTAAAAGGAGTGTTTTTTTGTGAAAGGGTTAAGACTTTTCTATACTTCCAAGTTTGCCCTTTATTAATTTTTAAAATTTACTATATCACCCCTTTCATAATATACATTATTTTAGCAATATGACCTTATTTTATTTTCTACATTTTATTTTTATCTTGGGTGTTACATCTTATCCCTCTTAAAGAAACTTTCATCTTCAAAAGTTACCTAGTTCTTAGAATAGCTCTAGGTATTTCCTTCTTATTTTTTCCTCCAATTCCTCCGTAGCTTCTCATTCAGGGTAATTTGCCCCTTACGCCTTGACATAAGGTATCTTCCTTCTTAGCTCTTAAACCTTGCTATCTACTGTCTTTACTGGTTGCTGCACTATTAATAGATTCGATTGTAACTTCAATTGTTCAAGTGCTACAATTAAAGCTTTACCTTGAGTTGTATCATGAGCATCATCATGATCTTTTTTGGGTACATACTTCTTTAGCATTGACACATGAAATACGTCATGTACCTTTACTAAGCCGAGTAGCAACACCAACCTGTAAGGAACCTTAATAATCTTTTCCACTACATTAAATGGTTTGACATACCTAGGGCATCACTTCCCTCTTAAACCAAATCTAATTACAGCTTTCATAAGAGATATCTTCTACAAAACCAAATCTCCCACCTCAAATTCTAAAGGATGTTGCTTCGAGTTGGCATAACAATTCTATCTACTTTGGGTTGCTTACATATGTTGCTTGATTACCCTTACCTTATCAACAATTTCTTACACCAACTTTGATAAGAATCAGACAACTAAACCCCTAAACCAAGCTCGAGCCCGAGGACTAAAAAGCATGGCTAGATGATTTCTTTCTTTATGCACTACATTTAAGGAATTAGAACTATTGCAGTCTATTGACCTAATGCCTTGAACCCTCTTGTACTTATCGATAATCTTTAGTTGTCGACTTGAGATACATCAAAACAATAGCTTGGCCCATTCGACCAACTACTCAACTGACCTAAATCAAAGTTATATCCAGTATGTCTGAGCTGAATTCACCTTAACTTGACATCATCACTCAACAGCACCTAGGCTAGTTGAACAGTTGTCCATCTTTTTGCTAGGTGCACAATCACTAGTCACTTGCCAAGTGTCCAAGGACCCTATGATAAAATCCTCTGACCTTATGATAAAATCCTCTGACCCTATGATAAAATCCTTCATACAAGATACCTATTTTTGTTGTATTTTCAATTATACCCTTTTGGACATTTCTTGTGACATACTTATTTTAGACATTACCCTTTTCGTCTTTTCCATTTTAGGTAGGATGCCATAACTTTTTGGATATAAATACCCACCATACATGTAGCCACAAATTATCTTACGTTCTCTAATATTGAATGTACTCCCCTATGTAAACATTGCTTATAGCTTGTTTGATCACTTCACTCTTATCTTAACCCTTAAAAACAAGGCTAAGTGGCGAGTACCCTTATTAGACTAACCTGTACATTACATCGAGCTAAGCTACGAGTCCTTGGAAATTCTTTGGTGCATCATATTCTTGGAGCTATTTGAGAGTTGCTTGTTTACTTTCCTATTCTTCGTACATTTCCCATCTTGTTTTCGAGCTTTTGGCAAGTTTAGACCCACCTTTGATATGGTTACCCTTTTTAGTCCTTGGTTACAACCTATCAAACTCTAACCTTGAAGCTTAAATTTCTCCAACTTTGTCCCAATGTGAAGGAGACCTGCACTTTCTTGCAAATAATGCCTCATATGGAGCCATTTGTATTGTAGCTTGATAGCTATTGTTATAAGCAAACTTGACTAAAGGAAAGTGTTCATCCTAATTACCTCTAAAGTAGAGTATGTAAGCTCTAAGCATATCTTTCAGGATTTGTATGGTCCTCTTAGGCTATCCATCAATTTGAAGATGAAAAGCCATATTGAACTGTGTTAAGAACTTCTACAAAATTTTTCCAGAATCTACTTACAAACTGCGTATCTTTGTTAGATGTTATTGTGACCAGAATTTCATATGGTTGCACTATCTCTTACACATACAACTTAGCCAACTTCTCTAACCCGTAATCTAATCTTATAGGAACAAAGTCAGCTATTTTCATTAGCTAAATCACTATCATCCATAATGTATCATGGTTTTCCTTAGTCTTAGGGAGGTGTATGATGAAGTCCTTGGTTACATGCTCCTACTTCCACTCTAGAATAGATAGGGGTTGCAATTTAGAAACTAACCTTTTATGCTCAATCTTTACCATTTGAAATGTAGTATAGGAAGTGGATGATTATTCATGCCCTTCTCATTCTCCGCAAATTTCTTAGAAACATATCTGTAATTTCACTCTTCATGTTATTCCACCAATAGTGCTTCTTTAAGTCTTTGTACATCTTAGTATTCCCAATATGAATAGAGTGCCTAGAGTGATATGCTTCTCTTAAGATTTGTTGTTTAAGCTCTTCCTAGTTTGGTGTACATAGCTTACACCCATACCTCAAAACACCCTTAGCATCAATGTTGAATTTAGTTTCTTTACCTACATCCTCAAACTATGCAGCCTTTATTTTATCTACAAGAGTTAGTTGAATGCGTAGATTAGCTAATCTATCCCCTAACTATTGAGTCACTATCTATAACTCCAGTCTATGCATGTCCTCAAGTAGAGGTTTCTAAAATGCAATTAGTGCTACAATATTGCCTTATTTCTTCCTAATAAGAGCATCCACCACTACATTCACTTTACTTGGGTGATTTTGAATATCAATATTGTAGTCCTACATTAATTTCAACTATAGTCTTTGTCTTAAGTTTAGCACCTTTTAACTAAAATTGTATTTCAAAATTTTGTGATCTGTAAACACTTGACCCCTTTCATTATATAGGTAATGTCTCTGGAGCTTTAAGGCTAGAACAACTACTACTAACTCCAAGTTATGAGTAGGGTAGTTCCTTTCATGTGGCTTCAATTGTTGGGAAGTATAAGAAACTACCTTCCCTTCTTACATCAAAACATACCCTAATCCTTGTATGGAAGCATTACCATAAATAACATACTTGCCACTCTAGGGTAATGCTAACACTAAGGTTGAAACAATTGTCTTTCTTAGCTTTGCAAAGCTTGCCTTACACTCTTTGATATGAATTCATGTATGAACACACAAACCAAATATCATACGTAACCAAGGGATAGGTCAGAGCTACGAAATGGTTCGAAAAATAAATGGAAGTCAATGGTTTAGCAACCTTGCACACTAACTCTATGAATAAGACATACCATAAAACCACACATAGACCTAAGCTAGTACCTGATATGACATATGAGCACTAAACCTAAGGTTGCTCACCACAATCTTTGCTAAAGGGATTGATAAGAGCGGGTAGAGAATAGCTTTTTGAGAGAAAAGGCTCAAGGGTTTTTTATTAATGTCGTAAATCTGTCTAAAACCCTATACAAGTGTTCTATTTATACATAATAGCAAAATTGTGAATAAAAGGGTTAAAATGATGCCCTAGTGGCATTCTTGTGAATACAAAAATAAACATGAGAGTAATTTAGAAATAATACAAGAAATAGGAAGTCTAAATAATATGAAAATAAGTAACCAAATGAGATATCTGAGGTGAAGAGCTGATGAGCTACTAAAGACCTTGAAGACTTGATCTGGGTAGACCTAAAAATCTGACCAAGCTGACTAAGCTGATGTATAGAAATGAGTAGGACTGGCTAGGCCGAGCAAGCGATGTCGAGTCGAGTAGACATAGCCGAGCTAGGTAGGCCTTCTAAGCTAAACATATCTATCCAAGAAGAGCTCATAAATAGGTCTTCTATATGTAGAGCTTCCAAATCAGTCTTCGGTACATAGGGAATGCATGAGCAAGTTGCTAATGTAACCCAAAGCTCAAAAATTGATTAGCCCGGTCTCCTATACCATATCATTCCGTCCCCTTTAGAGAAGTTTTGGCCTGAAACTTGGTAAGGGGTGGCTCTAAATCCCACTTGGATCAAATATCAACTTATAGAAATAAAATATAAGCATAGAAAAGTACACTAGCTCCTCCACTAATGTGATCATCAGCAAATGCTTCTTCCATTCATCATGAGCCCAATCGACTTCACTTAAGTAGCCCCAGCAACTATCAATCAAGGAGGATAACACTTTTTATAAGGACCCTATAGGGGGCTTAGTAGTATTGGCTAAAATTTTCATATTATGTATGCACTTATGATAAGAAAATCGTCTTTTAAGTTAGAGATTGCAAGACTCTAAATAGTTAATCGATAAGGTCTTCAATTTTAGTTCAATAACTCATTGTATAATATAAATAATTATGGATAACCATTATTCTACAATTTCTCGGAACTGTAGAGAATCAGTATCCCCTACAAAAATAATGAAATAATATAGAAAATTCCACAAAATTCTAAACTTACTAAAGATACTAAACTTAATTGAGATATAAGTTATTTCTTAGAGCATTCCAAATTAACTACACAAGCTTTTCATCATACTTATTCAATAGTAGCACTCCGCACTCGATTCCTATCCCTGTCCCAACCATCAATCAACCTGTAAGGAAAACAATTGTTAGGATGTAAGCTTACACTTAGTAAGATGATCCCCTCTTCAATATCGCATAACAATTTTATTTATACTACATAACAATTTTATTTAATGTACAAACATATGAATGCATGAATAATCAGGATGCTAAACAATATATGCAGCAACCTAGGAACTGCATGTAACTTAGAATTACGCCTCTTGTAGTCGGGGTTGAGATGAATAACCAACGCAAACTACAACCGGGTCCTAGCACCTGGGTTTTATACCAATTGTACTATTGTGCTTAAGTCAAAACAAAATCATATATACATAACATATACTATTTTAATACGAAAAGTACTCTTTCTTTTCATGTCTCATATTTTAAACCAAAATTTCTAAGTCTAGTGGTGTGGTGGCCTCTATAATCTACAATCACATGCCTAAGTAGAAACCATAAGACACGACCCTTTGCCAACGGTTAGCATCCCCTAGCGCCTAGTAAGCCATTAGCTTATAATAGAGACTTAATAATAAAATGATGGTGTAGTTAATGCCCAATCCTATAAGAGGCCCTCCTCCTATGAGTCCCTTCCCATCTTTTGCTTGAGGTAGTAATCGGTATAGTATGATATGATTATGAGAAATGAATGATTCATTGAATTTCTTAATCAAATAAGTACTTAATCCAGTTTTCATGACAATTATACAACTATATATAGATATCATCACAAAAAATTCCCATTATTATCTGATTAATAAGTCATAGCATTCAATTAAAATATCACACACATGCATTTCTCATATCCAATAAGCATTTATGTTCCTTATATAAGTTTATGTACCTCTACTCTACAAGCAATAATTAAGTATGGAGTCATCAGGAATTACTCACTCAGCCATGTGGATCAATCGTAGTAATTTGGGGGAAAATCCTCTCCAAAAGTTGGGTCCCCTAGACATCGCAAATATGATACTATAAGGATTTGAAATAGAACTTAGAAAACTAGGCTAAAGCCCTTTAAGTCATACTTTTAGCTAGGTTTCGCATTTTTCCCGATTTTACTCAAAAGTTCAATCACGTATAACTTTCTTGTTTTAAATTCAATTTTTATGATCTTATAGTCACTCTTCATTATTTTCAAGTGTACTTTAATGTGGTGAGGTTATATTTTCGAAATGAGGTGCATAATTCTTCTTATAGGTTAGAATAGTAGTGATCCTCATGATTTGGAGTATTTTTGGGCTTTGTTTGATTATTGGGTTTTTTGATATCTTAGGAAATCTTTTGGGCTTGGGGATAGGATCTTTTTGTAAGCTTAAAATACTCCTTAATGTCAAATTTCCAACTTTGATTTACACTCCTAAGGCTAACAATAACCTCTTGGGCTTTCATGTGGGCTTAAGTTATCAAATGAGCTTGTTTTTTTATCCAAATCAAAGATAGTTAATTTGTTGGGCTTAGGGAGTGTTATGTGGGCTTCTTAAAGGTCTCAAAATGACTCTTAATGGTGGATTAAGTTGTTGGTAAGAAAATTGATGAGGGCCCAACTTGGAGTTTAAGGCTCGTTTTGAAAGTTTTAGGCTAGGTTTTGAGATTTAAGCTTTATACACTTATCGTACTTTTCTTGGTTGGTATTTCCACTTTATTTACTTGCTTTTATCATATTTTTAAGTGACTTTTAACATGGTTCCAAATCTGACCGTGGTGAATTAATAGGGTGCTCACTTGATTTTTCAACTTGTTTCATCATTTCCTTAAGTTTAAGGGTTAGATCATAAACCTATGCTACTTATATTTCAATCTTGACTTAACCCCTTTTCCACGAGATGATTATTTAGCTTATACTCTACATGAAAATAATAGATCTCATACTTATCATAACTTCCATGCCATAGTTCATATCTTACAAAGTTGGTTTCCTTATAAAAACTTCATGTAATAGATTTTCCTTTACTTGAGGCTATGTTTGAGCATGTTTAACTTAATAGAAGTGAGAATAACATCTAAATGACCCACAAACACTTCACGTCTAGCATGATATCCACTCTTTCAAGCACTCATTTCATGATTTTCTCAACTTAAAATCTTCCATTCTAAGTATTAAACACATATTCTTACATAACACCAACTTAGCATGCATATATTTTAACTTTCTTATGAGAGATTCATAAGCTTATTTCTTAAAGTGGCTAGCTAAGTTATTATCTTATGTTCGTGCCAATATCTTCATAAAAAACATGGTGTCCTAACATAGCATACTAGATCACTTTAACAAGGAAACAACTTACTCGTCTTCAAAAGCGTAAATACGGTGGTTGTGCAACTAAGTATCCTCTTAGCTTTTTGTTTTCCTTCCTCTTCTTGCAAGCTTCTTAAGTTACCAAAGTCTTAATGTTTAAGATCAATTTTAGGGTGTTCTAAGGTTTTCTAAAATGGCTTTTGATGAGGACAAAGTGAAGGCAACAAAAGTGTTTTTATGCTATAAGTATGTGTGCATATAGGTGGCGGCAATTGTAAGAGAAGTGGAGCTTGGTTTCTTTCTTTGGTTTGTGTGTTTGAAGTGGGAAAAGAAAATGAAGATGAGAAGAAATGGAAGAGAATGTGTCGGTTGTAGATGTGTGTAATGCATCCATAAAGCCTCTTTTTTGTTGTTTTTTATCAAGTACATGTGCCATACTTTGACATGATTGGATGATGTAAGCATTAAGGAGTGAATAGTGCTTATGAAAGACAATGAGTTGATGATTAAATGATAAGGTATGGCCTCCCATTTCCTATCTTTTCAACCAGCTATGTCTTGTCTTTTAAGAGTATGGCCTTGTTTGTTCACTTATTTTAAAATTAGATAGATAATGTGATGTGATAGCTTATCCTCATGTAGTACAAGTTATGGTAAGATACGGGAACAGTCTTATCACAAGCTGTTAATAAGTTATTAAGCGATAGGTGATTCTAACTCTCAAATGATAAATTATTTAATGTGATTGGTTGCTTTGCCTATCCATATGTAACATAGTTTATAGGTGAAAATAAAGGGATTGTCTTATATGTAATTCTTTTAGAGTTTGGTTCTTAAATCAATTCGTAAATCATAATTTACTTCTAATGAGATTTTCTAGAGTTGAATAAAATTATTCAAATTAAATTTTTAATTATTTAGGGTTACAAGTCCTTAACTACAACTACAATAGGGTTTAGGGTTCTGAATTACTTAAAGTTTATTATTCTCATGTTCGAGTTTTTATCAATAATTGAACTTTTGAATTGAAAAACTAAATTCGTTTTCTAAATGTAAACTTAAATTCCCAATTTAGATGATTCTTGGGAGTGATCGAGAAGCACTTTTAGTTGATTCACATACCCTTTAAATAGCAGGGTTTACACTTTTAGCCTAAACTTCTTGTCATAAGCTTAGGGAATTTGAACATGTAAGATCATATATTCCTTTTCTACCTCAAGAATCCTTAAAGCTTCATGCTTTCTCAATGTTGGCCTCACAGCATCATGCTCAGTATCTTTCACCTCTTCTACTTCCTCATAACTCAATTCTTTCTCCGCTTATCTATACATTTCAAATTTTTCTAATGTGAGAGCATTAAGGATAAGAACAACACAACCCAAATGAAAATATCCATTATCATGACCTCAAAAAACACTAATACACAATTTGTAGCATCTTATAGGTATAATACTACTACAATACAAATCACCTTGGGACAACCTCAACAAGAAAGACTAATATAGTAATACCTGTAGTCATTGATAGCATCAAGTGTCAATGGCAATGAAATCATTTCGGGAACATGGGAGTCTAGTTGTAACTCAACTTGTCCTTCCTTATCAACCTCCTCCTCATCCTCAACTCCTATTTCTTTTCCTCTAGTTTCCTACTCTTTAATATTCTCTAATTGGGTGATCTTTTGTTGCGTCATTTCTTCTTCTAGCTCCTTGAGCTCAACAAGTATAACCTCTAATTGTTTCAGCACATAAGGGGAAATAGGATTTGGGGTTTGGTAATAAGACTTTGTCCTCAGGCCCCGTGCATTATTATGCTTATATTGAGCTCTAGATGCTATGTCGAATAAATTCAAATTCAACACTATTGAAATAAATTGAAGAATAGGGCACTTTAACTTTCAGCAGCATTCTATAGTCCAAGATTTCAATTTGTCTACTGCATTTAAGATGTCAACCGTAGTGAGGCAAGCCTAGCTTTCTTCTTGCTGGTTCGACTAACCCTAAAAGCACGGTACACAAGCTTGCAAGGTATACGTGTCAACAAGCTCAGTTGACACAATCTCAGCTTGGAAACTCTTGATATGGATAGCAGCTGCAATTCTTAAACTACTCCAGAAGCATTCATGTGCAGTTTAATAGTCTTTGAATTATAGCAGCCCAGAATTCTAATTGTAGCTTGAAAATGACAGATGTTTCCGTTGGGAAAAATTAGTTTGGCACGTATTTGTCAATCTTTCAACGTAGCTCGGTTAGATAGAATTCATCAGCTCGGTCACTAACTACTCTGGCGAGCTTGGCAAAATTGGTTTCTGAGCTTGGATCTACACTTCGGACACACCTAAAAGCATACATAAGTGTCAGTTCGTTTCAGACATACGGACAACTCAGCTTGGTCAAGCTTCAACTAGTTAACTTAACATAAGCACAATTCAACGACGCACTAATCACAAGCTTGATAATGGTTTTCCTTGACAACTCAATCCTTCAACAACAACTTGGTAAATTTTGGTTGTGTTGCGAATCAACTCGAGAATTGACTTGTACGTAACAGCATAGCATGGCACAGTTTCAGTTCGACACTTCAGACGTTGACACCTTCAGAGCTTGGCAACGGCTAGGAGCAAAGCAGCTCGGCTAAAGGTTACAACAACTCCACATCAACACTATTCGTCCACTACAGAACAGCTCAAACAATTTAATCAGCTTAGACAATTTAAATGACAACAGCCAGTATATGTGTATACCACTCCAATTCAGTTCAGCAAAGTAAGGGAAATAGTAGCTCGGTGCAGCCCACTGTACGGCAATGTGACACTACGGCACAACCCACTTTGTTCGCTTAGGAAACAACGCTTCGGTAGCTCGGCTATTATGCAGTTCAGCCAACAAACATCAGTACGGCACTATTACGAGGGCTCGGTTCGCAACACTGTTGACACTCCATCGACAACACTTTAGACTTCAATAGCTCTGAGCTCGGACACTTCAATACAGTAGTATAGCACGGGCACGGCACAAACACTTCAATTCAGCGACACTTAGCATACATGTACGTGACAGCTCGGCACCAATCAACACCAACTCTAATCACGTGTACAGCAGCTCGGTCTACCTCACGACTCAATAGATCAGCTTGGTCACAATAACAATTTAGCTTATGAAAGTTCGGCACCTGAATAGCCGATCAACTCAATTTGTCTCGGCACCAACCAAACTCCTGATACATACACTTTAGCAGTCCGGCTTAGCAAGGAATTCTATAGGGGTCGGCACAGTAGATAGCTCAGCAGAGTTTAGATTCAGCACAGTAGGTATTCTTAGCAAATCAGCTTAGAGGCAGAGTTCAGCTTGAAATGTACTACAATAGATCGGACACTTTGATTTTAGTTCGGCAAATAAGCATGGTACAAACTGCAGCAAACAACTCGGAGTAGAAATCCTTGAAGCTTGGCCAGTCTTAAACCCTCTCATACACAGCCACCTTAAGCCAGATACATCACAGCAATAACCATGCACAACACTACTGATCGTCGCCCACGGCACAAGATAGTAGCACCACCATTGTCTTCTGTTCAACTATTGTTCCGTACGCATTTGGCAACATAGCCGCTTATGGCTTGAGTAACACTGCACTAAGACCCACGAACTAAACAACACTTTCTTGGCTCACTCACAATATACTCAGTCAAGTTTGATAGATACAAATTTCATGCATTAATGGTCACTACTGTAGTTTCCTTAAGCACTTAACACTATATTAGACTTGAGTACAACAAAACCTTCCCACTGTTCCCACTTGTTTGATACTGAAGAACCACTACTGATGCAAGCTCTGGCAATCATTAGAAGTGGACCCATAAACTCAGAATCGCACAACTTGTGGCCTTTTACAGCTCCAAATACCACTTACTACAGCTACACGAAACCCAAACAAGTGCCTTTGGTCTATAATAAAGCACCAAAATTGAAAACAAGAGTGAATATTGCGAGAAATTGGACACCCACTACAATCAAGGTTAAGTGCCCCTCTTCAGTTGTATTTTTGGTTCAAAAACCCTAAAAAGTAATTGTGGCTAAACAACCAAAAATTGACTTTGCAAATAGCAGGTTAGGCTACTTATGGGTTTTGCGAACAATGACTTTCCCAATCTCAAGTAGTTTCATGATAATGATAATAATAATAATAATAATAAGGAATAATGTTAAAACCCATCGAGAACATACAATATTTTAAACTCGCTATAAAAAACTAAACTTCCTCTCAAAATAATAACTAGTTCATATGATAGAAGATAAAACCCCAAATGTCAAATTGCTTCTTTATTGTATTATCTTCCTCTTTACATTCAGAATAGTATCTTACTAAGAATTCTTTAAGAAGCCCCAAAGGATGAAACCCTAGAGTTCTAATGTTAAGATGATATTGAAGAACACTAAACTAAACTCAAGAGGAGGGGGGGAGGGGTAGTTGTGTGTGTGAATTGAGTTTTAAGGATAAATTGGAATTTTTTTTTCAATATAAACAATTAAATGCAATAATAAAAGCAATCAAAGCAACAATAAAACAATAATAAGTGTAGAAATTATAAGAGATAGGGATAAAGAAGATTAAGACCGGATATAACGTAAAGTTCAGACCGCCTTTTAGTCTCTATGACCACACAATGCCTCCAATCAAGGATTTCATATCACTTTATTGATTTCTCAATCTACACTCCAAGAACTATATAAACACAAACTTGATTACATAAGTTTCACATTCACAACTCTCAATACAAATCACAATCTTAACTCACAACACAAAATTCAATCTCAAGGATTATTAGTGTAGTGTTTTTAACTCTCAATACTTTACAACTAATAGCTCACAAGCACTATACTTAAATATCTCTAAATATTAGCAAATTAGTGTACAAAAGATAATGAGAATAATAGACAAAACTTAGCATGTGTTCCAGAGACACATTTAGGAATTCATTCACTATTGGAACTTCTTCAATTTTCTTGTTTTTACATGCATCTAAAGTCATGGCTACCAACCTAATTTTACCTAATAGTTTTTTAGTAGGAACATGCATAAACCTTTTCCTGCTAACTTTAAAGAGAACTGTACTTTTCCTGAGGTATCAAAATATACCACCATATTGTAGCAATTTATCGTGGCATGGTACTTAGATAGCTAATTCACTTGAAGTATTACATCAAAGTTCATCATGTATAAAACCCATAAGTTTGTAAGCAACACGCATCCCTAAACTTCTATATGCTCTTTTCTACAAAGTTGGTCTAGCATTGCTCTTACTCCTAAATGAGTATCAATAATCAAACGACCACACAACAACCCGATTTGAAATCACAAGCATGCATAAACACATTATATATACATATTGCATAGTATCCATGTCAAACAGTACAAAAGCACTAGCTGAGTTTAAAAGGATTGTACTTGTCATGGTGTCTTGTTTAAGATACTCTAGTGCTATTGCTACTATAAGGCAAAGACATGGCCGGGAGCTTGCTATCTTAGCCCTTGAGGTCTAGGATTTGGAGCTTTAACTAGTGACCCTATTAGGTGCTACATTAGAGTTTACTGTGTAGCCATAGTCGTTTGCCTTCTTATTGCCCCATAATCAACCACCTTGTGACCCCTCTACTTGTAAATATTGCAAATGATTTGCAAAATAGCCTTCTCACTGTAGGTCTTATTAGAGTTTGAATTTTACCACATGAGAAACAAGTACCTTCTAGCCAACTACATTGACTCAATTCATGAGGCTTGATATACTGCGGCTAAGGATATACAAAGGTGCTTGTATCAAGGGTAATCCAAACCTTTAGAAGGCATGAAATGAAGGATGAATGTTATAAGGAATCGAGAAAAAGCTACAAGCCATTTGTAAATTGTCAACTACCAATGAACCCTTATAGACCAATTCTAGCTAACAAATGTGACGCATAGCTAGCGGAGTTGGGTTACTCACCACCAAGCCTTGCTCAAGAGTTTAGATAAGAGTGAAATGTAAAATGTACTTAGGGAAAATAAGAACAAGTTACAAAGAATGTTCGAAAAATGTATGTATTGATGATTTACGACTTGCAATTACAGGAGGTATTTATACTTGCCTTTGCAAGGCAACTTTTACAATGAAAGATTTTACTAAAATGGGCATTCACCTAAAAAGGAAAAGTACAAGAAAGAACATGCATGGGAAAAGACAATTCGATAAAATATAAGAAAGGAATATCTACCTATGTCTATACAATACAGTTGTTAGAGGAGACATGTCATAGTTGAGTTTGATGCAATTATTAGGTAGAATAAGATAGATCAATAGTTACGAATTGATCGGCACAATCTCCTTATAGCTTGTACGTGGCTGAGTTGTTGAATAAGATTGCTAAACTATTTGATGAGTAGTTTCGGGTGTTTAAGGTTTCTTTAAGTGGGATTTTACAACCTTAGATACCATATAAGGTTGGGAATAGCTCGACAGTCAAGGGAGGTTGGGTATAGTTAGGAGCTTGGCCTCTTCGGGATCAGTTTAGAAGAGAGAAGTCATTAAGCCATATACTTTAGGCTCCAGGTTTGAGCTTTGGTTAGGGTTTCAAATTATTTGATTCCTATCATTCATTCTAGGTTGATTGGGATTTGGGATCAAATCTAGACCTTTATTAAGTGATTCACCTTCTTCTGGAGTGTACAGGCTTTGGTTGGCAATGTTGAATACGTTGAGAACTCCATAGTCATTCAGTAGCTCTAGTCAATAGGTATTGTCATTAATCTTTTAAAGTATTTGAAATCCTTCAACGTAAGTAGATAGTTTATTTTTCTTTTTGTTTGGAAATCTTTCTCCACTTAAGTGCAACCAAACTAGGTCACCATGTTGAAATTGTCTCCTTCTTCATTATCCTTATTGCTCTAGCTTCCTTATAACTCTATTAGTCTATCGAGTCACCTTTTGGTAGATTTTCTAAAGAGCTTAAGCTTAGTCTCTTGCTTTAAGTTCTTCCTAATCAAGTGCCGGCATAGGTACATGGTTATGGAATAGCTTGGGATTGAAACCATAGATGACCTTATAAGGGTTTTAGCTTATAGTGCTAAGAATAGATCAGTTATAAGAAAATTCAACCAACAATAGATAGACATCCCATTCAACTAAGTTCCTTCCTATAGTTGCTTCGAACAACGATCCCATGATGTGGTTGATGAATCCATCTAGCCATTAGTTTGGGGGTGAAATGATGTATTGAAGAGTGATTTAGTTCCCAATTGATGCCAAAGGGTTCTTTAGAAATGGCTCAAAAACTTAAGGTCTCTATCTGATACTATAGTCCTTGGTATGCTATACAATCAAACAATCTTGTGCAAAAAATAGAAAAGAAATAACCAAAGAATTGTTAGTTTTTGAAGTATGCCATCTTACTAAATTTATCCACGTTGACCATGATAGAGTCTTTTCCTCGAGTTGTCCTAGGTAAACTATAGACAAAATCTATGCTTAAGTCAATCTATGGTTTAGTTAGGATAGGTATAGGCATCACCTCCTTTGCTTGGTTCTACTCTTCACTTTCTTACAAGTCCTACACCTCTCCACAATTCTATAAACATCCTTTCTCATTCTTGACTAGAAGAACCTAGCTTTTAACAACTCAAAAGTCCTCTTCTCTCTAAAATGTTTGGAGAGTCCTCCACTATGAGTGATACGGACACTATCATCGATGGACACACAAGTAGTGGTAACACACCCTTTGAAACTCAAGATGGTTTGAAGGATAAATGAAAAAGTTGAAGTTTTAAATAGGGATTCCCATGTACTAATGATGGATATGATGCACCAATGCCTCATACAAGCTCAAGTTACACTTGATATTATGCACATGTACAACAAGAGGTCACTCACTACTAATCCATGCTCATAATGGGTTAGATAAGAGTAAAGGAGTAAGCAGAAACACTTACCTCAACAGGGAAAATGCTTGAATATTGATGATAACTAATGATGTAGCTGTTACATTTGTGAGGTATTTATTTGCCTCAATTAGGGTAAGTCTTAGGTTACTTCAAATTACAAAAAAAATATTATACTCTAGAATTAGAAAACAAATACAAAGCTGGGGTAAAACAATAACAACAAGAAGTGGAATATTTTGGCAAGGATGGTATGGAAGTTAAAGGGTAAGACACTTATCTGCTTCTCATTCTAGTAGTCATCATATGTGTTGGGTGTTGAGCAGAGCTAAGCTGATTAGGTTAGCATCATATTGGTAGCTTAGCAACTCAAGAACTTAACGAGTGCTTACCTAAATTGTTGGAATAAGAGCTTGACTTTAGTAGGTCAGCTTTACATTGGGCTGGTGTGGGTTTGGATGTCTAATAGATTAGGTTCTCGAGGGCTCGAACCTTGGTATTGGTGGAAGTTGTCAACTTTTGTGGTACCTTCTCCTTCTTAGAGATAGTAAACAAGTCAGAAGCGTTTAGGAAACATATCAGGTTGGCTTAGAGGAGTTCTTCTTCTTCTAGGGTTAGATCTTTCTAGGTTGCTCACATACGAAGGTAACTAGTCCTCGTGCTTGGGATCATGTTATCAACCCTTGGTTCCTATCATCCTCTTCAAGCTATTTAAGATTTGGGATCAAATCTTAGTCGGTTTCAAGTAGCACATCCTTGGGGATGTAAGACTTAAGGTTAACAATGTTGAAGGAGTTGGAGAGCCCATATTCTTCTAGTAGTTCAACTTTGTAAGCATTGGGGTTGATTTTCTCGATCACTCAGAATGGTCTATCTATTCGTAGGGATAACTTACTTTTCTTAAGATTAAGGAATTGATCCTTATTGAGATGAATCTATACTAGATCACACGGTTGGAATTCTCTAAATCTTCATCCTTAATATTTTCTCTTGTGCTTCAAAGCAGCTTGGGTTAGGTGGTCCAAGACGTTATAGTGCATTGCTTAGATGGCTTCTAATTTTTCAATAGCCTATCCATCTTTAGGTTTATTGGGTAAGGAGATCTAGTTAAGTGGAAGCTTAGGGTTATAGCCATATGTAATCTTGAAGGGTGACTTCTCAATGACACTATAGGTTGTCTTATTGTAGGCAAACTTTATTATAGGCATGCATAGGTCTTAATTAGCTTGGTTCCTTCCTACTACAACTCGTAGTAAGGTACACAAGGTTTGATTGATGGCTTCGGTTTGACTATTCATCTATGGGTGGCAAGATGTGCTAAATAATAGTTTAGTCATCAAGCACTTCTAGAATGTTTTCCAAAAATGGCTCAGGAATTTGGGATCTCAATTTGACACATAGTCCTTGGCACTCCATGCATCTTTACCACTTCCTATAAAAAGAGAAAAGAAATAGTTGAAGCATCGTTAGTTCGATTGCATGGCATAAGCACCATCTTACTGAATCGTCCACAACCACAATGATAGAGTCATTCCCTCGAGATGTCCTTAGAAAACCTAACATAAAGTCCATACTTAGCTCTATCCATAGTTTGGTTAGGATAAGTAATGGTAGATAAGGTCTTTGTTTAGCTCGGCTCTTAACCTTTCTATAGGTAGCACACTTAATGCATCTTTGGGGTCAAACACATGGAGAAACATTACGATGGAAAGGAATGAAAGAAAATGAAAGAAGAATAGCAAATTTAGGCAGTTACCAACTGGATATGACATACCAATTAATCCTATTCAGCTTACAATAAGCTAGATATGACCCATCAGTCCAAACTATAAGGTCACTCACTATTACTCCATGCTAAAGAGAATAGATAAGAGTTAAAGCGTAAATGAGAACACTAAGGTTGCTCATAAAGGAAACTTGTAATAATATCATAATGTAATGGTTTATTTTTGCGTACAACAAATGGGGGTTTTATACTAGCCCCACTAAGGTTATAAGAATATATAGAAAAGACACAAAGGATAATGCACAAATTAGAATACATGAAATATATTAAAAAAGGGTAAAAAAGACAAAGAATATTCTATACGAAGGGTAAGGGAATCCTTTTGGAATGTTTACTAGAATACATGTGTCGCATGGTGGTTGGTGTTTGAGTATGATACAATTAAGATAAGGTCAAGGAAAAGAATCTATAGTCAAAGTTGACTCGATCTGGTTTAGGTTAAAGCTCTATCAATCGAGGATGTCTAAATCCCTTTAAATCAGGTATCTCGAAGCTCGGCTCAGACAATTGTTTGAGGGTAGTCTGCTTGGATGCTATATGGGTCTTGGAGAGAACTCAACAAGTTGTATGGCTATTTGATAGGTTGGCCTCTATGCTAGGCAAGTTGGCATGTCTACTCAACAACTTTAGAAACTATGTTGGCATACATGTAAGCTCAATACTTAGGTCAGTAGTAGAGTGAAATAGGGAAGTCAAAATAGGAATCCTTATCTTGGATGGGGCTCTGAAGGGGTTTTAGGCTCTTATTCTTCTTAGGCATCTACAGGATCATCTTTTGGTTAGTGAGGGATCGGGTTAAATACATCAAAGGTAGAGGAAATGCCATAGCTCTCAAGAAATTCAATTTAGTAGGTGTTGTGGTTGATCTTCTTTAGGACCTTGAATGGACCATTAGCTCATGAGGATAGCTTGCTCTATCTCAAGTATGAGAATCATTCTCGGTTGAGGTGAATCCATACTAAGTCTCTTAGTTTGAAAGAAATAGTTTAACAACCTCGGCTACTAATCTCTTATTGTCTCTAGTTAAACTCTGATTTTCCTTGCCACAAATTGATGTAACTCTTGCAATTCTTGGGCTCGGGTGAGTCCAAATTGACTCTCTTCAGTAGCTCTGGGGGTACTGATTAGATCTAAGGGAATGGTGGAATTGAGGCCATAGATGACTTCAAATAGAGACTTCTTAGTGGTGCTATAGACAGTTAGGTTATATGTGAACTCCACAACTAGTAAACACAAATCTTAATCTCTCAAGTTCTTTCCTATGATAGTTCTAAGTTGCCTAGCATGTTGTTCACCATTTCAGTCTGACCATTAGTCTAGGGGTGGCTATTAGAGCTAAATACAAGTTTAGTCCCAAGTCTTCTCTAAATAGTCTTCCACAAATAGCTTAAGAATTTGGTATCGCAATCTAAAACAATAGTTTTTGGCACCCCTTATAGTCGGACAACTTCTTACAAAAACAAATCAAGAATATACAAAGCATCATTAGTTCGATGACCTGAGATGAAGTGTACCATTTTATTGAAGTAGTCTGCTATAATAAAGATTGAACCTTTTTCCCTGGATGTCCAAGGTGACTCTAGGACAAAGTCCATTCTGAGGTTGGCCTAAAGTAAGGTCAGTGTTAGCAGGGGCATATACTCTCCATGAAGCTCTCTCTTTCCTTTGGCTCTCTTACATACTTCATAACTACTAACAATCTTGTGGACATCCTTGGCTAAACCAGGCTAGTAAAAATCTTCTTTTAATAAGTTAGCTATTTTGGTCTCTCCAAAGTTATTGGATAATCTACTGCTTTGAGCTTCCCTAACTAACAACTCGCATATGGAACAACTTAGTATACATAACCTTTGATCCTTGTACAAATAGCCATCTTGGACATAATAGCCTTTAACAACAACTCCATATCTGCACTACTCTACGATAAGACCAAAATGAGGGTCATGAGCATACTACTCAATGATAAGTAAAAATCCCAGCAATTTCATCTACAAGGTTGTTAGTAAGATTTATTGACGTGATAGAGCATTAGTAGCTACGTTGATGCTTCCCTTCTTATGTCAGATCACATGTGAAAAACTTTCCATGAACTCTAGCCACATGGCTTGCATCTTTGAGGGTTTGTTTTGACTCTTAAGATGCTTCAATGACTCATGGTCAGTGTAAATTATAAACTCTAGTGGTAGTAAACAATGTTACCAGATAGTAAGAGCTTGGAAAAGAAAATACAACTCTTTTTTGTATACAGAATAGTTCATTATAGTGTTGCTAAGCTTCTTACTGTAGTAGGCAATCGGTTATCATTCTTACATCAGGACAATACCAATTCTTATGCCTAACACATCGTAACCTAGTTCAAATGGCTTGTCAAAATTCGGTAGAGATAGAATAGGGGTAGTAGTGAGCTTCTCTTTAGTCTCCCTAACATTCCATTGGAATCTCTCTTTTTCGTCAACTTAATTAAGGGAGCTATAATGGTATCGAAGTTTTTGATGAATCGCCTATATAAAGAAGCAAGGCTATGAAAACTTTGACCTTCAATGACATTCTTCGATATTGGCCACTCCAAAATAGCTTAGACCTTTTCCTCCTCATCTCGAATTCCTTCTCTTCATACTACATACCCAAGAAAAACTACTTTACCTTAACAAAATGTATACTTTTTTAGATTACCATATAACTTCTCAACTTGTAAAATATCAAAAATAGCTTAGAGATGTTGAACATGGTTGTTCAGGTTAGTACTGTATACTAGTATATCATTAAAGTACATAACCACACATCTTCCAATCAGAGGGCACATCACATGGTTCATCAACCACGTAAATGTACTCAGTGCATTTGTAAGTCTGAATGACATGGCTAACCATTCATAGAGACCATGCTTAGTCTTGAAAGTAGTCTTCCATTCATCACTTAGTTTTATGCGAATTTGGTGGTAGCCACTTCGCAAATTAATATTCAAAAATATTTTAGTGCTATGAAGCTCATCTAACATGCCATTGGGCCTTGGTATTGGATATCTATACTTAATAGTGATACGATTGATTGCTTAGTTGTCAATGCACATGTACCATGAACCATCCTTCTTTGAGATGAGTAAAGCTAGTACAACATAAGGACTCATGCTCTTCCTAACGTAACCTCTCTCTATAAGCTCATCTACTTTTCTTTTTAAGTCGGTAGCCTACTTTAGGTTCATTCTGTATGCAGGTTAGTTTGTTAGAGCTACGCTTGGTTGTATATGAATACAATGTTCTATGCCTTAGACTGGAGGTAGTCCCTTAGGAAACTCTTCCAGAAATAAGTTAGAAAACTCATCAATTACTTTTCAGGCCTCATCGAGTACATCTTCAAGACCCCTCATTTCTAACAACCTTCGGATTAACAAAAACATAGGCTCATAAGCCTTTTCAATGACTCAGAGCTCTTGTAAGCTCATCATTAGGGCTTTCTTCTTATTGGCGAGTTTGATTATAGGTCTCATTTACTTAGGTTGATTTCATGGGTTGTAGCATAATCTTCTTCTCGTCCTTAACAAAGATGTAGATACTCCATTTTTGCCCTTGGTAGTTTTAGAATTTTCCTTTTTCTTTTTTTTTTTTTTGGAATAGGGAAAATGGTCCTAATTTATAAAAAGTACAAAAGAAAAAAGAAAAAAAATAGAAAATTTAGAAAAAAACATTTAAAAAAGATCTTTTCTAGGAAAATAAAATATTTTTATATAAGTAGATTTATAGTTGTTTTCTATTTGGGTTGAGTCTTAAATAAAACATGAATTTTAGGCTTAGACTAGATTTAAATCTAGCCCATGTCAACCTAGTTCATGTATGCAATTTGATTATACATATGGATAAGGCATAGGCCAACGACTTGATGGAAAGACAACATGTACACAAACAATAGATCTTAGGTTTGATTCTCAATCATTGCAATCAATACCTTTTATTTTTTGTTTGTGCAGTCAAGATACGTATCAAGCGCTGATTGGATGCACGTGGCACTTTCCTTCATTTTCTCCCCATTTTCCATCCTTTCTCGCATGAATCTTAGCTTAGATAGCTTACTTTAAGAGCATTTTTAGGCCACTTTTCTTTGCGATTTCACCAAATTAATGGTGAAATCACAAGGTAGACTTGAGCTACTTAGTAATGATACCAAGAAAATATCCAAATACACTCATTTAAGGGGTCAAAATGTAGGTTGAAGATCGAGAAAAGTTTGAAAGTGAAGATTTTCTTTTGAATTTGGTTCACTTGATTTTAGCCATGTCTTCATCATTCGAAGCTTCCAATTGTTGTATTAACAAAGAGAAAAGCTTTAAAGACTCATTTTGATCATCAACTTCCCTCAAATCACATTGAATTTGAAATCAAAACCCAATATATGCGATTCTCGAATTCAATGTGATTGTGGACTTTCCATGCATATTCAAGATCCCACTAGTATAAATAACCACCCCCCATTCCTATTCCAGCCATTAGTTCTCACTCACCATCATGCCAAACACCCATATGAACTATTTCTCTCTCCACTCGATTCATTTCTTAATCTCTCTCTAGCTTAAGCTTTAGATTAAAGCCTCTCGAGTCGACTTAGCATCACTAACCATCCTTGTTCATTACCATAACCCCAAACACCACTGCTAGCTACCCCCTTCAAACCCTTAATGCCATCTTTGTAGCTATGTGAAACAACATCACCATCGATCAAGCCAACCCAATAGCCAGACTCACTGTACTCTAAAACCCCTAGCCATATACTCTCTTCACTTCTAACTAACACTACCACAACCAACTATGACCACTACTACCTTCCTAACTCTGATGACAACCTAAGAGGCTACCAAACGTAGTGGTACTTCACCTAAACCTACTAACCCCCAAAAAAAAATTCACTTGAAATTGCCCAAATTAAGCTTTGCATGATACTGCTGTCTTCTCCTTGCTAAAACACGTGTGTTGCACATGAGTTAGGTTGACGCAACCCAACTCGAATCTAAAGATCCGACCAACTCATACCCCTTATCATTAGTTTGGTTCGGCCTCTTTCTTGCTTCTTTTCTTTTTATTTTATTATATTCTTTTTCTTTTTTTTTTCCTTTTACTTTTATTTTCTTTAATTTTCTTTAATATTCTATTGTACTTGTAAGAAATGAAAAAATGAAAAAGAAAAAAACAAAAGTTACAAAAAAAAGAAGAAGTGAAAATCCCTAAAAGAGAAAAAAGAAACATAAAAAAAGAAGAAGAATAAATAGGGAGAAAGCTTTGTTTATTTATTTATTTATATTTTTCTTTGATTGAAAATAAAAGAAAAATATAAAGAAAAATCATTAAAAAATAATAAAAATGCACTTTATCACTTAGAAAGTTTTGTTTTTTTCTTCAAAAGTAAAGTAAAATAAATCCTTTTCAAATTTAGGAGTTTCTTTAGAATTTTTCAAGAAAATGATAAAAATTAGGACCCTTCCTCTTAAGTGTTTTTTCTTAAATAAAATTAAATAGCTAAGGAACTTAAAGTCAACCATTTTCAAAAGTTAAAAAAAAAATCCACAAATTAAAGTTTTAAAAAAAAACTATGAAAGTTTGATCTCAAATAGTAGATATATAGGCACTCATACGTAATTACAAGGTAACTTAAAATATGAAAAAAAAAAATTATTTTCCCCCTTTCTATACAATTTTTCTTTTTTATATAGATTGTTTATTTATGAAATAGATAAATTCATTAAAGAGTATTTTGAAAGATAAGATCAAAATTCAAAAAGTTAACAGTAGTACCTGTTAAGGGTTTTAAAAAGTTAGCCTTAGGACTCAAAAATATGGTTTTCAAAATCATTTTAAAAAATTGGTTTTATTAGAAGACTAGTAATTAAGCTGTAATCAATACACTCAATTGATTATAGCTTAACTCTTTTCTTGACTCCAGTTGGGTAGTGACTCCAAACAATTTTCAAAATGAAAACCGAATTTTTTCTTAATCTCTAGTCAAGAGCTAATATTAAATAGATAGAGTTTAATATTGATCGGATTAAGGAAAACAAATAAAAATGAGGAAAAATTAAGGTTTGATGGCTTAGTGACTCTACTGAGAAAGTCAAGTGGGTTAGTCACGTAAAAACTTTCCAAAATTAATATTGCCTTTCAAAATATCAATGTTATTTATTTATTTGTTTGTTTTCTTCATGTATATATATTTTGTTTTAAATATATTCTTTTTGCATGCATCATACTTAGGTATTGCGGGGAATGATTGCATCAAGGGTGTTAGGTAGATACGATCAAGCCTAGATCGTCTTAGGACCCTACGATGGGAGGCCATTATGTAGGCTTCGGGTATAGTGGTGTAGCCACCGCTTAAGGTTAAGTGACCAATGAACCCTTTCTTTAGAAGTATGTAAGGTTACAAAGCTTAAGGATCTTTAGAACCTACCCTAATTATATACATAACTTTTAAACCAGCAACTAAATAATAATGGGGCATATCACCAATGAAAGGTTAGCACTCTATCAAAATTCCACTATGCCATAAAAATATTTTCCTTATACGATAATGATGGAATTTTGGCAAAAGTCCTAACCTTAAACCCTTTTATTGCCACATTATTATTTAGTTGTTGGCCCTTTTCATTTGCATCTATGTGCCTTCATCTTTTCTTGTATTTATTTATGTGTAAATATTAATGCTTATCTATTCATATTTGTAAATAAACTTATCTGATATCTTTATTATCTTTATAAAAATTGCATTGTTTTTTAAATCAAAGGTTTTCCCTATATATTGTAAAATAATTTTCTTTTACCACTAATTAAGTCACCATTTTAGAATAAGACCATTAGGCTTTAAGGCATTCTTATAAATTATTTTTACTAGCCTTTACAATAATTAAACTTGTAAATAGTCTTTGTCACTTTAAAATGAAAAGAATTAGAAATAGTTCTTAAACTTTTTTCCTCTTTGTAAAAATTTTAAAATTCACCATTCTATAGATTGTAATAGCTCCCTTAGCAATTTATCTATATCCCCTCTCATTCTCAAATTCATCTATGTAAAATCTTGCAACTGTAAAATATTTGTCTTCTTAAGGTTTCGCTCTAGAATAGATCCCTTCAGCAGCCTTTTCCTTTCTACTAGATTTTTCTTAATGCTCTTGCCGTTAGTTCTCATTTACCTACTCGTCTTAGTATCTAGTTTTTCTAATTAGAAATTATTTGTAAATATCATGTACCTCATAAAATTTTCTTTTGTAAAATAATTCTTTTCTTTTAAATTAACACTTCTTATAAGTATTGTGAGTAATCTTTTTAATACTTACAAGTTGTAAATACTTTTCTTTATTGACCATAAATTGCTAAAATGTTTCTCACTCTAAGTTTTTTTTAAGACTCTATTAATTAAGTCTATAAACCTAGGTTTTTCTCATGTAAATATATCTCACTTACATATTTTTTACGTAAATCTTTTTCTCGCTCATGTCATCCCTTGTAAAAGTATTTTGTAAACTTTCTTTTGGTTTCCCTACTTTTATAAAAATTTTCCTTATAAGAAGTTAAGTTAGTCCTTTTTCTCTTTCGAAAAGAAAAAGAAAAAAAAAAAAGAAATTTGCTAATGGTTACAAAGTCTTATGGGTCAACCCAAACATAAGCCTTTTGGCTTATTTGGGTAGCTAACCTAAATGTTAACCCTTGGTTCACTTAAGCAACTAGCCTAAATGTAACCAACTCAAACAAAACTAATTGGCCTGTTAAGATAACCAATCCAAACATAAGCTCCTTAGCCCATTAAAGTATCCAGCCCAAACAAAGTTACTTGGCTCGTTAAGGAAGCCAACCTGAACATAAGTCCCTCGACCCATTCAAGTAGCCAATTTAAATACTAACCCTTGGCCCATTAAGGCAGTTGACCTAAATATAAACCTATGGCCCATCAAGGTGGTTGACCCAAACACAAACCCTAGCCCATTAAGGTATCTGAGCATAGCTAAAATTGTTGGACCCTTGAAAAAAAAAAAAAAAAAGGCCTTGCCATGAACCAAGCCAAAACATGAAGTCAAATGCGGCCTCAATCTCAAATGAAAAGTATCATAATAGGGCATATTTTAAGAATTGGGGGGCAAAAGTTAATCTCCACCTTAGGACAAATAAATATAGATTTCTCCCTAAGAAATTAGTAACTTACTTTTAAAAAGTTTAGGATGAAAAGAGACAAACTATATCCTACACACTAATCCTTAAACATTTTAAGAGTTGAATGGTATCATTGTGAGGCTATTAGGCTCATTCGTTAAAAGAGGTCAGTTTTGAATTTGATACACGAATCAAAATGAATATAGCATTCATTTTTAACAATGTAAAACAAAATTATTTTTTGGTAACCCTATTGGACCAACTTGAAGTATTTTCAAATTTAAACCTTATCAAGAATCACCCTATATTAGGGCAATTCAAAGGTCTGGGTCGTTGATTAAGAGAAAAAGGATAAAATTGGTTTATACTTACTTTAGTGGCATCAATTTGAGGATAATTTTTATTTATGATAATTTGCTTTCTTTGAAATGAACAAAAGCTTAGAAGAATCCTATATATATAGTTCAAATACTTTGGGGAGATAGTTACTTCAAGGCTTAAGTTAAAAAAAAAAAAATGAAAGAATGGGGTAACCAAAAAAATGAAAAAAAAAAAAAAGGAGAAGAAAGAAAAGAGGTCAGATAATTAGGCTCAATTGCAAGACAAAAGCCCTAGAAGATAGCAAAACTGAATTAAAAGGGTTGGAATCAAAGTCCAAATAGCCTCAAAACATAAGACCTTAAATGACATTTGTAGATACCTCATTTTTGCCAATTTTTTATTTTTTGTTAATTGAGTTAGGTTAATAAATAAACAGAAAAAATAGAAAAATAAAATAAAATAATGAAAATTAAAAGAAAAATGAAAAAATGAAAATAAAAAATTAATAATAAAAAAAAAATCAAATCAGGTCATAGCAAGTTGAGTCATGAGTTAAGTTGAGTTAAATTGTTGAATCAAATGACAATATGGGCTTCATTAAATTAATTTTGGGTCAGACCAATATAATTTAGGAGCTCAAAATCAGAATTTATTAAGTTATTGAACTATATTGGATCGGATTGGGCTTGGAAAGAAAAAGCCTAAGCTAACTAAGGTTTCTAAAAGTTAGGGTAAATCCTAGAAGAATCGCAATCGTATCTTTGATACAAAAAATTTGATTTTGAGTTTATAAATAGTACATTGGCCAGGGATTTGGGATTTTATTTATCATTACACAACTATCGAAAAATCATACACTCACCATATGTACCATTGCACACCCCATGCACGCTACCATATATTATCATATAGCCACCACACGCGCTACCACATACCACCGTACAACCGCTACACACGTTACCATACACCATCCTATAATCACACTATACGCGCCTATACTACATACTACCGTACAACCCCAGCACTGCTGCCTAAGGACCACTGAACCATTACTTATACCACCAGTTGCCCGCCCATACTGGTTAAGCATACGCCCATAGTGCCACCGCACCACTAGATCCATACCCTAGTACCGCTTACATCACCCTTGCTCATGCCCTAATGTTACCCAGTTGCTGACAGTCATCTCTTAGAGTACCCACAGTACCACCTAGTCGCCTATGATCCTCGCCCATAAAGCTTGTGTGCTCGCCCATCGTTGCCCAGTCCCTTACCTACAGCGCCCGCTATATCACCCATAGCACCTGCAGTGTCACCCATAATAGTCGTGTCTCTCCCGTGCATTGCCCATAGTGCTCGCATACTTGCCCAGTACTACCATTCCCTTGCCCGTATCACCTTACTATTGCCCTGTCCTTTACCTATGTTACCCTATTGACGCTTGTGTCTCACCTTTCATTCACGCCCAGTCTCACCAACTATCGCCCGAGCGTACGCCCTCACTCGCCTAGTGCACACCTACTCTTGTCCCGCAATCACCCAAGTCACCTGTGATCCCCCAACACCAATGCAATCCGACCTAAGTAAATTTTTAGTAGTTTTTTTATTATTTTATTTATTTCATTAATTTTTATGGATTATTTTTTTTATTAATTTATTTCTTTTGTTTGAGTGTAGGTTTTTGGTTATTATTTTATTTTATTGCAATTTTTTAGTTAAATTAAGTGTTTTAAAAAATCATGTTTTTTTTTATAAAAAAAATATATTTTTGACACTTAGCGGCTTTGGAAAAATTAAAAAAAAATCCAAATTGAGTTTTTTTTTTTTAAAAGATAGTTAGTTAGGGTTTTTTTTCTTTTAAAAATTAGATTTTTTAGGTTTTTTTTTTATATAAATTGTTAAAAAAACATAAACCTTGCTCTATTTTAAAAATAAAAATAGTCTACCTACTAAAAATTTTATGAAAAGAGAATTATGACCTGTTTGATCCTGACTAGCGGGTACATAGGCACTTTCGAGACAATTGTTGAAAAATAAAAACAAAAAACTTTTTTCCCCTTTTTGGAAATTCATAATAAAAAATCATTTTTAGTTACTTTTGCCTATTTAGATATATTTTAATATTTTTAGAAAAATTACAAAAATAAAGCCCATCAATTTTTCTTTAATTATCACATGGTAACTTAGTCTTAGTAAGTTAGCCTCTAAACCCGGTTTTTTTGGTTAAATTTTCTAAAAAATAAACTTTTTTAGAATATCCGCAAATTAGTAGTCAAATTAGGGTTTTCTC
This sequence comes from Lumnitzera littorea, assembly GCA_024138015.1. Taxonomy (NCBI): domain Eukaryota; kingdom Viridiplantae; phylum Streptophyta; class Magnoliopsida; order Myrtales; family Combretaceae; genus Lumnitzera; species Lumnitzera littorea. Next base: position 78,480,822 of record JAMXBB010000007.1, read on the forward strand.
GCTTGAAAACCCTAATTTTACTTTTTTACCAGTTGAGCCAGTTGGTGACTTCAATTTTTAAAATTTTTTAAGAAAAGTATTTCCTTAATTTAATAGTGAGTAATTTATATTAAGTGAGATAGATTTAATATAGGTTAAATTAAGGAAATCAAAATAAGGCTTAACAGAATTGACGACTTCATTAGGGATGTTTGGTGGGTTAGCCATATGAAAGTTAAAAGATTATTAATGGCTTTCGCATTATTATTTTCTTTTTTTTTCATATTATAGTTGTACTAATGGTTTTTTTTTTTTTTTGTAGTGATGCAGGACTTTAAATAAAAAAAAAAAAAAAGAGCTTAGCCCAATGGGCCTTCTAAGGGATTAGGAGGGATTTTTTTTTTTTATGCAATGATCATTTGTGTGCTTAGACGTGGTCGAACATGGGTCACCTTAGAACCTAAGACGGGTTGCCATTATATAACCCTTAGGTCATTTGGATCATTACCCTTATCTAGTGGTGATAGGCGAGCCAACTCAGGCTTCGATGTAGCCTACTATGCTTCTCTCTAGAAAGCCTTAGAGCTACAGACCTCGGGACTCGAGACCCTACTCTCTTTCATCATCCTTTTTAAAAAGGGGTAGTAATTCTTAAATTCTAGGAAAAGCCCAATCAATTTGCAATTAGCCCAATATTATTCTTTAAGAAAAAACTAGCAACCCTCATATATGAGTATTTGCAAACTTCATTTTTTAAGAAAAATCCTATTTCAAACTTGCTTATATATAAGGGTTTTCCCTGACCGTAAATGCATTTATTTCCTATAATTTACTAATCACCTACCCCTATTGCATTACATCTGTATATAAAATATTGCATTTTTATTACGCTCGTTTCTTTATGAATATTTTATTTCCTTATGCTATATGTATATTATATTTTTTTTATCGCTCCTTAGTCAGTGAAAGATTGCACGATTTCTAAGAACATACGATTTCTAAGAAAATTTTTAAAAAAGCTGCGAAATTATTAACATCATATCTAACTTTATTCTAAATTTAGTAGCCTTGTTGTAAATAATAGTTGCCTTTTATTTTATTTATTTATTTATTTATTTATTTTTTGTAATATAGATATGGAAAGTTAAGGTAGTATCAGTCCAAAGCCTGTCCATGAAGTCTACCTAGACAAGTATTCCTTCCCTAAGGCCATCTTGAGAGGTTGGTTGAGTTAACTCCCGCCTGCCAAGCAAAACCACATTCGTAAGAAGATCGAGCCAGTCATATCCCTCATGCAAGTCTAGCTTCACTGGCCTCTAATTCAAGCCTTTATCCATTATTGAGACCTTGAGTCTGTAGCTTTCAACTTCAACCCATACGAATCGACACCCACCATAGAAGAGTACTCGTAGCTAATTATTGCTTCACCCTTCGAAGCAGGCATAACTTTGCCAGATCTCAAAGTCTAGCTTGAGAAAGCTTTCATGATACTGTTAGGAGTCAAGAGGTCAACCTTGGCCCCATTCTTATCTTTAGAAGGCCAAAAATATCTCAATATCTTAAGATTAGTAGAGTGGTTCTCGAGCCTATACACATATCAGAAGTATCGTCAAATCTTTTGTAGAGGATATGGATCATGGGCCGAAAAGAGAGTAAATTCTTTTATCGTAGCAGTATTCGAGATGGTGTTGTTTCCTATCAGGTTCAGTTAAATTCATTATAGGGTTGTCGAGCTAGTATCTCAATTCCTCGTCGGTAAATCCTACCTACCCATGTTACTGTTAGAACAATTCAGGATACTCACCTACTTAAAGAAGTAAGGGAAGGGTTATTTCACGGCAAACCCTACAATCCTTGCCGTATGGTTTCTTAATCACATGCAGGGGTATGGAGGGAATCTTCTCGGAGAGTCCTTGACTGAAAATATGAATCTAATTGACCACTTTACCCGCTACCTTAGGGCACCAGATGAAGCTCAGTTTAATGGATGGGTGTCAATTTTTAGCAAAATATAGCCAGTAGCCTTTATGTGGACAGCTAGATGGAGCTACTACACTCAAGTCGTCCTAGGGTGCCCCGACTATGCAGGAGTCCCCCTTATTAGTATTACTGGTTGTACAAAATAGTTCCCAGCTTATGTCACCAGACAGTTGGGTCTACTTTAAGAGATAGCCTATAAAGACTCCTTAGACGTTTTCACGATAAATTATCAAGATCTTTGTCTACCTACAGCTACTCTAATTCAATGACTAGCAGAACTTGTAAAGTTGTGGGAACGGAGAGAAGTATAAAAGATAGTCAATGTAAGAACTTTGAAAGGCAAAGTCAAAGAATACCGAGACCAAGCAATTCATTTATGATCAATTGGAGAAGACCGGAATGATACAATATGAAGCTTCGAATGTATTCAGACACGAGCCAGAACCAGTACGTCTTTCACCCATTGAGCAGGCTTACTGAGATACTATACGAGCCAGAGTTGAAGCCTAGTTCTAAGAAAGTAAGAGAATCGTTGAAGAGTTAAAGTTGGAAAATGAGAGATTGTTGGAAGAAAATCAATTCTTGAGGAGTAAGATCCGAGAAAGGGATGTTACAATACAAAAACTTATGACGGAAGTTGATGAAGCTCATCCTAGCCAGATTCGTCGGCTCTTATAGATATAAGATTTAAGTTTTTAGGAAGATTAGTTAGGAGTTTTTCTTTTCTTTTGGTTTAGTCTATTGTATAAGTTGGATCTTATGATTAATAAATTTACAGCTTTAGTAAATAAAATTTTCATTAATTGTGCAGTCTCATACTCATTATTATTATTATCATTTATTTATTTGTTTAGTTGACCTTTTTTTTGTAAAAAAAAAAATGAAAATTTGAAATAAAGGAAAGAAAAAAAAACCACAAAAGAGGCAAAGAACAGAACAACAAAAGTCATAAAAAAGAGAAAAACACAAAAAAATCTTTAATTTACCGAAAAGTCTAAAGCTTGGGTTTTCGCGTAGGATTTCAAAGATAGCATCCAAGTAAGCGGACTCAACTAGAAGCTCAATATTCACTCGTTCTAGGGCTAGAATGTTAACTTAAGGCACTGAAAACATCAGTCAAACTGAGCTTGACTTGAGAGTAACAACTCTAGAAGAAAACATAAACAAGATGGCCGAACAGATTCAGGCTCTCACTCAAGCTATTGGGATTCTTAACTATAGATAAGGATCTCAAGTCAACCTAAATCAAAATGCAAAAATGACACCCTTTCCTACCCCACCCCTTTGAATTGGAAAATGAAGAATCATCCCTTAATGCTGAGGTATGGAGGAAGGAGATTAAAGAGAAACACCATGAGATGGAAAGGAAGTTTATGTAGAAGTGGACTGAGAAAATGAAAACCCTGGAAATGGTTAACGAGCTTAAATAGATGGGGATGATTAATTTGCTAACATATGAAGATGATGACCTCTCAGAAAGATTTAAAGTGCTGGAATTTGAGAAATACAACGAGACTGGCTGCCCAAAGCTCGATGCCATGTTGTACATCAGGAAAATGGGAAAATACATGAAGTACGACAAGGTGATGGTCTAAACTTTTTAGGATAGCTTGATTAGGCCTACCTTAACCTAGTATACCCAACTAGATTTGAATGACATCGATACTTAGGATATGTTAGCACAAGCTTTCTATAGCCAGTATAAATTAAACATCAAAGTGGGCCCATCCATGTGGGATCTGAATAATCTACAAAAGAAGACCAATAAAAACTTTAAAGAATATGCTTAAAGATGGAGCGGCATCGTAGCTAAGGTGACTCTACCCTTAATAGAAAAGGACTTGACTTTTACCTTCATCAACACTCTTGGAAACCCATATTACCAACATTTGGTTAAGCTCCCTACCTTTAACTTCATAGAAATTGTAGCCTCAGGGTGTCGAATTGAGGAAGCTATTGCCATTGGAAGGCTTCCTAATCCTGAAGCAGCTGAGAAGAAGGTACCTCCTGTGAGGTTTTCCAATAAAGGCAAAGAAGCCACCATAAGCATCGTCAACACTAGCAACCTTGTCAACCTCAATAGCCATAACTAAAGGATATAATCCCCCACTAAATCCAAATCAAAACAACCGCCCATAAAGAAGATAGTTTACCCATATTCCTATTCCTTTAAGTCAAGTTCTTATACGAGTAAGGAAAGAGAACCTTCTAACGTTTGAAATACTAAGGGAGGGACAAAGACCGAGAGATTATAACCCAGAGCTTTGTTGTGATTATCATTTGGGGCAAGCAGGGCACTCTACAGATCAATGTTGGAGACTTAGACATAAGATCTATGATCTTATTGACACCAAATTGGTTCAATTGGATTTCATCTAGACTCCCACTCTTAATGTAGGTAACAACCCTCTAACGAATCATGGAAATTCAATCAATATGATCATTACTAAAGTTTTTGAACCGAAGATTGATCTAGACAGTCTCCTTATCACTATTAAGGAGATAGTTTAGAATCTGAGGCAAGCTAGCTATTTGTAGAATATGAATCTTAAAGATAGGACTCGAACTAGACCAGCAATATATCAATCGCTAAAGGATGGAAAGATAAAGAAAGCTGATATCATGGCTATGACAATTCTAAAATCGTGAAAGAAAAGTACTCAGAAGGAGCTTAGAAAAAAGATATGAAGCCAGTGATCCAACAATTGACACCCTAGGAGAACCATCAAGGAAGTTTGAGTATTTGGTAGATTATGCTGGTTCACCTATTGTATATGCTGACACACCACCCACTAGATGGGGTTTAGAATTTGAGGAAGAAGACAGGCTTATTATAGAAGCCAAGAAGATGCCTAGGATGGTTGGAATTATCGAAGATGGGCTTAAGCCTTTGGTTTTTAAGTATGATGGGAAGACTAAGAAGGTTGAAGATTGGGAAAGCCTAAGAAGATTGCTTTCAATGTCCCAATAGCCCTAGAGAATTACAAAGCAACACCTCTAGATTACTAGGTGATGAATTAGACAACCAGGGTCTCATTACCTATGGTCAGTGGGCTTACACGCTCGAGACGAGTGTATGATCAAAATGAGGAAGCTAAGAGGAAGTCTACTATAGAAGAGGCTTCTCGAGAGATCTTTGAGGATACGGATGATAAAGATCAGAATGTTGTCAAGAAAATTGTGAAAGCTAGCGAGTATAAGATAATGGACCAGTTAGCCAAAGTACTAACTTAAATCTCCTTAATGGGCTTGCTATTGTCATTAGATACTCACTAAGAACTTTAATTAAAATTCTAAAAGATGTCAAAGTACCCAAAGGGATTTCCACTAAGAAGCTGGGATTGGTAGTGAACTCGATATTTGTAATGGATCAGATTTCATTCTCACCAGATGAGCTAGGTAAAGAAAGAGACCAACATACGAAACCCCTCTTCATAGTGGTTAAGTGTGCAGGGAGAGCGGTTGCTTGAGTTCTAATAGATAATAGGTCTTCATTGAATATGTGTCCCTTGGCGACATTAAATTTACTTAAAATCAATGCAACTGAGATAAAGCTCAGCTCAATTTCAATAAGAACTTTTGATGGGTTAAAAAGGGAGATAATTGGAGGAATTTGGTTACAAGTTGAGATTGGCCCATAAATGTTCACTATTCCTTTTCAAGTTTTAGATATACCACAAACTTTCAACCTTCTATTTAGGAAGACCATGGATTTATTCAGCAGGGGCAATTCCATCCGGTCTACATCAGAAAGTGAAATTCATAGCCAACGGGTAATTAGTTATTATTCTTAGGGAGCAAGACTATGAGATTTATAAAAAGGCGACTATTCCCTATGTTAAGGATGAAGAATTGGAAGAGCTAGGGTTGTAGATTTTCAATGAAGTTAGTATGGTTAAAGAAGCAAGACAGGGGGCACAGGGTTGTTTAAAATAGCCTAAGTAGTAGATCGGAACATTTGGGCTTGGGTATAAGCCCATTGAGGGGGAGATTCAAGAAATGAAGGCTAAAACCAGAAGTAAGAGAAGAGAACAGCTGTACCATGCTCAAATGGACTTTTCGGACATCTGCTAGACGTTCCCAATACCCGCTGGTGTCCATGAACCCAAAGTAACCAGTTTATCCAAGGTCTTGACTCAGCAATGCAGTATCGATCTAAACGAAAAGGAAGATATTAGTGTACCTGTACAACTGGTTTTCCATTCTTATTAATAGGTCTCTTTAGAAATGTAAAATTATATTAATTAGGAATATTTGATTTTGATAATTAATCCAATTAGTTAGGCCCTTTTCCTTTCAATCAATTTGAATTCACTCATTCAATAAAATTTATTCCTTTATTTCTATCAATTCTTCTTTATTATTTATTTGTTGTCCTTTTTCTTTTCTTCCTTTACTCTTCAAATCTAATAAAAATGATGAATGTAATGGATATCTCGCACATGTAAATTATGAAATTACCAATATCACCTTTGGCACTGGTGGGTTAGACGTTGGAGGTGATATTGAGACTCCAAACAAAATTCAGGAGAGTTGGCGTCGACATGAACAGGGTAGAGTGATTATTGACAAACCAATGGATGAGATTAATCTGGGGACAGAAGAGAATCCATGAAACTTGAAAATTGGTGGTAATTTAATAGATAATCAGAAACAAGAGTTGCCCCGATTGTTATCAGAATACTTGAATATACTTTCTTGGTCTTATGAAGATATACTTGGTTTAGATTCGTCTATTATAGTTCACAAATTGCCAACCAGGGAGGACATTAAACCAAAAAGACAAAAGCTTAGATGATTTAGGCTAGACATACTTCTCAAAATAAAAGAAAAAGTGAAGAAGTTGTTAGAAGTCGGGTTCATAGAAGTGTCGGATTACCCCGAATGGGTAGCCAATATGGTGCTATTGTTGAAGAAAAATGGGAAAGTTAGGGTTTGTGTAGATTTCCAAGATGTAAACTAAGCAACACCAAAGGATAACTTTCCTTTGCCGCATATTGACGTACTAGTGGATAACACAACCAAGAACCATCTTGTCTTGTTTATGGATGGTTTCTCAGGGTATAATCAAATTAAAATGGTAGAAGAAGATAAAATTAAAAAAACTTTTGTTACCATTTAGAGAACGTTTTGTTATCATTTAGTGCCGTTCAAGTTAAATAATGCTAGGGTAACTTATCAGCGTGCTATGGTTGCCTTATTTCATGACATGATGCACTAGGAGATCAAGGTTTATGTGGATGATATGATTACCAAATCAAAGGAAAATGAAAATCATGTAGATATTTTACGTAAGCTATTTAAACGGTTGAGAAAGTTCCAATTAAAGTTAAACCTTGAAAAGTGCACCTTTAGAGTAACTTCAAGCAAGTTGTTATGTTTTTTAGTTAGTAGAAAGGGAATCGAAGTAGACCCAGATAAAGTCAAGGCAATTGTAAACATGCCAGCACCTAAGACTATAAAAGAAGTTCAGGGACTGTTGGGAAGCTTGAATTACATTGCTCGATTTGTATCATAGTTAACTGATTGATGCAAGCCGTTATTTAAATTTTTGAGGAAGAATGTATCCATCGAATGGGATGAAGAGTGTGAGCAATCATTTGCTGAAATTAAAAAGTATCTCATGATTCCTCCCATACTAGTCACTCCTATACTAGGATGGCCCTGATCCTTTACTTAACAATTCTTCTTGAATCAATGGGATGCATGTTAGGACAGAAAGATGAAACGGGAAGAAAAGAGCATCATATATACTATTTGAGCGAGAAATTCATGAAAGGCTAGCAAAAATACTCAAAAGTGGAAAGGACGTATTGTGCCTTAGTGTGGGTGATGCATAGGCTCAAGCAGTACACTCTCTATTATTCAATAGAGTTGTTAACAAAACATGACTCATTGAGATGTTTAGCAGAAAAGCCAGCATTGATTAGAAGAATATTGAAGTGGCAGATGCTACTCTCTTAATTTGATATCAAGTACGTAAGTCAAAGTTTAGTTAAGGGATAGGCGATGACTAATCAATTGGCAAAATACCCATTAGAAGATGAGGACGATAGTTCAGAAGCACAATTTCCTAATGAAAATGTAATGATGGCAAATGAATTGAGTGGTGAAAAATTGGGATGGAAAATGTATTTTAATGGAGCAGCCAATGTGTTTAGATGTGGGATAGGAGTGGTATTGGTATCCCCTGAGGGTAACCATTTCCCTGTGGCAGCGAAGTTAACATTCCCATACACCAACAACATAGTAGAATATGAAGCATGCATTTTGAGGCTCAAAATGGCACTAGATATGGGAATACAAGAGCTTGAAGTATATAAAGATTCTTCCCTTATAATTCTCCACATCATAAGAGAATATAAGATGAAGGATGAGAAATTGGTATCTTATCATGAACATTTAGGAAGGCTAATTGAAAAATTCCAAAAGATTTCATTCATTTACATTCTAAGGATCCGGAATCAATTTGCTAATGCATTAGCTACGTTAGCGTCGATGGTGAAAGTCATGGATGGGATAGAAATTCAGCCCCTAAAGATTGAAATGGAAGAAAAACCAACTTTTTGCCTTGCAATTGAAGAGAAGGAAACAAAAGAACCATGGTATCATGATATTAAAAAGTTACTTCAAACTAGTAAATTTCCTGAAGATGCTGATCGAAAAGATAGAAGAACTTTAAAAGGGTTGGCTACTCTTTTCTTGTTAAGTGGAGCCACATTGTACAAGAGATCACCAAATACAATACTACTAAGGTATGTAGATGAAGAAGAAGCCGAGAAATTAATGAAAGAAGTGCATAAAGGAGTTTGTGGTCCTCACATGAATGGGTATATATTAGCTAGAAAGATCATGAGAATGGGGTATTTTTGGATGACGATGGAATTGGATTATATTAAGCACGTGAGGTATTGTCACTTGTGTCAGGTGTATGCTAACAAAATTAACGCTCCTCCCTAAGAATTGCATGTGTTATTAGCTCCTTAACCTTTCTCAATGTGGGGGATTGACATGATTGGTCTAATTTCACCAATAGCTTCAAATGGGCATAGATTCATGCTAGTCGTGATCGACTATTTATCAAGTGGGTTGAAGCAGTATCATATGCTATAGTAAATAAAGGAGTAGTGGTCAGATTTCTAAAAAGAGATATTATTACAAGATAAGGTGCACCCGAGTCTATTATTATAGACGACTGGACGAATTTAAATAATAAGTTGATGGATGAAGTGTACAACCAATTTAAGATCAATTATAGAAATTTAACTCCATATCAACCTTAGATGAATGGAGCAGTTGAAGCGGCAAATAAGAACATTAAAAGAATCATTGAGAAGATGGTGATCACTTATAAGGATTGGAATGAGATGCTTCCCTTTTCTCTCATGGCTTACAGAACCTCTGTCAGAACTTTTACTGGTGCAACCCTATATTCATTGGTGTATGGAACTGAAGCGATACTACCAGTGGAAGTAGAAATACATTCATTTTGAGTATTGGCAGAAACTTAGCTCGATGAAGCATAGTAGGTGAAGAAGCGAATGGGGCATTTGAGTCTCTTAGATGAAAGGAGGCTTGCAGGGATATGTTACAATCAGTGCGATCAATAACGGATGATTCAGGCTTTTAAAAAGAAAGTACGCTTGAGGCACTTCAAAGAAGGAGACTTGGTGTTGATGAAAGTATTGCCAAATGTAAAAAACCTTAGGGGCAAGTTTGCTCTAAATTATGAAGGCCTTTATATGGTAAAAAAGGTATTATCAGGAGGCACATTAGTACTAATAGAGATGGATGGCCCGAAATTAAGGGGACCAATGAATTCAAATGCAGTTAAGTTATATTTTCCATGAAAACTGGATTCAAGAAAGATTTCAATTTTTCTTGAATAAGTTTATGTTTAATCTTTCATTGTTTACATGTAAAGTTGATATCCATATATGTTTTCGAATTTGGATGGTCATTGACCAATAAATACTCTGTGAATAAACCCTGTTTCTTAGCCTCTTGTACTTAAACACCAAACACTTACTAATGAATGTGAATCACCAAATAAATTGAAATCGAATGTTCTTGATAATTTAATTTCCTTCAAAAAGAGATCTATTGTTTAGAAGTCATGAAGGGTAGAAATTGAAATTTGAAATCGGACCAAGCAAATTCAAGGCATAGGCATGGTTCAGTTACAAGATTTAAAGGAAAGAAGAAAAAGAAAAGAAAAGAAGACAAAAGAAGAAAGAAAAGAAAAAAGAGAAAAGGAAAGAATAAGGAAGCACCATCCCTTGGTGAAATTTTACTGATTGAGTGAGTGAATATCGGGAGTTGATGTAAGCATGCCAATTAGTTGCTATCTAAGAAATCCTTCAATCCTAAAAAAATAATCTTAAAAAAGGTCTTTGAAGGAATTAAGCTAGTTTTGAAAATCAATCTCGAAGAGATCTATCCTCTTCGGGTTAACTAAAACAAACCTTGAAGAGATCGATCCTCTTTAGGCCACTCTTCTTCAAACCATAAGTTAAAATGAATCTCGAAGAAATCTATTCTCTTCAGGTCACCAAAGTGAAATCAATTTTGAAGAGATTTATCATCTTCAGACCATAAGTCAAAACAAATCTTAAAGAGATCTATCCTCTTCAGGTCACCAAAGTTAAATCAATCCTCAAAAGATCTATCCTTTTCAGGTTAATCAAAGAAACAAATCTCAAAGAGATCTATCCTCTTCAGATCAAACCCAAAACCAGTCTTGAAAAGATCTATCCTCTTTAGATTAACCAAAACTAATCTTAAATAGATCTATCCTCTTCAGGTCACAAGTCAAAACTAATCCCAAAGAGATCTATTATCTTCGGGTCACAAGTCAAAATCAATCTTGAAGAGATCTATCCTCTTCGGATCACCAAAGTGAAACCATTTTTGAAGAGATCTATCCTCTTCAAACAAATTAACTAAAATGAATCTTGAAGAAATCTATCCTCTTCAGATCAACCAAAACAAATCTCGAAGAGATCTATTCTCTTCGGATCAACTAAGTGAAATCTTGAAGAGATCTATCCTCTTCAAATTATTTAAGTCAGTTCTGGCAAAAATGGGTATCTCTTTTGTCTTTGTAGTAAAGTTCTAATTGATTTTATTTTTTGTTAATTGAGCTAGGTTAATAAATAAACAAAAAAATAGAAAAATAAAATAAAATTAAAAAAATAAAATTAAAAGAAAAATGAAAAAAATAATAATAATAAGAAAAATCAAGTCAGGTCGTAGCAAATTAAGTCAAGAGTTGAGTTAAGTTGAATTGAGTTAGATTATTGGATCATACGATGATATGGGCTTAATTAAATTAATTTTGGGTCAGACCAATATAATTTAAGGGCTCGAAAGTAGGATTTATTAAGTTATTGAGCTATATTGGATCGGATTGGGCTTAGAAAGAAAAAACCCGACCTAACTAGAGTTTCTAAAAGTTAAGGTAAATCTTAGAAGAATTGTAATCGTATCTTCTATATCTTTGATACAAAAGATTCGATTTTGGGCTTATAAATAACACGTTGGCTAAGGATTTGGGATTTTATTTATCATCACACAACAACTGAAAAATCATACACTCTACACGCGCCATCACACACCCCATGCGCCACCATGCACGTTGCCACACACTACAATACAACCACCATACATGCCGCCACACGCGCTACTACATATCATCGCACAACCACAACACATGTGCCACCGCTACATCATCGCCTAAGCACCGCTGCCTAAGGACCACTAAACCACTACCCACATCGCCAGTCACCCGTCCGTACTACCCAAGCATAAGCCTATAGCGCTATAGCACCACTAGATCTACACCTCAGTACCGTCTACGTCGCCCTCGCTCATACCCTAATATTACCTAGTCACCTATGGTCATCGCCTATAGCGGCTACAGTACTACCTAATCACCCACGATCTTCACCCATAATGCCAGTGAGCTCACCCATCATTGCCTAATCCCTTGCCTACAGCGCCCACCGTGTTGCCTACAATGCTAGTAGTATCGCCCATAATACCTGCGTCTCACTTACACATTGCCTATAGCACCTACATGCTCACCTAGTGTAACTAGTCCCTCACCTATATCGCCCTACTGTCACCAGTGTCTCACCCCTCGTTTACGCCCAATCTTGCACGCATCGCCCTCGCTTATGCCCAATCTTGCCTAATTCTTGCCCACAATGGCTACGTCTCGCCCATTAGTGCTTGAGCGCATACCCGTTGTCAACCAATGCACGCCCTCGCTCACCCAGCACGCACCCACCATTGCCCAACGTATGCCCACTTTAGCCCCACCATTGCCTAACTGTCACTCGTGATTACCCAATACCGACGCAATCCAACCCAGGCAAATTTTCAGTAATTTTTTTTATTATTTTATTTATTTCATTAATTTTTATGGATTATTTATGTTTTTTTTCTTTATTAATTTATTTCTTGTATTTAAGTGCAGGTTTTTTGTTATTATTTATTTTATTGCAACTTTTTAGTTAAATTAAGTGTTTTGAAAAATCGTGTTTTTTTTTATAAAAAATATATTTTTGACACTTAGTGGTTTTAGAAAAAAATAAAAAAAATCTAAATTGATTTTTTTTAAGAAAAGAAAAAGATAGTTAGTTAGGGGTTTTTATTCTTTTAAAAATTATATATTTTTAGGTTTTTTTTTTAAAATAAATTGATAAAAAAAATATAAATCTGGCTTGATTTTAAAAATAAAAAGAGTCCACCTATTAAAAATTTTATGAAAAGAGAACTACGATCAGTTTGCTCCCGACTAGTGAGTACATAGGCACATTGAGGGCAACCGTTAAAAAAAATTTCTTCTTTTTAGAAATTTCCTAATAAAAAAAATCATTTTTAGTTACTTTTGTCTATTTAGGTATATTTTAATATTTTTAGAAAAATTACAAAAATAAAGGCTATCAATTTTTCTTTAATTATCACATAGTGACTTAATCTTAATAGGTTAGTCCCCAAATGTAGTTTTTCTAATTCAATTTTCTAAAAAATCAACTTTTTTAGAATATCTGCAAACTAGTGGTCAAATTAGGATTTTCCTGCCTAAAAACCCTAGTTTTATTTTTTTACTGGTTGAGCCGATTGATGACTCCAATTTTAAAATTTTTTTATGGAAAGTATTTTCTTAATTTAATGTCGAGTAATTTATATTAAGCAGGCTAAACTTATTATAGGTTAAACTAAGGAAATTGAAATAAGACTCAACAACATTTTAAGCGTAAAAACACAAAACCTCTATATCTACTCTAAATCACACTACAAAATCATAAACAGAAAACTTTCTCAGCCATGTTGAATCACATAAGGCTTCCTTACCTACAATCCCTCTTACACCTGATAAAAGTTCTTTTAATCTTAAAGGATAATTTATTTTTAATAAAAATTATTTTTGAAATTAGGGCAAGCACACTTCTAGTTTCTTTTTTCCCTTAAAGATTCTTGACTTGTACACTTAGGTTAAATAAATAAATCTTTCAAAATAAGGTGTTCTCATTAGTTCTCTTGAAACCATTTCTCTAAAAGCTTAATTAATAATATTGGACCAAAAAAGACCTAACAGATTGATCAAAGCATATCACCTATAGAATGGATTATAATTTTTTGAATAATAGTCAAGAGTACAATCTAGATAGAGTAAGGAAGGAAGTCCTCTTCAGCTAGACTAGTCATGAGTTACCTTTTCCCTAGGAAATGAATGTTTAAAGCTACAATGCCTGATGAGGAACCTTAGTATCAGGGTTAGGAGACATTTTCAAAGACTAGGAATTTCGTTCAGCATCCAAGCCCACACTCACAATCTAAAGTTGAAGACGACTTCCTTTCAACTTCAAGGTGATAATAGGAATCAGTCCACAATGATCTCTACGTCGAGGTTGACTTGTCCTAAGCTGAGGCTGACCTATCCCAAGTTAACCTACCAGAAGCTGAAGCCAACTTATCTTAACCCGAGGCTAAATTGTTTAAAGCTAAGGCCAAATAGCTTTTGCCAAGGTTGAGCTAATACCAAAAGACCAAGGGGAAGACAAGGAGCTATTCGACCTTAAGCCTATCGTCTACCGAGAAGCCGAAAAACCACACGACCAAGAAATCGAGGCCAAAGAACAGCTTAGCATAGCACAGGAAAGTTCACGCCAAGTAATCCATAAGTACAGTAATTATAGGTTGACCTCACTAGGAGCTTTGCCAAGTACAATAAGACTTCCAATTATCTCACACCTACTCAAACACCTAATTGCTAACCGGCCCTTGCTTGGGTCCACAGACAGTTCAAATGACTGCATGCTAACCACTCCGTTAAGTGCACAGTTTTGTATACTTCATAAATATTTTCCTTATTTTAATTATAGGCTATTGTTTAGGGTTTAAGGCCTTATATATTATTTACAGTTTTACCACTAGGGCTTTAGCACTTGCTATAAATAGCAACATTTGTAATTATCAAGAGAGATAGACAATGAAGAATATTCATACAATGAATTTACACTTGAACGTTCATTCTGGAAGTAAGGACATTCTTGAGCCCTTTAGGATGGCATTTCGAATTATTGAGTGTGCTGTACTTCTTAATCTCTCATGTTCTTATCAATCTTACCTTTAAGATTTTGGTAAACCTTCATTTGAGTGAGTTAGTGAGTCACCTCTAACCTCTCATTTGAAACCCAAGTGACATTTAGTATTTGTTAGTTGTATTAAACCCTATTTCAAGCTCAACCCCTGATTGTATTTATACCTTGGTGTGTGATATCCATACACATTCACAATCAAAACCCCATTCTCACTTCCCGTTCCTTATTCCCATTCGAACCCCATTGGCATTCGAGACCACTGTGTGGATTGCACATCATAGAGTGTTGTCCCATCTTCAATCCATTTTTACAATTCTAGTTAGCTCTTAGAGCATTGTCCCATCTTTAATCCATTTTTAGGGCTCTAACGAGCTCTTAGAGCACCACCGCATCTTCAATCCATTTTTAGGGTACTAGTGAGCTTATAGAGCATTGTCCTGATTTACATCTCCTTCAAGGTCTTAGCTAGCTTATAGAGCATTATCTTGACTTAAGGGTTTTAGCTAGCTTATAGAGCATTATCTCGACTCATATTTCCTTTAGGGTTTTAGCTAGTTCATAGAATGCTATCCCATTTGTCTAAACTCCTTTAGGGTTCTTAACTAACCCATAAGGTGCTTCCCTTTCTATTAATCTCTTTTCAGTGTTTTAGCGAGCCAGTAGAACACTTCCCTTCATCATTTGGTCTTTAGGTTTTAGTGAACCCATATAACGCTTCCCTTCATCAATTTTTCTTAAGGTCTTAGAAAGCTTGTAGGGTACTTCCCTTCATCAATTTGTCTTTAGGTTTTAGTGAGCCCATAGGGCACTTTCCTTCATCAAATTATCTTAGTGTCTTAGTAAGCCCATAAGGCACTTCCCTTCGTCAAACTTTCTTTAAGGTTTTAGCAAAGCCTATAGGGCACTCCCCTTCATCAATTTCTCTTTGGGTCTTAGCAAGCCCGTAAGGTGCTTCCCTTCATCGGTTTCTCTTAAGGTCTTAGCAAGCCTGTATGGTACTTCCCATTATTGTTCTCTCTTCAACGTTTTAGTGAGCCCATGGAGTGCTTCTCTTAATTGATTCTCATTTAGGGTTGTTAGTCCTTAAGTGACGCTCTTGCCTAAGTTGATGAGCTCAAAGGAGCACTACCAGGTTTTCTCAAATTGATTCTCATTTAAGATTACTAGTCCTCTAAAGATGTTCCTACCTATGTTAATGAGCTTAAAGGAGCATGATCGGGTTATATAAATTGATTCTTATTTAGGATTATTAGTCCCCTAAAAACGCTCTCACCTAGGTTAGTGAGCTCAAAGGAGCATGGTTAGGTTTTATAAATTGATTCTCATTTAAGGGTAGTTAGTCCACTAAAGATGCTTCCACTTAGGATAGTCAGCTTAGAGGAGTACTTCCAGGTTTTCTCAAATCAATTTCAATTTAGGGTTGCTAGTCTAGTCCCTTGAAAAATGCTCTCGCCTAGGTTAATCAGCTCAGAGAAGTACTTTCAAGTTTTCTCAAATCAATTTCAATTTAAGATTACTAGTCTCCTAGAGATGCTCCCCCCTAGCTTAGTAAGTTCAGAGTAGAACAACCAGGTTTTACTAAATCAATTCCAATTTAGGGTTGTTAGTCTCCTAGAGACACTCCCACCTAAGTTAGTTAGCTTAAAAGGGTATAACTAAGTTTCAAACCAATTTTTCTAGCTACCTCCTAAGGTGTTAGACCATTCTACACTCACTTTTGTGTCTCAGCCAACTCTTAGAGTACCTTATCTCTCTTTCACCTTTTGCCATTCACCAAATCCTTAATGGATGAAGCCTAGGAAAATTAACTACTTGTAGCACTTCTTTAGGTAATTTCACCCCTAAGGTAAAAATGGTGTCTCCATTTATCTTTATAACAAAGTTTTATTCAAACTTTATCACAAAGAGAAGTAATTGTAAACACTTTACTTTTTCCCCCTGTATTTTTAGAATTTTCTTTTTTTTCTTTTTTTAGAATAGGGAAAATGGTCCTAATTTAGAAAAAGTACAAAAAAAAAAAAGAAAATTTAGAAAAGTACAATAAAAAAGAGAAAAAAAAAAGTTCTATTTTAGGAAAATAAAATATTTTCAAACAAGTAGATTTAGAGTTGTTTTCTATTTAGGTTAAGTCTTAAATAAAACAAGAATTTTGGGCTTGGGCTAGATTTAAATCTAACCCATGTCAACTTAATCCATGTATGTAATTTGATTATACATATGGATAAGGTACAGGCTAATAGCTTGATGGAAAGACAACATGCACACAAACAATAGATCCTGGGTTTGATTCTCAATTAAGGCAATTAGCGCCTTTTATTTTTTGTTTACACGATCAAGATATGTGTCAAGCCTTGATTGGATGTGCCTGGCACTTTCCTTCATTTTCTCCCCTTTTCCCATCATTTCTCACGTGAATCTTAGCTTAGACAGGTCACTTCAAAAGCATTTTTAGGCCATTTTTCTTTGCAATATCACTAAATTAATTGTGAAGATAGTGCAAAGAAGACTTAACATACTTTGTAATGATAATAAGAAACACCCAAATACACTCATTTAAGGGGTCAAAATGTGGGTTGAAGTTTGAGAAAAGTTTCAAAGTGTGGATTTTCTTCTGAGTTTGGTTTGCTCAATATGTCTTTATCATTTGAAGCTTCTAGTTGTTGTATTAACAAAGAGAAAAGCTTTAAAGACTCATTTTGACCATCAACTTCCCTCAAATCACATTGAATTCAAAATCAAAACCTAATATCTGTGATTCTCGAATTCAATGTGATTTTAGACTTTCCATGCATATTCAAGCTCCCAATAGTATAAATAACCACCCTCATTCCCATTCTTAGCATCAATTCTCAATCACCATTACTTTAAACATACACACAAACTATTTCTCTTTCTACTTGGTTCGTCTCTCTATCTCTCTCTAGCTTAAGCTTCAAATCGAAGCCTCTAGAGTTGGCTTAGCCTCCCTAAGCTCCAAGCTATCCATACCAATCATCCTTGTTCACTGCCATGACCCTAAACACCAACGTTAACCACCCCACTTCAAACCCTAAGCACCACCTTTGTAGCTATATAAAACAACACCACCACCAATCAAAGCAACCCAATAATTAGACCTAATACACTCAAAAACCCCTGGCTACCCACTCTCTCTACATCTAGCTGACACCACCGCAATCAACCAAGACAACTGCTACCCTCCTAACTCCAAAGACCACCTAAGAGGCCACCAAATTCAATGGCACTTCACCCAAATCCTCTAATTCTAATAAGAAATGCATGAAATCAGTGTTACCTAAAAGAAAAAAAAAATCCATCTAGAATCACCCAAACCAAGCCTTAAATAATGCCATTGTCTTCTCCTTGCTAAAACACGTGTTGCACGTGAGTCGGGTCGGCATAACCTAACTCGAATCCAAATACCCGACCAACCTATGCCCCCTATCATTAGCTTAGTCTGACCTTTTTCTTGTTTCTTTTCTCTCTCTTTTTTTTTAATTGTATTCTTCTTCTTCTTTTTTTTCCTTTTACTTTTCTTTTCTTTAATAATGTATTGTACTCGTAAGAAATGAAAAAAAGAAAAAGAGTGAAAAAAAGAAGAAGAGAAAATCCCTAAAAGAGAAAAAAGAAACATAAAAAAAGAAGAATAAAAGGGGAGAAAGCTTTCTTTGTTTATTTATTCATATGTTGCTTTGATTGAAAATAAAATAAAAATATAAAGAAAAATAATAATAAAAATATGTACTTTATCACTTAGAAAGTTTGGTTTTTTCTTGAAAAATAAAATAAAATAAATCCTTTTCAAATTTAAGAGTTTCTTTAGTATTTTCAAAGAAAATGATAAAAATTAAGACCTTTCCTTTCAAATGCTTTTTCTTAAATAAAATTAAACAATTAATGAACTTAAAGTTGACTATTTTTAAAAGTTAAAAGAAATCTGCAAATTAAAGTTTTCAAAAACGAACTACGAAAGTTTGATCTGCCTTTGTAATTATCGAGCGGCTTAAAATATGAGAAAAATTTTCTTTTCCCCCTTTGTAGACAATTTTTCTTTTTTATACAGAATGTTTATTTGTGAAATAGATAAATTCCTTAAAGGGTATTTTGAAAGATAAGATCTAAATTCGGGAAGTTAAATGTGGTATCCATTAAGAGTTTAAAAAAGTTAGCCTTCGGAATTAAAAATATGGTTTTCAAAATCATTTTAAAAAATTGGTTTTATTGAAAGTCAGTAGCTAAGTTATAACAAATCAACTCAATTGGTTATGGTTATAACTTAACTCTTTTCTCGACTCCTGTTGGGTGGCAACTCCAAACAATTTTCAAAATGAAAACTGAGTTTTTTTCTTAATTTGTAGTTAAAGGTTAATATTAAATGAGTAGGATTTAATATTGAATAAAGTAAGAAAAAAAAATAAAAACCAAGAAAAATCCAGGCTCGACAAAAGGCATAGGTATTTTTATACTCGTTGTGAGTAACACGTTGGTAGAACAATCATAGTCTTCTAAGAAATAGGTATGAAGCTCCTATAGGGACGACATCGTACACCACTTCGTGCCTGTACACATTCCTAACACTGAATGGCACAATTACTTACTTTATGATGTGTAGAGCACCCTTATCATAGAGCTAATGTAGCTTATAAGGTTAGGGGTGTTTAGTGGTTAGTAGTCCCAACCTCTACATAAAGGACTAAGCAATGACGTTATTACAACTTCCTCTGTCCACTATGATGGTGCATAGTTGTCCCTTGATGGTACACTTTGTATGAAATATATTCTCTCTCTAGTCTTCCTTGGAGTTTAGCAAAGAGCTCAGTACTCACCTTAACACTAAGGTCATCACTTCTCCTTGGTCGACATAGATACAAGTCTCCTCTCTCTCCTCGACTTCAACCTTTCCAGCGTTTCTCTTCTCTTCTAGCTTACTCTCATTGATGTTATCCACTACATATCCTTAGAGCACCATAGCATGTCAGTTTAGATACTCAATAGTCATACATCCAAAACTTAAGCATTTAAAGCACCTCACTTTGTTGGTCTTTCATCCAGAGGTCTGTTCCTTCTCATATGTCCTCAGGGTCAACTTATTCTCAGTTTGGCTTGGTTGTCCTGCTCGGCCTTGCTATCCTATTCGACTATTATCTAGTTGGTCATTTCTTTCCTTAGCTCAACATGAATAGGTTGGCGCAAAATAAGGGCTCAGGAAAATGTCTACTTATCTAGCCTTTCATATGCAAAATGGGGCATAAAACTCCCTTGTTGGCCTTGACCATTTCAAGCACCACTCTCTTGATTTCCAAGAGTTCCTTGAACATTAGAATCTAACATTGTTTAGGGACATTAATAAACCTCTACGTCCAATCAGTATCTCATCTAGATCACATAAAACCTTCTTCAAAATCTAACCTCAAACTTCAACTCAACAACAATTGCTTCAACCAAGACCAAACATTATCAACAATACTCAAGATAGTCGTATATCATCTATAAGTCTACACACACACTATTTCATAAGTATAGAAACAAGGGAAAATAGAGCAATCCTATAATGACTACCTAATACTTAGAACACCACACTAATACCAACTATGTACAACCATAATAGTCTAATCATGAACTCAATATACTTCATAAAACAACACTATAGTGCAAACACATAAGAACACAGATTGCTAAAAACTTACATGAATGTAGCCAAGCTCTAAACCAAAATAATATGGACAATGTCATGGATGGACACACAAGCAGTGATATCATACTAACTGAGGGTGGGTTTGAATCACAAAATGAAAAAGTCAAAGTTTTGAGTTAGGGTTCCTGTGCATTAATGATGGATATGATGTATTAATACCTTACATGAGCTTAAGCTACACTTAATATTATGCATAGGTACAATAAGAGGTTACTCGCCACTAGTTTATACTTATAATGGGTTAGATAAGAGTAAAGGAGTAAGCAAAAACACTTAGTTAAAAAGGGAAGGTGCTTGAATATTGATGATAATTGATGATGTAGCTATTACATTTGTGGATTATTTATATGCCCTAATTAAGTTAAGTCATAGGTTGCTTCAAATTACAAAAAATATTCTACTCTAAAATTAGAAAACAAATACAATGTAGGGGTAAAACAATAATAGTAGGAAGTGGAATATTCTAGTAAGGATGGTATGGATGTTAAAGGGAAGGACACATGTTTACTTCTTGTTCTAGTGGTCCTAATAGGTGCTGGGTGCTAAACAAAGATGAGTTAACTAGGTCTACATCATATTAGCATCTTAGCAGCTTAGAAACTTAACAAGCGGTTGCTTAGATTGTTGGAATCTAGGAGCTTGGCTTAGTTAAGTCAACTTGGTGTTAAGCTGATGTAGGTTTGGATGTTTGATATATTAGGTTCTTAGGAGCTTAGACCTTAATACTAATGGAAGTTGTTAGCTTCTATGGGAGCTTTCTCCTTCAAAGAGATGGTGAACAGGTCGAAAGAGTTCGGGACAAATATCAAGTTGACTCGAAGGAGTTCTTCTTCTTTTGGGGTTAGATCATTCTAAGTTGCTCAGCTTATTAGGGCGGTAAGTCCTAGTGCTTGGGATCATGTTATCAAGCCTTGATTCCTATCATTGAGCTTCTCTTACTTACAACTCTTTCACTGAACAAGTTGGCACACAAAGTTTGCTACCTTAGAACAAATATTCATCCTCTATATCGTAATCATCTATTCTTACCCTTCCGTGCATCATGCATATATAGGACCAAAATGAGGGTCTTAGGGGTATTGCTCATTGATGTTTGCAAATCACAATAATCTAGTATGCAAATTAGTAAGGAGTGTGTATCTTTTAGACAGGGCATAGGCAACCACATTTTTCTTACCACTCTTATACTTGATCATAAAGTTAAATCCTTCTAGAAATTATACCCCTCTTACTTGCCTCTTTAAATGATTAAGTTGAATTCTCAAGTACCTTGGAGATTTATGGTTAGTGTAGAAAACAAACTCCTTAGACAAAAGATAGTGAGATGCTTAGAGGAGCGTAGTTGAACTACTTGGTGTATGATAAAGAGCTTTTGGCGGGTTGGTAAGGAAGGTATGTCTTCTGGATAGGGTGTCGATAACTTCATTCCTCTTGCTACTCTTATACTTGATCACAAAGTTAAATCCTTCCAAGAATTCTACCCATCTTACTTACCTCTTTGAAAGTTTAGGCTAACTTCTCAAGTATCTTAGAGATTCATAGTTAGTGTAGATAACAAATTCCTTATGCAAAAGATAGTTTTGACATACTCAAAGAGCTCAAATTAATGGCAAAAGATCTTTATCATACACTAAGTAGTTCAACTACACTCTTTTGAGCTTCTTATTGTAGAATGCAATAGGTTAGCCTTCTTACATTAACATAACCCTAATGCCAATGGCTGATGCATTATATTCCAACTCAAAAACCTTCTCTAAGTTTGGAAGAGCCAAAACTAGGGCAGAGGTTAACTTCTCCTACACCTTGGAAAAACTCCTCGCTTCTCTCTCTCCCCATTTAAAGTTGGTGTTCTTTATCAGCTTAGTAAGAGGTACAATAGTTGTACTAAATCATTAGATGAAACGTCGATAAAAGGAAGCCAATCGATGAAAACTTCTCACCTCGATGTAAGAGGTTAGAGTCAACCATTCAGGAATAACTTGGATCCTCTCACTATCCACTTGCAAGCCTTCACCACTAATGACATATCCTAAGAAGATCTCCTTTCCTTAGCAAAAGCAGCATTTCTTCAAATTGCCAAACAACCTCTCAACTCGCAGCACATCAAACATAGCTCAGAGATGATGAACATGAATGGATAAGTTAGAACTGTATACTATAATATCATCAAAGTAAACCACTATAAACTTTCCAATCAAGTCCTTTAACTCATGGTTCATCAATCTTATAAAGGTGTTTAGGGCATTGGATAAGCGGAATGGCATGACTAATGTCATGACCCTAAAGGGAGCCTAGTAGGATGAACTAAAATTTTCATATCATGTGTGCATCCATGATTTGAAAATCGTCTTGAAAGTCAGAGATTGCAAGATTCTAAACAATTAGTCACTAAATTTTTTATTTATTTATTTAATTAACTTACGATCACATATACGTGACTATAGATATCCGATAAGCCACAATCCAACAGAACTGTAGAGAATCGGTATTCCCTACCAAATAATAAGATTAGGTAATAAAGTTCTAGAACTCAAACTTACTAAAGTCACAAAATTTAAATGTAATATTAATAACTATATAGTCTGTCCTTAGAGTCTAACTTCTATGTATCTCGACATTAGCACTCAACTCTCGGTCCTTAACCCATGCCTAATCATCTAGTAACCTACAAGAGAAAACTATTGGGGAGTAAGCTACAAGAGCTTAGTGAGTTAACCCTCGTACTATACCAACAAATAAGTTATCAAACAGTTTATTATCAAACATATGAATGCATGAACAAGTAGTATGCCAAATAATATATATGCAGTTGACCGGTACTGCATATAACATTATAATTTAACGCCCTCCGATGTAAGGGTTGGAGATACATCGGCACCAATCACAACCGGGCTCTAGCACCTGGGTTTTTACTCTCATATCATTATATAGGAATTCCTTGTTTCATAGAACAGGTTTCTACTTCCATCAATCAATAGCATATAAATAACCAGGTCTAACAGTGAACAAGCTCACATAGTCCATGCTCACACCCTACAGCGGTGGTCTCTAGACGCAACCCCTAGCCACCTACAGTTAGCGTCTCCAGTGCCAGTAAAACCCACGAGCTAAGGGTAGGGTCTTATTGTATCAATGCTCCTGCACTGTACTAGTCAAATCATATGGGAATCCATCCCTCCAAGGTCCCTCATTACTAACCGTGTGAGGTGACGACCGAAACATTATATGCAATGTTTGTGCTCTATGCATGAACCGTTTAATTTTTGTTGAGTTAAATATGATTAAGTCAATTTTTGAGGTAATTAAACAATATCAACAAATCATTCAAATAATGCAACAATCAATTATATAATCACATTTAACAGTATTTTGCACAGTAATCAATTAATATTAGTCACATGCACAACCCAAAACCCCATGCATCAAGTTATTAATATTTAATTCATGTGCACTAACTACAAGCATAAAACAAGTATAGAGTCAATGGGTATACTCACTTGGTCATAAATGATGTTAGGAATTGTATTAGTCCAAGGGTAAGTCGGTCTCGATCTCAGGATCACCTAACATTAGTGAAATATGAAAAGTAATAAGTTTAGGGATTTAAAAACCTAAACCAGCATACTAAACCGTACTGTTTACTTAAATTGGTTATTGACTTACGTGAAATCATCGATTCGAGTTTTTATCGAATCACGTATAACTTTTTCGTTTTAGCTCAAATCATTATAAACTTATAGTCCATTTTGATCGTTTTCGGGCGTATTTTCTCATAGCGAAGTCTGTTTTGGACATTGTGACTTATTGTTTAAACTGTGATATAAAAATATCTTAAAAATTATTATTTAAGTTATTATTATTATTATTGCCTTTATTATTTTTATTTTCCCATTATTTATATATATTTTACGGTTTATATATATATTATATACTTATAATATTGTTATAATTTTATTTTTATAAAAAAAATATCCTTAATCACAGTATTATATATATATATATATATATAAACACCTTACATATTTACAATTTAGTAAATATGTTATATATACTAATACATATTCGGTGTACTACTTATATATATATATCTTATACGTATTATATATGTATAAGTATTTATTGAAATTAAACATACTCTTATATACATATTCATGTATTCATGTTTTTGTATTTATTTTTATATGTCTTACATGTGTACATACCTATAAATACATACATATATATATTCGGCATATATATACTTATATAGTATTTATCATAAAATATGTATACTATATATTATATATATATTATGTCGTATATTACAATACCTATACTCTATATTATATATATATTTATATATCACATATTACTACTTATGGAAGTATACTAATATATATATTTACTATACGATTATATATGTATATATATGAAAGTAATTATATATGGATACACACATATATATATATATTTTCGGTACAAAATATACATATGTACTATAGTTATTTAATAAAATACATAATACTCATTATATGTATTCTTAAAAAAATACATAATACATATTCTTTCCATATAATATACTTATATTCATACATGTATACATACATAGCCTAATGCATGCATATATTATTCAATTTAAGTGTTTATGCATATACACATGTACTAATAATGTTATATGTATAAAAATACCTTACAAATACTATATTTATGCATATATATACTATATACATAAATCTATACTAAATAATTTATTTACCTTTTTCTTCTAATTCTTTCTTCTTCTTTTCTTCTTTTTCTTCCTTCTTTCTCTCTCTCTTTTTTTTTTCTCCTTACGGTTTGCTTCCAGAATTTCTTTCTTCTTCTTTTTCTCGGTTTTGAATGTTTCCAGATTTTTTTCTCTTTTTATTTTGTGTATAATAGCTTAAGTTATAAGCTAATATCTTAGATAATCATTGCAATATTTTTGCTTATTTAGTTAGTTAAGACTTGGCACTTGAAATCTATCACGTGGGCTGTTGGATGGAGTTTTATTTTTGCTGATTTTTTTGTTCAGTTTTGTGCGGGATAAGGAATTGAAATGGGAAAGGGAAGAAAGAAAAGAGATAAATTGGAAATAGAAGAGAAGGAAAATGAAAATTATTGACAAATATATGTAATTTTTTGAATCATATAAATTATAACAATTCTCCTTGTAAATTAATTTTTAAATTTTTGTGAAATTTTATCAATTTAATTGGTACCCATTACAATTATAATTTTTACAAGTTATTGTGGCGATTTCGTTAAAATTTCGTGCGAATAGGCAATTCATTTGAAAATTACATTCGATTATAATTTTATCACTGTTGAGTAATATTTAACTATTTTATAGGTTTATGTTTATAATTTTAGGGTTTCGATCAAATTTAGGTTCAATTTTAATTAATGGTGTATAAGTCAGTTTTAAGGTTTTAGTATACGATACAGGGTTTTGATCAATTTCTAAGGTTTTTACTACTTATAATATATTTAAATTTATAATTTATTAAATTTTTATTTTGCTCGGCTTTGATGACTTTTCAAGTCATCTATAGTATTAGGATTTACTTCTACTCTTAAATAACTAAATTTGCGGGGTTTACAACTAACCACTCATATAAACTATGTTGAGTCTTAAATGCTCTTTTCCCCTCATCTCTTAGCTTCATTCTAATTTGATGATAGCTAAACTTTAGGTCAATCTTACTAAACATTTGAGTGCATTCAATTCATCCAACATGTCATCCATCTTAGGAATAGGATAACAATACTTGATTATGATTTTGTTGACAACTCGACTGTCTACACACATTCTCTATGACCTATCCTTCTTTGA
The DNA here is from genome assembly GCA_024138015.1 of Lumnitzera littorea. Taxonomy (NCBI): domain Eukaryota; kingdom Viridiplantae; phylum Streptophyta; class Magnoliopsida; order Myrtales; family Combretaceae; genus Lumnitzera; species Lumnitzera littorea. The sequence goes on from JAMXBB010000007.1 coordinate 78,506,920, forward strand.
CATAAGTAAGGCCAAGATAGCACATAGACTAAGACTTTCCCTTACATACCCTCCTTCCATCAGCTTATTGACCTGTTGCTATAACTTTATGGCCTACTTGGGATTTATTTGATAGGTTAGCTTGTTAGGTAAGGTAGAATAAGGTCAATGCAATGCTTCATTACTCAAAAAATTGGAAGTCCCTTAGCCAACTCTTTAGGAAATAGGTTAGCATATTCTTGTATCAGTTTCCTAACCTCTAGAGGTAGCTTTACTTGCTCCTTCAACTCCAATAAACAGTAGATCAATAAGAAGGTTAGTGCGTCTAACTTCATAACCTCTCTAAGCTCTATGTAACTGAGTATAAGTGCCTTTTAAATCCTTGGGCAAACTTAGCCTATAGCTTGTTTACTTAGCTTAGCATCATTAGGTTTAGGGTAATTTTCCTCCAATCTTTCGCAAAAACATAAGTGCTTTTATACCCGTTGTATATGACCTTTCAATCAAATAACCAAGGTCAGCGCAACAGTACATGTGATGCACATAAGGGCAGCATGTCATAAATGACTTTGTCAAAGTAATTCCTTATCAAAATCAACAAAAGTACTTACTAAGTCACATGAAGTGTACCTTTCTCATTAAGCCAGCGTAACTTATATGGCCTCGGATTTGACAAGGTCAGCAACTTAAGCTTCTGAACCAATCCATCGAAAGCAACATTAGTATAGCTTCCATTGTCTACAATCAGTGCACAGGCTTAGTCTTTAACATTGTAAGTGATATGAGACAAATTTTCTCATTGTTCTTCCTCAGCAATTGGCTCTATGATCATTACACGACGGATAACCAAGGTTAATTTGTCTAATTCCTCAACAAACACTTCTTCCTCGATAAGTTCATCATCAATATGTATGGTATGTTCCTTCACTTCAACTTTTTCAATAGGCTCTTCATCCATGCTATCTACTTCAGCTTTCAAATCTCCTCAATACCTCCTTCTTAGCAGGTTAGCTCTTACTATCAGCTCAAGCCTCTCTTCCTCTATTCATCTTGATACTAGACTAAGCTTAACTTTTGCTTGATAAAAGTCGACTACTCAGAATAGGTTATCTCAAAGGAGTCTAACTCAGTCTATTGCTTCTCTACCTTTCCATACATTGAGCAATTCTTATGGCTTCATCAAGGATCATGAAATGTTGTATTTCCATGATATCTTAGACCTCATAACACAACCTAATAGGGAATCTAAACATTGCTCGAGTTGCTGGTTTGCTAATCTCATAACAGATCATGAGCATTTGAAATTTATGCACATACTCATCAACAATGTGACTTCCTTGCTTCAAGTCTTGGAACCAAGCAAATGTATCTTACAAGTAACAATCTAAAATGAACCGTACTCTTAGAGTCCTCTTCATTTTTAGCCAAGTGCAGACCTCATGTACCTTTCTCTTCTTTGTATGGCCTAAAAGTTTGTCCATCGCATAACAACATATCTTAACAAATCAAGGGTACCATCCTCAGTTTACCACAATCCTTGTATTGTTAATAGTAAAAACTTCTTTTGACTTTCTTGTCTTAATCAAGAGATTCATCAACATCAGTAGCACCACTAAAGGTTGGAATCTGGAGTTTCACATGGTTAGCAACTTATGGTAGATGAGCTTTCCCCATAGCCTCATAATACTCTTCTTCATCTACTTTTTCCAAATCAGCTAAGTTTATTCCCCTTTAAGCCTATCTTCCTACTCTACCTTCTCGGTCTCATTAAGTTGGGAACTACCTTCAAATTGGTCATGCATCATAAGTAGCATCCTTAACTTTAGGAATAACTCAGGGGCATTTTAGATGGCCTCAATAGGTCAAGAACCTAAGTTATGAACAACACTTTTGTACTCTATAACACCAAAGTTTACACTCAACTTAGTCATCTCCTTCAATTCCAACTTCAATTAATGACAAATATTCACACTTACTCATAACAACACCTAGAAACAACACAAACTAAAACAAACAATTGAATCCTCATACATTAAATCTTTTAGCACAAAAACTCAAATCCAATAGCAATTCTATTTTCCAAACTCTAAATAGGGTAAAGTAGAGCGCTACTCGACAATAGTTGAATAAACAACACAATTACTGACTTCTATTTGAGCTACTATTAAGCATAATAGTACTCACTCACCAACAGGATATAATCATATTACCACACTTGCAACATAAACACAACTACTACAAAAACAAACACACAATACAGAAACTTACTCCTCATGAACCTCTACTTTAATACTAAGGTGATATGTCGTGGCCAAGGATAGATAAGGGTGGCTATATTGAGGGTAGGTCTGAACCTATGGAAGCTACAGAATGAAGGATGAACTTAACAAGGAATCAAGTAAAACCTATGAGCTGTTCCTAGGATGTTTCGCACAAAGGAACCCCTATTGACCAATTCGAGCTAACTAATGTGATACATAGCTAGTCAAGTTTACACTTGAGTGCTAGGCCAAACCAGCCGTAAATTGCTAATTCATGAGCCAATGTAAGGTTAAACTCAACCCATCCCTTGAGGTAATGAGCTCAAGTCAGTTCATCGACCCTTGAATTGGTGCTCAACTTTTCTTTTTAAATTTCCTTTAATCTTATTCCTGCATTCTCGTGAATTATTATAAATAATTTTTTGCTCATTCCTGTCTTCTTATTTTTTTTTTTCTTCAAAATGATTGTAACACTTTATATTGTATAATGTAATGTGAGAGAAGTTGCAAATTTTATTCCTTTCTAAAATAATTAATTTAGACTACATGAGCATGATGTTATTTTGATATTAAAATATTAAATAAGGTTAAGTAAACCGAAAGAACTTCCAATTTGTAAAGGATGAGAATTTCTCATTCAAATCTTAGAATAAATTGTCAATACGGGAAAAACAAAATTAAAACATAACTATTAATTGTGATTTGTGATATGTAATTTGTATTTTATCATGGTACTTTGTATGTGTTGAGAAGGAAAAAGTATTAAAAGAAGACATGTAACATGTATGTGTGTTTTTTTTTTCTAATTTTAATATTAAAGGGGCGGAACCAGCTTGAACTGGTGGATTAACCTAGCCGGTTCATTGACTTACCAGTTTGGTGGGTTTGGTCAACCAAACCACCTAAGCCCTTAGGGCTCGATAGTTCATAGACTGATTCAAGCCCACTTACCCTTACGTCAGGTTGGTTCAGAACCAATCCTTACATAAATCTAGCCGAGTTGGGTTACTCACCACCAAGCCTTACTTAAGGGTTTATATAAGAGTGAAATGTAAAATGTACTTAGAGAAAATAAGCACAAGTTATAAAGAGAGTCCAAAAAATGTATGTATTGACAATTTGCAGCTTACAATTACAAGGAGCATTTAAACTTTCATTTATGGGGCAACTTTTACAAGAAAGAGTTTACTAAAATGGGCATTCACCTAAAGAGGAAAAGTACACAAAAGAATATGCATAAAGGACAATTTGGTAAAATATAAGAAAGGAATATCCTCCTTTATCCATATAGTATGGTTATTAAAGGACACATGTCACAGTCAAGTTGGGTGCAACTATTGAGTAGAATTAGACAAGTTGGCAATCACGAACTAGTCGTCCTAGTGTCCTTGTAGCTTAATATGTGGTTGAGTTATTGAACATGCTTACCAAATTGTTTGACGAGTAGCTCAAGGTACTCGAAGGCTTAAGGTGCTCTGGGTTTCTTCGAGTATGCATTTTGTGACCTTGGATACTGTATAAGGTTAGAAGTAGCTTAGCAATCAAGGTTGGTCAAGTATGGTCCAAACGTTGGCCTCCTCGAGGATCAATTTAGAAGAGAGAAGTCATCAAGCCATACACTCTAAGCCTTGGGCTTAAGTCTTGGTCAGGGCGCCGATTATTTGATTCTTATCCAAGCCCCATACACCGTGGACATCTTCGTATTAGGGACACCACTAGGGATAGAGGTGAAGGCATGAATGGACAAGCTAACCTAGGCTAGAAAGGCTTAAATGGAATGATTGTAGGTAGGACTAGTAGCATTTGATACATATGCCTCTTACCCTTGTCCTATAAAGCAAAGCTTAGGCCTACTCTTTTTCCTAACATCACTCCTAACCTCTGGAGTTTGCTATTCTCTTCACTTCTTATTCTACTCTATGCTTTTTACCCTTTTACTATATCAATATAAGTTCTCAGTTAAAAATAGCCTACATCATACTATAAGTTTGCCTCTAAACCCCTAAGAAAGTGATGAGTTTAAGCCTTGATGGGCTTTGGTATAAACCGACTTAGGCGATTTAGCTCCACCTCATATTCAATAACTAATTTGCTACTTTATTGGCAATTGTAATAAGCAACTTCCGTTATGTCTCTCATATTGTTCGAGAAGTACTTATTATAAAACAGCTCCTAGAACCTCTACTAATCAATCACTCCCTTAGCCAATCTACACTCACCTTCCCGCCAATCAACTATTGTTCCCTCTAGCATATAAGTTGCATAGCTCACCATGCGATCCTTTAACACCTTAAAAGCTATAAAAATCTTTTCAATGTCCTCAATACAATGATGTGCTTCAATGAAGTCTTCCTTCTAAGGGTTGAAAGGATTTGCCTACCTAACAAACTTGTTCAAAGAGAATTGTTACCACTGTTTACTAGCCAAAACCTCCAACATGTGGTTCATGGTTTGAAGCAACCCAACACTATCAATCAGTACCTATCCTTGACCTCCCTGAAGCATCTGCTTAGGTTGTGGTATTGGGCTATCCAGTACCGGAAAGCCTCTTTGTGGTGACTATTTGCCCTATCCAATAAACACAATCAATAGGAATTTCCTACCCTAAAACTCCTCCCTACCTACCTACCTCCACCCCCAAACCAAACTCCTTTTCATTTCTCTCCATCAAGGTATCTTAACCTCTACTAAAATTGTCGTTAAACAAAAGGATAATAAACACTAAGAAAAGTTAAGATAGACATAAGTTATCTAATTAACACTTGAATCACATTTTCACCTTATCCCTAACTCACTTTCTTCCTTTTTGTGATCCTTCTTTTAGGTGTTCTATAGATCCATCAACTTAGGCTCTAATATCACTTAATTTGTAACCCCCTCAATCTTAGGATGCCATAGATTGTTGCTTATCTTAGTCCTCTACTAATATGTCAAGTTATAATTCTAAGACTAAAATCTTCAATTCACAATTAAACAGCAACCACTAACATTATTAAATGTTAACTCCAAGTAGTAAGCACGCAATGTCTCCATAAATACTCCATAAGAAAGAGTAATAAATTCAACAACACCTGAAATTCTATATATTGTAATATAATGATAAATAACATATTGTCTTAAAAAAATTATTGAAACAAAACCAAATCTCTACTCCTAATTTTGGTAATAATCATCATAGTAGAAATTCCCCACATAAGGATCCTCCTAGTAATAGTTATTTGCCTAATCTTCATAACCAGCACAACTCTCATAATCAGCCTGATAACTATAGTTAGTAGTATCTCTAAAACAATCACTTTAACTTGTAGTTGTAGGAAAAAGAAAGGTAAGCTTAAGCTCAATACATAACACACATACACATGCACATGAACAAACCTTACATAGCCATCATATGCATTAAATGCAAGCAAGCAATCACTCAATAATTTAGTCTTTATATTAATCAATCATACAATACACAATGAAGGTTCTCATACCCTCCATAACCACACAATTCAATTCATCATTTTAGCATTTAGGCATGCCTCTTCAAGCCCCTCTACAACCTATGTTTAAGCTTGTTACTTCTAGCCTAACTATAACTCAAATCTACCCCAGATCATTTCCAGTAGAGATTCCACTAGGGACAATACGTTGCATGGATCATCGGGGTGATTGTAGCTTGATTTTAGCTTTTTTCCAACGAATTAAAAATCACCTAAGCTTACACATTAGTGATGATTCGACCATTAATGGTTGTTTGCTTACTTATTTGAGTTCCCTTACGAATGAATTGGACCTTCATAAGCTTCTCAAATCATCATCTCTCCATTTCATTCCCTTCCCCATTCATTTTCGAAATTTTCTCTCTCTAGCAAAGGCCTCTTTCTCTCTTTAACTATAACTTATCTATAGTGATTTTTGAATTCAAACAACTATCTTAATAGCTTCCTTACACTCTAAGCTTCTGAACTAAATCTATTTGGCATATCACCACTGCTAAAACTCAAGTGCCACTACTTAGTGCTTCAAGTTAGACCCCAACCACCATGAAGAGGTTGTTCTACTTAATCATGACCAAAATTAACACCACCACCATGACCTCTACCTTTCAAAAACCCTTGTTGCATCATCATTTCACCTTCAACAACCCCTACCACAAGCTATAGGTTCAACTACATTGCCACCTAACACTAACCACCCACTAAATAACCACCTAAAAGTGTAGTGCCATTACCAAACTCATTTTCACCTATAAAAAGATCATAAAAGTCTGTTCACCCCTTTGAAAAGGTCATTGGAAACCACTGCAAGGCATTGCTTGGGGTGTTGCCTTATTCTCCCTTACGTGACCCATTGGGCTTACTAATTCAACTAGACTCGTGATCGAGTCCAATCGGACAATCCGACCGTACAACTGACACAAGAGATTTCACTTGGTTTGGTTCTATTTCCTTGTTTTAGATCTACTTGTATTTTTTATTTTTATTTTTTTAATTTTCTTTAGTATTTCATTATAATAAAAAAAATAAAAAAAATAGAAACGAAAAAGTAAAAAAAAAAAAAAAAGAAGAAGAAAAAGGTAAACAAAGAAAAGAGAGAAAAAAAAAGAGGAAAGCCCTTTTTATTTTTTCTTATGCTTTGATAAAAAATAATAATAATAAATCATAAAAATAAAAGCAAAAAATGTTTATCACTTAGAAAAACCTATTTTTCAAATAAATAAAGTCAATAATTTTTTTTCAAATTTAAGACTTCTTTTAGAAATTTTTCAAAAAATAGATACTTGAAAAAGTTATGACCCTTTTTTTACAAAAAATTTTCTCAAAGTAAAATGATTAAGAGACGTAAACTTAACCACATTTCAAAATTAAAATAAACCAATGTACATAAATTTTGGGAAATGAAATGCGGAAAGTCTAATCCTTATTAGAGGGTATGTAGGCACCTATGTAGCAACTTAAAATAGTGAAATCTTTTTATTTTCCCTTCTGTAAATATTTTTCAATTCGTTATTTTTTTTTTTGCAAATAGAATTAGTTTATTGTAAATTTAGAATTAGTTAAAAAGGGTAATTTGAAAAATAAATTTAAATTTGGAAAGTTGAAATTGGTACCCATTAAGAGTTTAATAAGTTAGCCTTCAGACTCAAATATTTGGTTTTCAAAGCTAGTTTAAAAGAAATTGGTTTTTTAAATAGACCAATGGTTAGGTTAAATCAATCCACCCAATTGATTTAATCTAACCCTTTTTTTCCTAACTCTAGTCAAGTGGCAACTCTTAACGATTTTCAAAATAAAAAGAAAAACCAAGTATTTTAACTCTTAATTGATGGTTAGTATTAAACTGCTTAGAGTTTAATGCTAATCGAGTTAAGGAAAATAATAAAAACTAGGAAATCTATTAAGGAAATACTTATTGGAGTGCAACTAATGGTAATGAGAAACTAATTACCATAAGTTTTGGTTATGTAGTGTGTTGATAGTATGGAATAATCATTCTCCTTATGAGTGCCTTGATCTGTATTTTTACATGTTAAACTCTAATGTCTAAAATACACATAACATAATTTTGAAAAAGAGCAACTGAAAAAGAAGTTTGTTAGGGAACTTCTTGTGGAGTACTCGGTAAAATATGAGACAAAGAATCCTTGTACTTTTAGTGACCCAATCCATACCATGGCTACTTAGCCATGCCAACCTAAGACAAAGAGATGAGCGACCGTAAGAAAAATCCATTATTGAGTTAGCTAGTGAGCAATTAGGAAAATCATGGTACTTTTGGTCCTAACATTTTTTTTTCCTCCATACAAAGCCCAGCTACCCTATTACATTAACTTAGAACATTAGAAGAGAAACCTCCAAAAAAATTAATGTTGGAAGATGCTATGGGATATGGAGATCAATATGGAGATATGATAGTGAAACCTTTCTACGATCTTTTATAAAATAACCATTTAAGATATAAAGAACCCTCACACATGTATCCCTTAGGACCATTTCAAGGGAAAACACTGGAATTGATTATATCTTTAGATACTCTTGAGAAATTGAGTGACATGGTTGAGGATTTTAGGATATCTTATCTTGATAACCAAGAAAATGAAGCAAAATTGTGTGAGAATGGAGAATGAATAGATTTAGAACTTCGTGTAGTGATTAAGCAGTGTGAGAATTCTTTAACCCCAAATAAGGAGACTAAAGAGGTGGACAAACAATTATAATTAAACGATTTAAAGCCTTCTTTAGTTTTTTATGAAGTGATTGAGATAGGATGAGATAAACTTAGGTTAGAATGCCTAGACTCCAAGGATGCATAATTGAGTTCAAGCAGTACCTCTTATAAAAACTTCTTATATTGAACCCACTAATGAAAAGTTAGGGAGAATTAAGCTATAGTTGAGCGAATATAAATTCAAAAACAATTCTATCCCATCTTTGTTAAAATTATAAAAATAAAAAATAGTAGACATGGTAGGAAAGTTAGGTTACTTTAAACCAAGCGCTTAGTGGGAGGAAATCCATTATCATTTATTTCTACTTTTGTTTTTGTTTCTTTTCTCACTTCATTTTCATTATAGTTTTAGTCTTTGTTTTTTTTTTGCTTTATTTTTTTTTTTCTTGGTCTTATGTTGTGTATGTTGAGTATATAGGCAAAAGAGCATTTGACATCGTAGAGGAGTTGATCACATTGTGATGCGTTTCTCGAGTTAAATATATGCAGAAGTATCATAATGAAGCGAATTGGAAAGAAACAAAGAAAAAGATAACAAAGCTCAGGAAGCTATCAAATGGATATGATGCAGCACTAGACCTACTTGGCCTACAATTCATCAAATATGACACACCGATTCGAATTGAAGGGTTACTCGCCACTTTTTGCTAAAGGGAATAAAAAAGAGTTAAATGATAATGAGAACACTAAGTTTGCTCAAAATGAGTAACTTCTATATTGAAAGTTGAATGATCCTTGTATATAAGAAAGTGGGGGTTTATATACCTGTCCACTAAGGTTACTTTATATGTATGAAAAGAAAAAAGAGTATTTTATACTAAGTTACATAAAACATACTAAAAGGGGTAAAAGAGAAAAAGAATATTTAGTATAGAAAAGAAAGAATCATTTTAGAACATTATGTCAGAAGACACGTATCGCTTGGTGGCTAAACATTAAGAATATGATACAATGTAAGTGAAAGTAGGAATGCGTTACAATTAGGGGCTGACTTGATCTGGATAAGGTTGGGAGCTCAGCTCAGCTAGTTCTAGGCTGTCTTTTGGATTAGGACTTTGCTGTTGGGTAAGAGCATGTTTAACACACGTCAAGATATGATAAATAGGTTAGCAGGAGGCTAGTTTGTAATAGGAATCCCTATCTCGGCTGTGGCTTAAAGTTAGTATTGTTCGTGTGAGCCCTTAGATTCCTCTAGCTCAGCTTCTTGTAATTGGTCCAAGGGGTTGATTCCTATTATCTACCTAGGGGTTGGAAAGATTTTCCCTCAAATCTGAAGTGGTTTCTACCTCCTCTCCTACGGTGTATGCAAGGTCATCTTCTACTGATTGGTGAGGGATTAGATCGAACGCATTAAAGGTGGAAGAAACTCTATAATCATTAGGAAACTTGATTTGGTAAACGTTACGATTGGTTTTCTTCAGGACTTTGAACAAGCCATCAGCTTGAGGAGATAATTTATTCTATCTCAAGTGTAGGAATTGTTCTTAGTTAAGATGTATCTACACCAAGTCTCTTATGTGGAAAGAAATAGTTCGGTGGCCTAGGCTATCAATTTCATGCTGCTTATGGTTGAACTTAGTGATTTTCCTCGTTACATACTGGTGTAGCTCATGTAATGGTTGGGTTCAACCCACTTCAGATTAACTCTCTTTAGTAACTGCTAAGGTACCAATCATATCCAAGGGAATGATAAGGTTAAGGCCATAGACAACCTCGAATGGGGTCTTCCCAGTAGTGCTATGGATAATTTGGTTGTATGTGAACTCTATAACTAATAGGCATAGATCCCAATCTTGTATGTTCTTTCCCACTTACAGCTTTAAGTAGATTGCTTAACGTCATGTTTACCACTTTAGTATGGCCATCAGTTTAAGGGTGGCTACTGGAGTTGAATACAAGTTTGGTTCCAAGCTTTCTCTAAAGAGTCTTCTAAAAATAGCTCAAGAATTTTATGTTTTAATCTGAGACAATAGTCTTCAGTATCACATGTAGTCGGACAATCTCCTATAAAAACAAACCAGCGATATATAGAGTATTGTTAGTTCAATGGCATGGAATGAAGTGCGCTATCTTACTGAAACGGTTTACTATAACAAAAATAGAATCTCTACCCCTGGATGTCAAGGGTAACCCTAGGACAAAGTCTATGTTGAGGTCGGCCCAAGGTAAGGTTAGTGTTTGCAACAGCATGTATTCTCCATGGGGCTCTCTCTTCCCCTAATATACTTCACAATCACTAACCACCTTATGGAAATCATTGGCCAAACCTAGCTAGTAAAAGTTCTCCCTTAATAGATTGGTAGTCTTGGTCTCGCTGAAATGACCAAATAACCCTTCTTGAAATGAGAATCATGAACATACTGCTCAGTAATTAGTGAGAATCCCAATAACTTTGTCTACAAAGTGATCAACAAGGTTTGCCGTCGTGACAGAGCATCGGTAACCACATTTGCACTTCCCTTCTCATACCGGATGACGTACGAGAAACTCTCCATGAACTCTAACCACTTGGCTTACCTCTTCAAAAGCTTGTTCTAACTCTCCAGATGCTTTAGAGACTCATGGTTTGTATAAATCACAAACTCTCATGGCATCAAATAATGTTGCCAAATAATAAAGGCTCGGTAAAGAGAATATAACTCTTTCTCATACATAGAATAGTTCAAGGTAGGACCACTAAGTTTCTCACTGTGGTAGGCGATAAGCCGTCGCTCCTACATTAGGATAGCACCAATTCTAACTCTCAATGCATCGCATTCTAGATCAAAAGATCTGTCAAAATCTAGCAGTAATAGGGCAGGGACCAAGGGAAACCTTTCCTTGATCTCTTTAAAGCTCTATTCAGCTCGGTCATTCCACCTAAACCCTTTACTCTTCTTGGTCAGCTCAGTTAATGGGGCGACTATTAAACTAAGTTCTTTAATAAATCGCCTATAAAAAGAAGCTAGGCTATAAAAGCTTCAGACCGCAGTGGCATTCCTCGGCATTGGCCATTTTAGAACAACTCGGATCTTTCCTCATTTGCTCGAATCGCTTCCCTTAATACTACAAACCTTAAGAAAATCACCTCTTCTTGGCAAAACATACACTTCTTCACATTCCTATATAACTTCTCAACTCGCAAAATGTTAAATACTTCATGAAGATGTTGAACATGGTTGTTCAGGTTAGTACTGTATATCAATATATCATCAAAGTACATGACCACACATCTCCCAATTAGGGGTCGCATTACATAGTTCATTAACCTCATAAATATGCTTGGTGCATTAGTAAGTCTGAACGGCATAACCAACCATTCATAGAGTCTGTACCTAGTCTTGATGGTAGTCTTCCATTCATCACTTGACCCCATGCAAATTTGGTGATAGCCACTTCATAAATCAATCTTTGAAAATATCTTAGCGCCACGAAACTCATCTAATATGTCATCGAGCCTCGGTATCGGTACTTAATAGTAATTTAATTGATTGCTTGCCTGTCGATGCACATGCGCCATAAACCATCTTTCTTCGGAATGAATAGAGCTGATACAACATAAGGGCTCATGCTATCCTTCACATACCCTCACTCAATAAGTTCATCTACCTATCTTTTCAACTTGGCAACTTGCTCAAGCTTTATCCTATATGTAGGTTGGTTTGGTAAGGTGGCACCTAGCTGTAGATCAATATAGTGCTCTATGCTTCAGACTGGTGGTAGTCCTTTAGGTAGTTCTTCCGAAAATAGGTTAGAAAACTCATTTAGCAAGTGTCGAATCTCTTTTGAAATATTCTGTAACTCCCTCATCTCCATCAATCTCCTAACCAACAAGAACATCGGTTCATTAGCCTTCTCAGCAAATCGGAGCTCTCTACAGCTCATCACCAAGCCTTTCCTTCTACTAGCTCGAGTAAGCTGATTATGAGTTTCATTTACCTAGGACAGGGTTAAGGGTTGCAACAATATCCTCCCTCCATCCTTAATAAAGGCATAGGTTTTCTTATACTCGTTGTGGATAACATGTCGGTTGAATAACCAAAGCCATCCAAGCAGTAGGTATGAAGCTCCCATAAGGATGACATTACATACTACTTCATCCCTATATACATTTTTGACACCAAACGGTATAGCCACTTGTTCAGCCACATGTAAAGCACCTTTATCATGAAACCAATGCAACTTATAAGGTTAGAGATGCCTTGAGGTCAACAAACTCAACCTCTGTATAAACACATTAGTGCAACTTCCTCTATCTACTATGATCATGCATAATTGGCCTTTGACGGTACACTTGGTATGGAACAAATTCTCCCTCTGGTCCTCCTCAGGGTTCGACAAAGAACTCAAGACTCATCTTAAGACTAGGGTCATCACTTCTCCCTAGTCGACATAGACATAAGTCTCCTCTTCCTCCTTGGCTTCTACCTTTCGAACATCCTTCTCCTCTTCAAGCTCACTCCCATTAGTGTTATCCACTACATCTCCTTGAAGCACCATGATACGTCAGTTTGGACACTCAATAGCCATGTATCTGAAGCCTAAGTATTTAAAGCATTTCACCTCACTAAACTTCCATTCAGAGGTTTGTCCTTTCTCATACACTCTTAGGGGTATCGTTAGGTTAGTCATTCTTTTCCTCAGCTCAATATGGTCTCCTCGGCTCAGTTTAAATAGGTTAGCGTGGAATTGGGGCTCGGGAGAATGTTGGCCCAGGTCGACTTGAAACATTTCTCCTTTGCTTTTCGACCCTCCATGCTATCTTGATGGCTTCTTCCAAATTATAAAATCTCTATACTTCTACAATATTGCAAATCTCATACTTGAGCCTAGAAACGAACCATGATACTGTACAGGCCTTTGGCTCTTCTATGTCAGCTTAAATCATTAACATCTAGAACACTCTCACATAATCGCCAACAGATCAGCTTCCTTGGCGAATCTCTTGTAACTTTGCAAACGTATCTTATAAATAAGTCTCGGGCATAAATCTACCTCTTAACAACCCTTTCATCTCATCCTAAGTTCTAACACCTCGTCTTTCATCTCTTGCCCTAGCTGCATTCAGATTGTTCCACCACATGGTGGCATACCCAGTAAACTCCAATGCAGCAAGTTAGACTTTGACTACATCCCCATATCCATAACATTCAAATACTTTCTCAACCTTCTCTTCTCACTCTAAGTATTCATTTGTATCTTTACTTCTACCAAAAGGTGAGATTTGCACCTTGACATTGTCTAGCCCTTGAGGGACTCGACATCCTTGTCCCTATGCTTAGTAATAATCAACTTCTTCTTCTTCACCAAACCCTTCAATACCCAGCTCCTCATCATCTTCCCCAATCTCCTCTAATTCCAATCTTCATCTAGCAACTCAATCTGCTACTCCTTTAGCTTGTAGTGGTCGAATTGGGGATTTGGTTTGATTGCCTTGGCCATAGCGTCTCTTTGGGGCATCTTCTTATGGGTTTTGCTGCTGTATACCTTAAGGTTGTTGTCTATTAACTTGCATTGCAGTGACTAGACTCTCAACAAGGTTTGTAAGTCTATCAAGCTTATCGCCAACTGATGCTGGAGTGTTACTACCATTAAGACTACGACCAGGTTGAGTACCATTGCTCTAGTCACCAATAACACCCTGAACACTTGAATCAAACATGGTATAGTACTTCTTAAATGTATTAACAACTTGCCAACAACTTCAACACATGATAATCACTCAAATAAGATAGAAACAAACTTGTTCTGTTTTCGCAATGAAAAACAAAGTAAAATTGAGTAACAATAAAACCACTCTTGCTGTCACACCAACACAGCATAGTAGTTACAGAAGGAACACAGCAACCACTAATAGTAAAGCAAACAAAAACTTCACTGCAACTTCACATACTCTATCATAGGGTCGTGCTCTGATACTAGCGAAGCTGATGCATCTCCCTAGTTGGATACATAGAGAAGCACCATAACGAAGCAAATAAAAAAGAAACAAAGAAAAAGCTAGCAAAGCTCAGGTAGCTACCAAATGGATATGATGCACCACTCGATCCTACTCGGCCTACAATTCTCCAAATATGACACACTAGTTCGAATTGAAGGGTTACTCACCACTATTCCTTGCTAAAGGGAATCGATAAGAGTTGATTGATAACGAGAACACTAGGGTTGCTTAAAATGAGTAACTTATGTATTGAAAGTTGAATGATCCTCGTATACAAGAAAGTAGAGGTTTATATACCCGTCCACTAGGGTTACTTTACATGTATGAAAAGATAAAAGGGTATTCTACACTAGGTTACATAAGACATACTAAAAGGGATAAAAGGGATAATGAATATTCAGTATGGAAAAGAAAGAATCATTCTAAAGCATTATGTCAAAAGACATGCGTTGCTTAATGGCTAGACATTAGGAATATGATACAATGTAGGTGGAAGCAGGAATGCGTTACAGTCAAGGGCTGACTTGATCTGGATCAGGTCGAGAGCTCGGCTCAACTAGTTCTAAGCTATCTTTTGGATTAGGACTTTGCTGTTGGGTAGGAGCATGTCTGATACACGTAAGGATATGATAGATAAGTCAGTAGGAGGCCAACTCATGATAAGAGTCCATGTCTTAGCTATGGCTTAAAACTAATATTCTTCGTGCGAGCCCTTGGAGTCCTCCAGCTCGGCTTCTTGTGATCGGTCTAAGGGGTTGATTCCTATCACATTGGCTTGGTGAGGATTGATATAACCAACAAGGAAATTATTACCCTAGGGAAATATCAGTTCACTTCTTCCTTTTCCTTTTCTGCTTTGATTTGTTTTATTATGTGCATTAGAGAATGTATATCTTTAAGTATGGGGGGAAGTTTTTAAAGAAGGTATAGCGATATTTTAACATTAATGTAGGTTATATAATAGTTTGAGTTTTAATGAATTTACCTAATACTAAGACATATAATTCAATCATATTGCACATCTATATCTAATATTGATTTGCATTCAAATTAAAAGCAACTTTTCAGGTGAATTTTTTTTCGATTTTTACATTAATTTTTACTTGATCGTTATAACCTTATAACACTTTGCTAGAGTTATATTGTGAAATCTATAAGGGGTAGAGTTACATGTTATGTAAGTTTAAATTTTAGATTTTGAATTAGGTCAATGTTGTTGACTAAGAGTTAGTTGTTTATATTTTTAAGCTCAGTTTAGTGTCTAATTATCCTTTAGGAATCTTTGGAGCCCTATCATCTTTAGTAAAAGAATACATGAGATTTGTCTCTTGAAATTTTCTTGAAAAATCAATTAAGTTGGAGGTTAAATAAATGAATTAAATTGTCATAATTAATTGAATAAAAGTTTAGCAATAGGCCTTATTGACTTAAGTAATTAAGCTTGATAACATCTATTCAATTAAGTGACAAGCTCAAAATTATCAATTAAAAGCTCATTGCAATGAGAAAATTAAACTTAATTACTTAAAATATATAAAATTAAAGTAGTGGAGGTTCTAAAAGGTATCTCAAAATCTAGTAAATTGAGATATACATTTGCTCTAAATTATGGTGCTTACTGAGATAGAAAAAAAGGAGTATATATATTTTAGTTAAGTATACAAAATATAGGTGATCTCTTTCCTGGTTAGTTAATGTTAAACCCGATTTCAAGTTTGTGAATCTTTCTTTAAGTAATCTAATAAAACATTAACTTAACAGATTGATTGTTGAACTCTAGTATAATATCTAGCACCTAGTATAATGTTTAGTAATTTTGTTTTTTAATAGCATTATGTTGTGATTAGGTAAGGTTATGTAGCAAAATTTGCTAAGTTAAAACATCAATGTTTTTTTTATTTTAGATGCAAATTAATAGAAAAGTATATGCTCTTAAGCTCTAAATAGACAGTATGCAATGTATGGTGGGATTTATATGTAATGAGGTGATTAAAGAAGTTATTGTCTTAGAGAGTTTTATATATGTTTTTCTTAAGAACAAGCAAAGGTTTTAAGAGTAAGAAAACTTGATAGGTATATAATTACTCTTATTTTGTTATTAATTTTTATAGTACTCTTATGAATTTTATGGGTGTTGCAATCATTTTGATTTTAGGAGTTGACAAGCAAAGTTAGATGAAAAGAAATGAAGATTAATTTTGGAGGAGCACACCCATGTTTTCTAACCATATTCAATAATGTTTAGTGCATAAAGAGAGATGTAGTCAAAAACATTGTTGGGTTCTTGCTCATCTTCCTTTAGATATCAATATTTGTTGCAATAGATTTAGAAAGATATATGGTTGAACTACATGGGCATGATCACGATAGTGTTCATAGTTATGACTTGTGAACTTTTTACATTAGAAAATGGTTTTAAGACTAGAATTGCAAATACACTTGTTATTCATTTAGAGGACTTTTAGCATACATAAACAAGATACTTTTTAGGGTTTCCATATATCAGTGTGCAAGATTTGACTATTAAAAAGGCTTTAGTACAATTTAACTAGTTTAGTACTTAGATTTAATGAACTTTTAGAAGGCCATGTGGCTAACTTTATTTTTTTATTTTGTTGTGATCAATATTCTTTATTTTCTTTGAAGTAATATTTTTGTAGTATTCATCAATTATCTTATTTTATATATGGAGATTGAGAAATCTTATGTATAAACAGATCTACATAATTAGAAGGGGTTGCATGCAATCATGGAAATAAGACATTGTATATCCTTTAGATTAGGGTCAAACCTAATAGTAGAATTTAAAGAGCGATTAATGATCTCAATAAAACTTTGGCACAAATGGCTTGGTCACATTAGTGAAAAAAGACTTCAACTACTTGCCAAGATGCAGTTTCTACTCAATTGAGAAAGGTCCTCCTCTAAAACTTGCATTGATCATCTTACTTGTAAATGACATAGGGTCGCATTTCATAGAGACATCTACCTTATAAGCAATCTCACTTAGCTTAATACTTATA
Organism: Lumnitzera littorea; assembly: GCA_024138015.1. Classification (NCBI taxonomy): domain Eukaryota; kingdom Viridiplantae; phylum Streptophyta; class Magnoliopsida; order Myrtales; family Combretaceae; genus Lumnitzera; species Lumnitzera littorea. The sequence continues at coordinate 78,524,316 of JAMXBB010000007.1, forward strand.
TATGTATAAGATAGATCGATTAGTGGTACATTTTATTTTCTAACCTTTTATCAATAATCACTCTAAATATTGAAGACTCTTATTTAAATTTAACTAAAGTAGAGAAGGAAACTGGAAGATGGTTGAAATGTGTCCAAACAGATAACAGTGGTAAATGTAGAGGTCACTTTGAGAATTACTATGAAATCCATGGGATTAAACTTGAGAATACAACCAAAGACCCCATAACTCCCAAGGATGAAAAAGTAAACCTTAATGTAAACACAAAGTAGTGTATTTTTCTAGGTTATGCATGTGATGTGTATGGATACAAACTATAGTATGCAATAAAGAAGAAAGTTGTTAGAAGTAGAATCATGGTTTTAGTAAATGATCAAGCCATTGCAAATATAAAAGAGCTTGATAACTCTAAATCCTCATTCGACATCCCGGCCAATGTAGATCTAGTATTTGCACTTAAAGATTTTGTTAATGATGTTAGAGATATACAAGATTCTATTGAAGATGATGAAACTCCTTAATAACCTAATCAACACATAGAGTTTAAGGAGATTTACAAGAAAGTGAACACCATATACCAAATGTAGTCTAGATAAATATGTTATGATGACAAATGAGGGATAGCTATAATTTCATCAAGAAGTCACGTTTTGTGAGTAGAAATAGGAATAGGTAAAAGCTATATAAGAAGAAATAAAAAGCTTGCTTGAGAATCATATTTATGACTCTATAAAACTACCTAAGGAAAAGTGGCCTTTGAAAATTAAATGGGTGCACATATCGAAGATTGTAGAGAATAGATAACAAATGAGGTATAAGGCAAGATTGGTTGTGAAGGAGTTTAATTAGAAGAAATTGATTCCCTTTAGTGAAAGTTTCTCACTATTGTCGAAGATGACTTCCATTGTAAGGTGTTCATGGATGGCTACCAATTTCAACTTAAACATATAGCAATTAAATATAAAGAAGGCGTTCTTTCATAGTGACATGGAGGAAGAAATTTATATAGAGTAGCTTAAGGGCTTCAATATCAAGAGAAACGAGCACCTAATTTGCAAATGGAAGAGGAGCTTATGTAGACTGGAATAAGCTCAAAGATAGTAGTATAAAAAGTTTAGACACCTTTATGATTGAATCGGGATACATTAGGATTGCATTCAATCATTGTTGTATTTATAAAGAATAGTGGTGAGTTCATTATTCTTCTATTATATGTAGATGACATATTAATTGTTAGCCATAATACAAGGCAACCTATGCACCAAATTCTTGGTATTAGAATCACATATGATAGGAAGAGCCAAAAATTGTAATTATTATACAAGAGATTCTTGAAAAGGATATTAGACAAATTCAACATCAGTAAGGTAGGATCCATCTATCTCCTTTTGTAGGTTAGGTTAAACTCAATTCTCAACAATATCTGAAAAATAGGGCAAATGACAAAGAGATGAAGAAGATACCATATGTTTTTGCCAATGATAATCTAATGTATGCCATGGGGTACACTAGAAGATAGTTCCATCAAAAAACTAAGTTAGTTGCATCAACAAGGTGGACCTTAGTTGGGTTATCCTTTAGGTCAGAAAACGTTACTGGTTACTATAGATCTTTACCTCAAAAAGTATGGTACCTTTTAGGAAACGCAAGTTAGTAGATGATATCAAAGAGAGCACAAAGCTTTGATACTAGGTGTAGGTTCGAAATAGTAATCAAGATTGAGGATGTGAATTGGTTGGATTAGAGTGAGGCTAAACTTTTCATGAACAAACTAACCCTTTCAAATTTATATAGTAGAAGTACTTTATATTATGAAAAAAGATTTATTAGGTATTATACACCATGTATTATGTATACATGGTGTGTAAATATCAATTAAATTTTGATACAAATAATAATGAAATGGATAGTTTCTAAATCAATTATCACTCCTAATTTGGATACATTATAAATATTAATATTTTATTTGCATTTATACACCATATATGCATTATACGTGGTATATATTACTTATTAAATCATTTCTCTAAGATTATTAGAGTTAATGCAATTTTGCTTCTTATGATCGCATGAACATGCAAGTGTAATGAAAATAAACAAGAAGTTCTAAAGTAAAGTAAAGGTAAAAAAAATAAAGATAAGAGAGATTTTACAAAGATATATAATAGTTTTGCCTTCTATCTTTATCCTCTATGCTAGTACTATCAACTCAATTGCCTATAATCCACTATTACTTCTCAATGGTAGGTACATGAAAATTATCTAACCAAGATAACTCTCCTAAAATACTAAGCAAAAATTTGTCTCTACATCCTTTGTGGTTCTCTTTTGTTTTCCTAACTCTCCATAGTCAACCTTAACCTACTTCTTGTAGTACTTCACTTCTTAAAGTTGTGCTAGGTCTATATTACAAAAAAAAAAAAAAAAAAAAGAAGAAGAAGAAGAAGAAGAAAGGAGAAAGAAAAACCTCTTTACAACAAAAGATATCATAATAATGCTGACATTGGACTTGAAAAGTCTACACAATACAAAATATTTGAAAATTCCCTAAGAGCTTTTACTAGTTGTCTTGAAAGCCTAAATATCTATCAACAATTTATTAACAAATTCTTAGAGACGTATGCACTTTCTTCTTCAACTTGTTATTCAATATTTAGAGGGTTGAGCTCATTCTTACATAAAATGGTCTTGCTTACTCTAGTGGTAAGACTAAAATGCTCCATTAATTTTGGCAAAATAATTTTATGTTCAACTGCTAGGAAAAATTTTTATAGACTTTTGATTTTGCAAAATATTTCTTTGAAAAAAAAAAGAATTTGTTTATGAAATATCTAGATCAGATAAATTGGAAAGCACAACTTTCCCAACTAGATCGTTTCAAAACATTTTGTAATACTAGTAAAATCAACTTTCCAAAGATAAGTTCTTCTTCCTAACATTTACTATAATTGATATAATCTTTCTCCATTCTGAAAAACAAATATACCAATATGATTCTGATTATGACAAGTATCAGGTTATAAATTTCTTCTTTTAAATCATTTCAAAAATATTCCTTTAAGATTAGATATCCCACTATCAACAATAACTATCTATGATAAGGTTTTAATACCTTTTAAAAATTTTACATATTATCTTAGAAACCATTATCTTTATAATGAATATTAAAATGGAATATGTCAATCTTAACTAATTGAAATAAGATAAGATCATATGAATAATAGCTCTTACTTGAATATATTACTTAAATATAACTGATAAATGTTAGATTTCTAATCTATCTTTATTATATTCTCCCAACTTATGTCCTTTTGTCCAAACTTGAATATACACATTATCAAAGTAATATACTTTATAAAAAACTTGAATATTTATATTTCACCATCACATAAAGATACATATGACTAACTTATTGCATAGGTCATCTGATCATAAAGTTGATACAAATTTTGTGAGAGACATCTATTTCATCATTTATATTAAAGTCTTCTTATCTTAGTTTCATCATTAGTATGAGCTACTAAGCTATTAGTTCATTATAACAATCTATAACAGTGTTCCAATCTAGTATAACCCCATCCTTCCCCATCCTAAAGACTCACCTTTATAACAAACCAACCAACAACTCGCTTACCTAAACATGGTGGTTCATCCTCTAAGCTACAAATCACATTACTAGAAGTGTTTATCTCACTATAGGCCAAAGACATTTAACCCTTGGTTGCATATTTTAACACTCATTTTGAGCTCAAATAGAAGCAAACTAATAATAATAATAATAGTCGAATAGTTAGGACATCAATTACATTTTCTCAAGGCCCATAGAATTCTCATAATTGAAATGAACTCTTATAAACACATTACGTACAACAATCAACAAACTTAAGCACACAATAGGATAGCATTTCTTAAAACTAAGGCTTGATTTTCTCATGAATTAGTCAACCAAGACTTAAAATAGGCTAGCTAAGTCTCACTAAACCTAATTTAGTCGACTTAGTGCTATATTTGGTCGATTTAGTTATGCTATAGGTTAGTCAAACTCCCCTTTACCTAAACTCAACCAATCTAATTATACACTTAGCTAATTGAATTTCCTTTTAAGTTAATCAAATTGACACTTCGATAGACCATTTTTTCTTAGAATCACCACTCTAAAGTCTAACCCTAAAAGTTCATTCGAACCTCTCCTAGTGCTATTCTTATTCTATAAGTCCACTATTATATAAATGTTCATATACTTATTTTTTTCATCAAATCCTACTGTGGATAAAATGTTGAGTTACATTTAGTTGATTTGAAAAATTTATGTGTGAACTTAAAGAGTGTATGACATTAGGAGTTAATAGATTTTGAACATTTCAAATATGTAACGTGTATTGATGATCAAATTTTCAAATAAGAATGGATTTATATATATATATATATATTGTAGAGCTTAATTACTTGTTTAGTCTATTTAAACTTTATCCTTAACTTGGAGATAGTATAAAAACTTATCTCCTAAAACACTAGTCTTAACAAAGATTAGTGAAAGACCTTAGGTGGTGGGACATCATGGGATGGTATCATTTCATCGTACTACTTTAATTTACAAATTATGCAAAAAGTTCATGATTTATCATTTAACATTCTAAAATTTATAAAATTGTTCAAAATTTCACAAAAGCAATGTAATTCAACACTTTTATTATAAAATTATCTCTAATAACACAATTAGTCATCTAAGGATTAGTAACACAAAGATACCGCCTAAAACAAAAATATTCTAGTGGATTTGATGTATAAAAAAGAGTATAAAAGACACGTTACAAATGTATTTATTAAAACAAGTACATATATAGTATCTATATATATACACACACACTAATCACTATTTCATTTGATTCATTGAAGAAGTCGTTATGTATCTACAAAAAGAAATTAAGGAGATAGCTGCTGGGGAATTATGCTCAAGTGAAATATCAATATGATAGAGTAGAATGTATAATGATTTTAAAACATTTAACTATGTAATTGCTAATCGAATAAAAATAATATGAATAAATAATAGTTTGCAATGCCCTAAAGTCATCACTATGTAAATCTTCGCCTCTTGAAACAAAGAGATTGTTGATTAGTAGAGTTTGATTCTAGGAAGAGATTAGTAAAGCAAAGAAACCAATATTCATGAGCGAAGTAGATGAAGTGAACATAGAGATGATATGAAAATTTTTAGTAAAATCCTAAAAAGATTTGTTTCTCAAAACTAACCACTTAGCATGACGAGTCAGTAAAAGCAAAATTAGTAGGAAAAAGTCACCTTTATCTTACCAATATTTAATTGTCTCTGTTTTAATATTGACAAAATTAAGGAGAATAGTGTAAGAATCATTTATTCAATTGAAGATATATGATACTCGCGCAAAGGACATGAATTAGATGAAAACATAAACTTTATAAAAAGGGCAGTTAAAAATGTACAATTTACAAATAAGGTAAATCCTCGCTACTGAATATGTAACATCGTATAATTCCTCCAAATTCTTTTTAATCATAAGTAGTGTCATGGCTAAGAACTAACTAACACCTGTTTGTACTATAACAATAAAGATGCATCCTCATATTAACATCAACACACTCAATATAAACAAATCAAGACAATACAGCACATGAAACATTTAGGTATGGGAATGATAGATTTGCCTCAGAATTTTGTGAGCGTAAATTTATAGAGCTTCTAAAAGTAGAAGCTCCAACCCAACCTACGAATCCTTTCCTTTTACAAACAATAACCAATTGATCAAATCTAGTTCATATAATATGAATCACCAATAATACAGAACAAGAGATGTAGAGGCTAACAAGCCCTTATTTGCTTAATAATATAGAATAGAAAATACCATAACAACATTTTCTTTAACATAATGATAGATATAATTAAAATAATTAACAAATATATTAAAGCCAACACGTAAATTAGACCCTATCACCCTTGGCTCATCAGCGTTGCATACAAATTCATTTTCATCTATGGATGCAGCACGGCACAAAATAAATAGGTTTTCAGCCTATGTTTCGTATTGTTTATAAAATTTGTCTTCGTGAATGAATGCAAATGGATCAAAGAACGACTTGTGGACCAGATGACTCCTAGACTATTATTTAAAAGAAAAAATCTTCAAAAAAGAAAAAAAAAAACTCGCAAACGAAAAAAGTGAACTTGTTTCGATACTAGTTAGTTTACGCAATATAATGCTATAGCTCATTGTTCTCTCCTTATACTAACGACAATTTGATTTACAATATGAGATAAGGTAGGAATAAACTTACAGTTTTTAAAAAATAAAATAAAATAAAAAAGTAATAACTATTCCTGATAAATCCTTTGAGGTCTTATATATAAATATGATATGTACTAAAAAAGATCAAATAATAACTATTCATTTTGCCTTGAAAAGAAATTGCGATTCCCCATTCTACAGCAATACCAATTTTGTGTATTAGCTATTCTACAGACTACACACAAAAACAGATTTGTAGAGAATAAATACCTATTTAATTTCATCCTTATAAAATCAACAAAACATGAAATAAAGTTTAAAAAGTTTCTATTTGGTTTATCTTTTAAGTGAGAAATGGGAAAAAAATTATATACCCATTTTCCTAGAAAGTACTAAATTTGCAACATTGTAAAAGTAAATAAAACGGGATGTTCAGTATCTCTTCTCTTATATTGGGATTACATGAGAAGTCTCATCGGTTATACATATGGACATTACCTTCATCTTTTAAATCAATGTAAAAGTTTTTCTTTTTTTTCTTTTTTTTTGTTTATAGTGGATGACTTATGAGTAAAAACCCCACATATGGAAAAAGATTTGTAAGATTCTTGATATTTAATAAAAAAAATCACATGTCTAGCCCGGCCCTTCTTTCTTTCTTCCTTTCTTTTTTTTTTTTTTTTTTTGCCTTTTTGGTTGCTAGCATGCCATATCATAGCTATATTTTGAATCAAATGATGTTCAAAGATATCTTCAAGAAAGGTAGCAGGAATGAGAGAGTGAATTTTGAGACAAATGTCAATAAGTTCTCTTTTGCCAATTCCCATGCTCATTTTGCCAACTCCTACGTTTCATATAAGGTAGCAAATATATACTCTGACTCCCTACTAAAACTATAAACTTACTTTCTAAAATAACTAAAAATTATGGGTAAGTAGATGATTGCGTTATTTTTTTATAATTTTTAATTCATGGCAATATAAATATGTTCTCTCTTATCTATTATCTGATACTAAAGAGAAGCATGCACACATCATGAAGCTAAAATAATCAAAATAAAAGATGGTATAACCATTTAAAATCTTAGTAGCAGAAACACAGCAACAAAAGTCAATTATATACATAAATTCGATAATTTTGGTGAAGCATGATTGCCCTACTTCGTTAGATTGTGAGCCATGTCCACGCTCATGCAATAGATCCTCACAGGAGAAACACGCGCGCCGAGAGGAGCGTAAGAAAGAGAGAGGGGCAGAAAAACACCGAACATTTTAGGATAGAGGCAAGGGATGAGCCAATAAGAAGACGTAAAATATGAGGCCTAAACAGTGCCTTAGATTCGGGGTCTCATGGAATCCGATTTTCTCTCTCTTCTTTTTCTTTTTTAATTAACTTTACTCTTTCGGCTAAGGATGCTGGTGCGTTGGGCTTGTGACAAAAGTGGACCAATAACGCATTGCCACGTATAGGTCCCACGGGCTTTTAATATGTTTTGGTTGCCAAGGTGTGGTGCTTGGCAGGTGGGGAGCAAATAATTATTATTATTTTTTTTTTATCAAATCTACGGTTGTCCATTTATAATATATATATATATATATATATGTATGTATATATTACACACTTGCTTTACTTGCCCTTTCGAGGTGTCGGTCAATTTCAGATGACCAAAGTTTTAATTTCTAATTTCTAGTGAATGTGAACGTATACGTGACGACTTTATTTTATTTTTTATTTTTTTTTTCCAAACAACCATACATTACATTTGATGGTAGAGGAGATAGATCATGTGTTTCAATTTTATAGGACAATGTTCATATCTTATGAGATTCTAACATGTTCATATCTTATGAGATTCTAAAATGGGTCTTTTTTAATGGAATATAATCAAAGTAATATATAAATTTTCCTGATATTATTATTAAACGTGTTGTATATAACATAATGATGGTACCTACAAAAAGCACATGATAATTCACCCTCTCAAGAAGCTCATTTAGGTGGATCACCATGGGATTCTTTTATGAGATAAAATTGTTATGACTCTCCTTCAAAACATAGACATAAATTTATGAGGCCAAATTATAAATGTTAGGATCAAGGAAACCAATCATTCTTACTATTTTAATCTCGAAATTACCTATTTTATTTATGATCTAGGATGAGATAGGTTTTCTTTCTTTCTTTTTTTATTTTTCATACTTTCATCCACATCCACAATATAAATGAAATGCAAAAACTAAAAATCAAAAAAGAAAAACAAATTACCTTTAGCATATTAATTTTATCGTTTCTTTTATGAATATATCATGAGTTTATATGTTTCCATTTGCTTTTAGAAATGATTACATTAGGGAAACAATTGGATTAATCTGAATTACTATATAATATAATTTGTTAAAGAGAAGAGGTATCGAATCTAATCCATCTTATTAGAAGATAGTATCCATATCACTTGATTATAAGGATTTTAGCAATTTACTCCTTTGAGTCCAACATACCAAAATGAATACTTGAAGATAAAACTTCTACTTCATTGTTTTTTTAATTGTTTTATTTTCTTATACATCAAAGCAGTGTACTTAATGAATACTCTATCAATATGCAAGGATTTCCTATCCTTAATACACATTAGATCGGCTAAATACAGAGTTCATTGGAATAGTTATTACTACATTTAGTTGTGTCTTTAATGCATAGTGACTATAATAGAAGACAAGAAACTTCTATAATATGCATATAGCTAGTATTTGTTACCATAGGATAAGAAAGTTGTACAATTTGCATAGTGTTATTATTTGTTAGAAAGCAAAGACTAGCTACATATACCTATTCATTCATAACAAAAATTGTTTACCCATATTGAACTACACTTAACTAAAAACATCTAACCAACCATCCCAATTACTTACAACCATCACCCTCTACCCACCACTCTTACCCTTACCCAATAGCCTAAACCACCAAGCAGGCAACCATTGCATTTTATCTATATACTTAACTAGGTTAGTCAACTTGGTTGCATGACTCACCTCAAGAGGATCTATTGCTAAGAACCAACTTCGATTTCTTAAATGCTTCTAAGAACTTCTCTTTGTCCTTTATTTTTGACAATTTTTTGTGATGGTGGTGGTTCTATGCGATGGGGAAACCAAGTAGGGGTTACAATGAATAATAGGAGTATTTTTGTCATTTTGTTTTTATACGATTATATCACTATCGCATGAAACCAATCCAACTGAATAATATGGTACACTAGTAAATTCTACTCGATGGAAAAAGGAATTTTCAAAATAAGGATCTTATATTCTTTATGTACTGTAAACATTAAGATAAACATTTAATTGGGGTTTTTCTTTTAATAAAAAGAAACATTCATTATTATATAAAGAAAGAAAACTATTGACTAAACCAAACAAGACCAACCACTTATATTGTTTTTCTTTTTACTTTGATCTAGAAATATTCTCAAATTGAACCAAAATTTGCATTTCATTGGAAGAGTCAAACTGAATCAAACTAAGCCAATAGCTCCATTCGAAATTATGAAAAGCCAAATTGTAGTATAGGCATATGTATTCGTAAAAATAGCTAGTTTGCTATGTTATATAGGGAAGAATAAAAATTCATTACTATATAAAAAGGTTTTCAAGATTAACATATGTCGTCTAATGAGTTACATGATATAAGTTTGCGAGAGCCTTCTGGTATAGTCACGACTTTCCGAGTAAAATTAAGGCTAATAATTAACTACTTTAAAAATCCATTTGTTGATATTATAGAGAGATGGTATCACATCACTTTGACCAAACGAACTGAAAAAGGATGCAACTCTGTGCATGATTCATCCAAACCATGTATATAAAATCATATAAATTTACCAATAAGTAAACCACCCAGCTAAAAGTGGTGTCAGGTTGTGCATGCCTTTTCCTAATTTAAGTAAGTGAAGGAAAGATCCTGTATTACCTAAACAGGAAATTATTTAGGCTCACTTTTCTTGACATTCAGCTTCTGTCTTCAACTAATCTAGTAAATTCATCCATTTCACGAAAGTTCGTCTTATCATATCTTGATAAAAAATAAATTAGGGGGGAGAAAAAAAAAAAAAAAAAAAAAAGCAAAAACTTTGATTTTTTATACTGTGAAAATTTTTGAAATGCTATTACAAAATATATAATTCTCTTCCATGTAAAAAGAAAGCGATTAAAATGAAAGTTTGGACATACATATGTAAAGCATAGAGGATTAATTTTTTCTTTTTTTAATAAAAAGAAACATTCATTATTATATATTTTGATTACTTACAGGTCACATACCTACGTATAGTTAGACACTAAATATAGGCATATTGAGCACTTGTAAAGCATTTAAAAAAAAAAAGAAAGAAAGAAAGAAAAGGAAAACTGAAAGCATTCAAGTCTTAGAGAAATGAAAAGCGCAGATTTTTCCTGTTAACCCATATGAATTCCATATGTATACTTTAATGTCTATCAGATGATTTTCTCAAGAAGAGTATACATGTTTATGAACTGTAAAAATAGGTGTATACAAAAAAATTGTGAAAATATGTAATGATAAATCGACCTAAACACGTAATTGTTTGAATTCTCCTATTCGACTATGGCGTGAAGCTTTGTACTTAAACCCAAAACATAATAAGTCAAATAACATATACACTGTATATATAAATGAAAATTATTTTATTCCGGCTATAAGATAAGATTTTTAAAAATTTATAGCTAATTTACCAAAGAGTTAATTATTTATACTTAATTGTTCTATTTTTATTTCAAAACGTAGCCATTTGTTATTTAGGCTAGCATATCCATGTGCATGCACCCACTCCTTGCTAATAATGTGCCTGCGTCTCTCATCATATCACATCAATTAGATCCCCCTAGATTGAGATTAACAGGCTGAATTTCGAACAATTTCCTTTGTGTTCACACTTAATAATAACGGGCCAATTACATGATCTTGACTTTGAGACGATTATGTCACCTCTTGGGAGAATGGGCCCCGCAAATGTGAACACAAAGGAAATTGCTTGAAACATTTTCTAATCTAAAGCTATACCCAAATAAAGATTTGATTGGTTATCTATTTCCAGATATAGCATATAACTCATATTCCATTTTGACATCTAAGTTGATAAACAACTCTAAAGAAGGCCTCCAACAAACATACATGACTATGGTCAGCTGTATCTCTTATTACTCTCATAGCATACAATGAAAGAAAGTCATAGCATAATACATCTTCCATCAATAATTTTAAGCCAATGTAAACCAACCAATAAGAATACGATTAACCTCTACTTGTGAAAATGCCATTCCCCTCAAACGAAGGTAACGAAGAATTTAATTGTAGTAGGATGACAATTCGCACCGTTTTCCCTAATAGCATGAGCCGGTTTGCAAAATGTCATAGGCCAAATGTTCAGCTAAATGACAAACCAAAATGGACCCAGCGGCGGCATTGCTCGAAATCACACACCTTACGTTAGTCCATGTCATATTCTTATTTAATTCACGAAAACAATTAAGAAAAGAAGAAAAAAAAAAAAAAAGATTCATCTCATGAACGTCAAACCATTTTACATGATCTTGACTTTGAGGCAAGGCTGTGCCACCTCTTGGGAGAATGGGCAGTACAACAATTAAGTGCATTAGCTACTAATAATTAGTAGCATTTTAAAGAAAGTATTGCTGTTAGTAATTAACTATAGCATCTTTTTTTCAGCTATCTTAGTAGCTATGTGTAATAAAGATCCTTATAAAAAATTTACTAAAAGATAAAATATACCGGTAATTTTGAGCTGTATGAAAATTTTGGCCCAAGCCTTTACCTCCTAGCAATTTTTCATCATCCTTCTCACTCAAATTTTCATTTTCATTTTTCCTATTCTCAATCTCTATCGCATGACTTCTTGGGTATGTCGCATGACTTCTTCATCTACATTTTTCACTACTCTCCGAAAAATCTCTAATTTGGCTCTTTCTTCACTAGCACATATGAAAAGGTTAGCTACATTAAATGCACAAATTACTTGATTTATGTCATTTATGTGGTTTTCTAGCATTTCATGTGAACATTTATTTATGAATTTAGCTACCAAGTCTTGTTTTGGTATAGCTCCATATCCTCTCTCTAATTTTGAATTTTAATTATTTGTTTATGTCACTCTTAATGGATAGTTGATATATTTCGTTTCTCATGCTTTTTTTACTACTTACATGTGTTGGATGTTGGATTTGAATGATTAGTTTTGGAAATTAGGGTTTTAGTTACAAGTAGACTATTTAATTAGTTGTTGGCTTATTATGTATAGAAAATACTTGTGTCGTCATAAACTCGAAGTGATCATGCTATATATTGTTTGTTTCGCATTGAGTACGGGATAATAAGTGTTGCTAACATCGCAAGAATGATAAGTTTTGTTGTCTAATACATATATATATATATATATATATAAGTTTTGAAAGAATAGATTTGCCAATTCAATTAGTTAGGATTTGAAGAATATAAATTACCAAAATTGAAAATTTGGATGATTGAAGGAAGGGCATGGACATTGGGTCTTGATGTTTTCGATCATTTGGCTTTTTGTAGGGTTGATTGGTTCTTTGTTATTATGTTCACAAGAAGTATCTTACTTGGGAGGAGTTAAAGCTCATTGGAAGAATGAGCTAATGTGGGTGTGCTTCTGTTGCGAACTTCAACTTGAAAAGTATTATAACTAATAAGATAAAAAAAAAAATACCATTCAACCACAAGATGTGGCTTTCATATTCAACGTAAAGAAATGCTTGCATTTCACTGTAGTGAATCCATGGGAAGTAGTTTGAGAGTTGATTATAAGAATGCAAGAAGACCAATGAGGAGTTGTATCCATTGAAGGTTTCTTATAGTTGTTTTACATTTATATAAGGGCATAAGGAATCTATTTGCAATTAATTATTTTATTCTAGAGAACAAGTTGTATGCATTGACTACCTAAGACTTAGGCTTGAGAATATTATTAATTTCCTAAAAGCAAGTTAGTTTTCAGCCTTTTTTCACTTTGCTGCTTGTCTAGAAAAACCACTGAAGATTGTGATTGCTGAAGCAGGTAAATATGCTTGCTGGGTTTCCTTTTGACAACTGTTCCACTTCTCTAGAATATGTCGTTTCCACTTTGTATGAACTCTAAATGGAATACTATGAGGAGGAAATATGTAAATTTTTCCCAAAAACATGGAAAATTGGATATCTTGTTCTACACCTGTAATGTAATTTCTTAGTTATGAGAACAGGCAAATTGAGACAATCGATGCATTGATTGAGAAATTGGTAAAATAGATGAATGAATATTAGAAGAAAGAATTTTGCATGCACTTTTATGCATAACCAATCATCTTGGTGAATATTCTCAACTGTTAATGCTATTTCTCAAAGGAGATATCTCTTCTTCCAAATGTTATTTAATTATGCTTATCACTTAATTGCTATTTGCATTTGATGATGGTGATGAGGTGACAACATCGTTTTCTTTTGTTTGTAACATTTTATTTCTTTTTTGGCCATATCTCAGTTGTTTTGTGGATTTCCTTTTGAGTTTTTTTTTTTTTTTTTACAAATGGGCATAAATATGTGATGGTCTCCTTTTAGAATCAATTATGCACCATCTCTTCACATATGGTGGTAATTTGCACTCCAACTACAAAAAAATCCTCTACAAAGCTACATAATTTGGATGAAGTAGTGGCAGTGATATGAATTTCACCTATGTAAAAATTTAAAAGCATAATTCATGAGAAAGTTGGATGCCTTAATAGATTATAGGGAATCTATCATATTTTATTCAAATATGCTCAATTTTATTAGTCTATGTTCATTAATCCTTGAGAAACACCATACTGTTCCTCCCCCAATCATTACCCCACACCGTGCCCTAAGATTCTACTTGATTCATTATCAATAGCAATGATTGGTTATTTGTTAGAATTAACATCTATAAATCTATAGAGATTCACCAAACTACATTAGAGTTGAATATTCCAAAATTTTTCAGGTTTGGCTAGTTTATCGATCGCAAAATATTTGGCTGATGTTGGGCACAACCTCTATTATTAGAAGCGAGGGATGTTTTAAGTGGAAAGGTTTCCATGCTACTCTACTTTCTTCATTCTTTCTTGTGAAATAATTTTTCTTCGACTTATTATAAATATATCATCCAGATTGCTTAAGTAATAGATAAGGAAAATGACTGGCAAAAAGTATAAGCTACACTTCCTGCTTAAGGGCATGCTTCTTTCAAGTGGCTCTATAGGGAACATGGTCAATAAATTCAAAGCTTTTTTTTTTTTTATGTACTTGTCAAGAAGTTAATATTTTTTATTTTTAATTTATAGTCTTTTTATGGCATTAGTGTAGGAAACCTTAGTGTCTTTGTTGTAGAATTCATCTTCTGGTTAGTTGCATCTAGAACAAAAATAGTGTTCTATTACCTTATAATGTAAGAAGGGAGCAGCCAGTATAAGATTATAAATTCTATTGTAGTTGAATGTTGTAATATGCGTAACTTGCATATTGTGAGAGTTCCCATCTCCAATTTGTACTAATTGTAACACTAGTAAAATAGTTTCAAATTGTAATCAACATTTAGTTTGCTTGGTCAGATGCTTTGTCTATTCTTAAATTCTATTGTCTACTTTTTCAAGGTTAAGTCCCAGAATTTATCCCTAAGAAGGGGGGAAGAGAAAATAAAAAATTAAATATTCTAAAGAATAGAAGTATTTTCATTTATTCTACTTATGAACTGAAGTGGTTCGAGGAAATTTCTTTCTTATACATTTGAGATAATGTTTGTTACTAGGTACTGGGTTTTTGATTTCTACATTCTTATTTGGACTCTTGATCGTTGAACTATTTTTTATTGGCAATGATGATTGATAAGTAGTCCAAAGTTTGTTCTCTAAGCATAAGGCCAATCAACCTGGCAACAGATGATTTGTGCTAATTGTCCATATGGTGCCAAACCTTAATGTTTTAGCATTCACTTCATAGGTACCTTCAAATAATTTAATTGTTATAACATTTTTAAAGGTAGTTTGATGACATCATCATTTTGAAGGAGTTGGCAAAAGTACAATCCGATAATTAATGGTTAAGTAATATTTTTAGTCTACTTATCTATAGTTAATGAGCATGGTCTATTGGTTGTTAAGACTATTATATATATAGCAAGAGATTATTATTAGGATTAGTATTATCTCTTATGACTTTTTTTGTTTTGTTTATGTTGGATCAATTTAGAGAACTAAATCAATAAATACATATGGCATCAACCTTTCAAAGTATGTATCTACATCTTCAGCTAAAGTGATAAAAAAAAGAGTTTTGAGATATGTTCCCAAATGAATGCGAGGTATTATATTCACTCATTTCATATGTTTGGATTGAAATAATACTTATAGAAATATTTTAATAGTGATAATATTTTGAGAACTTCACATGATTGTGTTATAATTTTAATTAAGATATGACATATGACTCTTAATATAGTTGGAGAGAATCCTTGATGATACTAAAGGAATCAACATTCCTAATATTGCAAATTGGTTTCCAAGTTACACATGTGAGTCTCTAACTTGACAATTAGCTTTCATGTAAATGATCCTTTTATTTTTCCTTTGATATTATAGTTATCAATAAATACATGTACTAAACTATTTTGGATTTTTATGAAATAGGGCTTTTATATCGTGCATTATGGTGTAGCCAGCTTATTAAGAGTTAAGAAGGTGCAAATGAAATTGGCTAGATATATGGTCATAGAGTAGTTCGTTAGATGATCGAGATTATTTATTGGTATATGATATTGTAATGAAAACAAACATCAAACTCTTTGTAATTTACATGTATCTTTGAATTTTAGATGTTGTTGTGCTATCATAACCCATTCTAGAGAATAAAGTACTATAAGGATTCATATATGCATTCAAACTTTGTTTTACATAGAATTGAATATTTTCTTTAATGCAAAATTAAATTAGATGCTATCCTTCGAGGTGTTGATATTATAAGTAATAAACATATCATTCATAGATGAAAATTAGTATAAATAGCCAATGATCCTAGAAGCATATATATGCTTTTCACCTCTTTTCTATGAGAAATGAAGTAGTGATAAATTATAATAACTACTATTTTACGTTATTAATAGCCGTTTTAAATTAACATTAAATATAGAAAATAATAATGATTTAGGATAGCTTCAATATAATGTCACTAGCAGTAGTTATAAGTTACTTTTATATAAATAATTTAGCAGCTTTCAATAAATACTATTATAGTGTATATATACCTACACTTTTTTTAAATTGCCACTATAGTATTGTGTATACCTACATTAGAAAAAATTATGCTAATAATTCTTTGCTACTCTTGTATCCACAATAGGTTTACACCACCGCTAAAAGTACTAGTGTCCACTAAATATATGAAATAAAAGTTACTAAAAACAAAAGTTTTGTAATGTTTTACAATCCATGGATTTGTATAACTATATTATACTCCAAATTACACTTATATATCATCAAAAACATGAAAAACAAAAGAGAAGTTAAAAAAAAATAACAATAAACCTTTAGATACGGAGAATCAATAAAAAGAAGGAAAAGCTTAGCTAGATTGATATTTACATGCTCGAAATCTATTAAAGAAATATAGCCTAAGCATAAATATTCTCTCTAGAATTCCTCTAAGCCATATTAGGTGTTGGAACTTTCCTATTATGGAGGCATTGGGTTTAGAAACCAAGAAAATGGGTTCTGGAGAAAGTTATCGAGTAGCAAGAGTGACTCGTCAACTATTATAGGTTCGATGGATAAAAGTCCGATGGAGGGCTTTTTATGACATAGAAGCCGATTTTCTTTACCTATCTCCATTTCTCTTGACCAATGTGGACTTGTGATCATTTAGACCTTAATTTTTTTCCTAAAATTGTGATGCTTAATTCTTGATGTAATTTGCTTTTCATTAGCTTTTAACTTGAAATTCATCAAAAACATATACTAATTGAAAAATAAAGGGAAAAGTATAAAAAAGAAAAAAAACTTCAATTTTTGCCTCTTTTTATATTTCAATATTCAGTATTTTCAATTTTTATTAAATAAGTCTTTTGGTTACTCCCGTTAGTTTATTCGTTAGTAAGGATATGTTTTAGTATATGATTAGTTCACATATAGTTTAATAAAATAATAAAATACTAAAAAATTGAAATAAAAAAATTAAAAAAATCTTTCCGATAATCCCCTACTCTTGGCGTGGCCAAAATGGCCATTACTCGTGAGATAGGTCGCAACCTATTGGCAGACTAAGGTGATCACTAAATCAAGCGGGCACCTATAGGGGTTCAACTTGTGTGCAGTGATCGGATTTGCTTTTTTCAGTACTTATCCTTTTCTTTCTTTGCATTTTTTTTGTAATTTTTATTAATTTATTTTAAAATAGACATTAATATATATAAGTGTGTGTGTGCGTGCATAATACATATATATATTTATATGTATTACTAAACATATTATCTTAGTAATTTTTTTTTTTTCAATTTTCAAGATTTTTTATTTCTTTTTTTTTTTATGTTTCCAACTATTTAATAAAAATTTCATTATTTTAAAAATATTTTTCTATATTTTTAATACCTTAATTTTTTTAAATATTTTATTATATTATGTATTTAAATAAACACATGGATTGCCATAGTCAATGTGTAAATGATAATTTAAAATTGTTAGTTAAAATGACTAGTTTGTAAATTTTTGTAAACATTGAATGACTAAAATGAAAATTTTAAAGCATTGATGACTAAAAAGAAAAGGCAAAAGCTAAGGACTTTTTGGTACTTTTCTCAAAAATCAATACAAGGAATAAATGCTTAAAATTGAATAACCATATAGATTAAGCTTAATATAACCCCAATTTAGTGCAGCCAATCAAGCTACATGTCTATGCCTCAGCATGGAAAGTAAGGCACATTTCTAAACTGCATTTTTATTTTATTTTGTTTCTTAAAGCACAGTACCATTTGAGCTACAATTACTTGCATAATAACACTATTATTTCTCTCTCTTTTATGTGCCACCTTAGGAGATTGAGATCTAAGCTTCTAATCCTATATGTGAGTATAAGTTTGTTGGAAGAAGCATTCTTAAGATTCTACAAGACAAAAGAGCCAAATATCATATTTTACTCATATACAAGAAGAATCCTAGCATTTATTACATGGAGACATCTTGACATGCGCATAACCATCTAATTGAACACTATAAAAATATCATGGTAACGTATTCAGCAACATAGGATAATTCCCGCTTGAAATCAGTCCTAAAATTTGTATAAAATTTGACACATGTTTTAGTGGATTTGAGGACAATTTTTTCTTAATAATGATTTCCTTAGTACATGTTCAAATCTAAACACTTTTTACTTGAACAAGTGCATTCTTTCTATTCCCATTTTATATTAAGAAAGAGTTCAAGGAGCTCTACAGAATGACTTGAATTCCAATCTGAATCTTCTAATAATTACAACAATAAGATAGCGTTTACTCTAAAACTATACAGGATTTAAAAAAAAGAACAACATAGCACATCGCGATGATAAATAATACAGAACAAGTTTCCTATACAAGATTTTTGTGTGTTGCTTGTTATACATAAGTACTAAGCTGGAGTAGTAATTTTGACAATTATGGTATTTATGTTAGCATATACTTATTTTAACCACATTTTCCTATTCCATCATTGTCCCGACGTTATTTGTTAAATAAAATTGCAACTTAGATATGTGTAATATTAGAGCACCATATAAACAACTAAGATGATTTTACTTGATTGGAATTAATAGCAAATAGAGTTTAATCATAATTCCACAGGCTGGTCTTCCTCTTCGCTCTTCCTTTTTACAATAGCTCTCAATGGGTAAATTTATTAGTTGAAAGTGAAGAGAGATATTAGCCACATATTTATAAAAAAACCTCTAATAGAACCCCCGATCAATGCTTTTATTGGATTGGGCTTACACGATGCCTTACCACATTGGTCCCAATGAGACATGCATAATCCAAATCACATTATCACATTTATTTTGAGCTTATCATGCACCTTTCTATATTGGGACTAGATAATTAGCCCTTTTTATTAAATGAAAAAAATTCTCCAATTAATATTAGCTCACAATAGGAAAAATTCCAACATTCACTCACTTGGGCAATATTAATTAAGTTGTTTTAGTTTTAAGAAAAAAAAATATTTTAAAAATGACTCCGAGTTGATGGACTATTATTAATGTGGCCACAATTAAAAAAAAAAAAACCATTTAGTTCCAAAAATAACATCTCCATGATCATGTTCAATATAACCATCTAATATCGAATCATGATAGTCTTTGTTCACTTATCAACACAAGGCCAATCCATGGTTACAAATACTAGTGTATATACCAACAATGAATCTCAGTATGGCTTTGGAGTAAGAAAATAACACTTTTCCATTATCAATGTGTTATTTTCATTGTTAGTCCTTTATCGATTTCTCTAAATGTTATGAAGAATCTATATAGCATTTCAATGCCCATATGTCTCATACCTACTTATAAGGTCAATTAGTCATATCATTTAATGATATCAAGACTTATACATGACATAAATGTGACAATTGTACATGTACAATTGTAAACATAATGTATAATCTCTAAAAGATTGTAACTACGTTTTGCTCCTTTACTTTTAGTTTTAGTCATTTTACCTCTAATATAATCAAAACAAGTATCCAAGTCTTCAAAATCAAGAGCAGGTAAAATTTCATTTTTTATTAGTCTAGTAACTCTCTCATTAGAGATGTGACCCAATCTTTTATGCCATAAAAAGATAGATTTTTCTTTAATACGACACCTTTTACAAACATTATTCTCAATGTTCATGCATCTTTCCTCGTTATTTGGAGCTAAAGACAAACTATATCAATTATCAACCATCTTATAAGTAACAATCAATTGAGAGTTTAAAAATAAGTTTACCCTTTTATTACCTATTACAAAATTGTAACTAATCTTATCTAAAAAATTAAATTTTACCTGAAAGATGGTACACAAAAAACATTTTCTAAAATAAGTTCAAATCCTAACTTTAAAGACAACTTAATGGAACCTATAAGGTCAATTGCTACTTCAGCATCATTTTCTACTTTAAGCTTAGACCCCCTCTCATTTGCTTTCCATCTATTTATGAACCCTTGCAATGTAATAGCTACATAAACAATTGCATCATTATCAAGCCACAATAAGTTAGGTGGTGCATTAACAAAATAAGATTCGAAACAAACTAAGGTAAGTGAATTACCTCCTTGATTAGCGCATTTATCTAGGTTTGACTTAAACTTATGGTAATCATATTTCATATGACCCATTTTCTTGCAACAATAGCACTTAATTTATTTCTTAAAGCTAGCTTTAGGACCTCTTACCTATTTGGTCTAATCTTTACCCTATCCCTTATGGTCTTGAACCTTCTTTAGACAACTTCCTAGAAGATCTGTGGTACTTTGCTTTGAAATGAGTAGCTAACAAGACATTTTCACCTTTCCTTTCTTAAGCTTTTCTTTGTCAAACACATATTTAGAGAAAAGGTCATTGAAAGACCAAATTTCGCTAACAACATTCTTGGATAGATTTAATTTGGGAAAACTCAACGAATATGGCACTTAAGGCAAGCGAACAATATAGTTATTAGGAAGAGTAATATTATGAGATTTCAACTTATTTTAAATGTGGACCATTCACATGATGAAGTTTTTAACTCCCTTAAAACTATCATACCTCATGCTTGATAGCTCACTCATAAGGTTTCCAACCTTAGACTTACTAGATTGTTGGTATCTTTGCCCCATAACATCATAAAGGGCCTTAACTTCAATCTTAATCAGACCACTCAAAAGATGTTCATAAACAATCCTCTTAATCACATATAAGCACATTCGATTTTCCTTACTCCATCTTTTAAAGAAGATTTTTTATCATTGGTACTTTCATCATTAAGAGTAGCAAACTCAAGCTCATGTAAGGCTATGTCTATCTCATCCATGACAAAAGAAAAATTCACTCACTTTACTTATTAAAATTAAACCTATGGAGAATTTCAATGGTAGTCTATGTTTTGTCAACAGTAATGATAACTATTCCAAAACATAATGCAACAATTAGTTAATGAGCAAACAAGTGACAATCAAATTTCATGTGCTAATCAATAACTAAGGAATCAAAGAGCATCACCACAAACTCCCGTTTAAATAGAGAATGCAACATGCATTATAATACCTTACAATATAAAATTCCAAGTACATCACCACAAACTCTCCTTTAGGCAAAATATGTAGTATGCAATAGGAACTTTTACAACATAAAGAGCATAAGAGCACCTAATATACTGTACTGAGAGTAGATAAGTACGATGGTATTGTGATGGGTCTAAGCTTATAGAAAGCTTGAAATAAAGGGTGACAAAATGCAAAAATGGGGAAATAAGTAAATGAGACTAACAAATAATTCCATGAACAATTTCAAGGATATGGTATACCAAGGAAACTCTGCAAACTCACAAAGCCAACTTGATATGATGTACAAGCAACTTTAATGAGGTCACTCGCTACCTAGCCTTACTTAAGGGTTAAGATAAGAGTAAGAAGAAGACAAGAAGCACACTTGGCTCACAAAAGGAGAAGTATATTCAATATCTGATGTATAAGATTATTATTATTATGGCTACCTATTACAAGGGCATTTATCCCCAAAACATTAGGGCATCCTACCTTAAATGGAAAAGAAAAAAAAGGGTATTGCTCAAAAGAAGTAATGTATAAAAAATAATAAAGGATACAAATGAAAAATCAAAGAAATCAATGCTTAATATAGTAGAATTCTTATCACATGAGACTAGATATGTGGCAATAAGTCACTAGAGATACTTTTGGTAAAAATAAACAATTGGTACTGGCAGGAAAGAGGTCACCGGGCAGATGAGCCCAGTAAACTTGAGGGTCTTTCCAAGTAGACATAGGTGTGGATGTATGCTAGGGTTCCCAGCACTAATATTGTTGAGTTAAAGGTTAGCAAGTCATGGCCAAGTAGACATGTAAGGGGTTGGAATATCAGTGGAGCATACTTCAAGTCGATACTCAACTATTGAGAGGTAAGAAGTTACTTGCCTCGGCATATGGAGTTAGTTAGTAGTGATGATCATCTTTGCTTCAGTAGGAGTTGGTTAGAATAGTAAAATTTGCTTCACTAGTCCCTCAATACCTTATGCTCAAGCTCAGCTTAGAGGTCCAGTAGTTCAACTCCTATCATCCCCTCTAAGGTGATTTGAATTTAGGATTGAATTTGGCTAATCTTTGCTCAATTCTCTCTTACGTTGGTAGGGGTTGAGCTCGGCAATGTTGAAGGTGTTAAAGACTTCATAGTCCTTAGGTAATTCTAATCGATATGCATTATCGTTAATCTTCTAGAGTATTCTGAAGGGACCTTTAGCTCAAGTGAACAGCTTATTCCTTCTTTTATTCAGGAATCTCTCCTTGATCAAGTGTAGCTATACTAAATCTTTGGGCTAAAACTATGTTGACTTCCTTCCTTTGCTTCTTTCTCTCATTCTCTTTATAGCTTAGTCAATATATAGGGCAACTTCCTCATAGATCTATTGCAAAGACTGTGCTTGGGCTCTTACATCAAGGTCTTCTAGCTTAAGCATAGGTATTGGAGCACAGTTAATAGGTAGCTTGGGATTGAAGCCATAGATAACTACAAAGGGTATTTGTTTGGTAGTTTTATGTACAGTACAATTGTAAGTGAATTCCACCATAAGCAAACAAACATTCCAATCAGTCAAATTCTTCCTTACTACAACTCAGAGTAGTGATTATAAAGTACGATTGACTACCTCTATTTAGCTACCAGTTTAGGGGTGACAGGAATTGTTGAATAGTAGTTTAGTCCCCATTCAATGCCAAAGAGTCCTCCAAAAATGACTTAGAAATTTAGATCTCTATCTGAGACTGCACTTCTTAGCATGCCATGCAATTGAACAATTTCTTACAAAAAGAGAAAAACAACAGCCAAAGCATCATTAGTTTTAAAGCAAGGCACAAAATGTGCTATCTTACTAAATCTATCAACAAATGACCATCGCAGAATTTTTACCTTAGGCAGTTCTTGGCAATTCGAGAACAAAGTCTATGCTCAATTTAGTCCAAGATCAAGTTGAGACAAGCAAAGGTATTGCTTTTCCTTTTTTAGCTCGGCATTTAGCCCTCTTGCAAGTAATACAACTCTTGATAATTTGATGCACATTCCTTATCTTTGGCCAAAAGAATCGTTCACTAAACAACTAATATGTCTTCTCCCTAAAATGTCCAAGAATTCCACCAAAATGAGCTTCTCTAATAAGTAATTCTCTCAAAGAGCAAGTTGGCACACATAACTTGTCTCCCCAGAATAGATACCCATCTTCTATGTGATAGCCATCTATTATTCATCCTTTAGTACATCTTCTAAATATAAGACTAAAATGGAGGTCCTAAGGATATTATTCTTTAATGCTCCCAAACATTAACAGTCTAATCTGTAACTCAGTAAAAAGAACATGTCTTCTCGATAAAGCATTAGAAACTACATTGTTCTTTCCTTGTTTATACTGGATCACAAAATTGAATCCTTTTAGGAATCGAACCTATCACACTTGCCACTTCAATAGCTTAGTCTAACCTTTGAGGTACCTCAAAGATTCACGATCTGTATAAATGATAAAATCTCTCGGCAATAGATAGTGTTGCCACAGTTGGATCCCTTGAATAAGGGCTACCAAGTAGTTTAACTGAGGTTCTCTTAGCTTCTCGCTATAGTAAGCAATTGGTTGGCCTTCTTGCATCAAGACAGCACCTATCCCAATGCTTAACGTATCACATTCAAACTCAAAAATTTTCTCAAAGTTGGGTAAAGCTAATACTAGTGTAGAAGTCAATCTTGCCTTTACTTCAATGAAACTACTTTACCCTCTCTCTCTCTCTCTCTCCACTTAAACTTAATATTCTTCTTTGTCATCTCAGTAAGGGGTGCAACAATGGCACTAAAGTTTCTAATGAATCTTCAATAAAAGGATGTCGATCCATGAAAACTTCTTACCTCGGTACAAGTGGTTAAAGTCCACCATTAGACAATAGCTCAGATTTTCTCATCATCGACTCATAAGCCTCATCCACCAATTACATATCACAAAAATACCACTTCCCCCTAGCATAAGCATCACTTCTTCAAATTGCCAAATAACCTATTGGCTTAAAGTACATCCAGGATAGCATAAAGATGCTCAAGTAGCTCAACAAGTCAGCACTATATATAAGGATGTTATTAAAATATATCACGACACACTTTCTGATAAGGTTTCTAAGAACATGGTTCATCAATCTCATTAAGGTGCTTAGGGACAAGCCAAAAGGCATAACTATCTACTCATAAAGACCATATGAAGTTTTAAATGCAGTTTTCCATTCAAATCAATTTTACTAAAGACCCTAGCTCCATTCAATTCATCTAACTTAGGGATAGGATACCAATACTTGATCATGATCTTGTTCATGGCTCTATTGTACATGCACAGATGCTAAGTACGATTCTTTTTCAACACAAGAAGCATCAGCATAGTACAAAGGCTGAAATTCCCCCTTACGTATTCTTTTGCTGATAGCTCATTGACTTGTTTTTAGAGCTCAGCAACTTGTTTAGGGTCCATCTAATAAGCTAGTTTATTTAATAGGGTGGTGCTAAGTATTAAGTCAATGCAATGTTCAATGTCTCTGAAAGAGAGTAATCCCTTAAGTAACTATTTAGGAAATAAGTTAGCATTCTCATCCAATAGCTCTTTGACCTTTAGGGGTAGCTCAATCTACTCCTTCAACTCTAGCAGTCATCTAATCAACAGAAAAGTCGGTATGTCAGCCTTAATAGCTTCTTGGAGCTCAGCTTTACTCAAAATCAAAGTCTTCTTGGGTACTTAAGCAAGTTTAGCTTATAGCTTGCTAACTTAACTCAATGTCATAGGGTTTAAAGTGATCTTCCTTCGATCCTTCTCAAACACATAGGTACTCCTGAATCCATCATGCATAACCCTTGGATAAAAAAGCTGAGGTTTGCCTAGCAACACATGAGATGTAAGCATAGGAAGCACATTATAAAGAATTTCATCAAAATAATTTCCAATAAAGATCAGCAACAATACTTGCTGAGTAACATGTAGTGCTCCCTTTTCATTTAGCCAATGTAACTTATATGGCTTTAGGTGTGAGCTAGTCAGTAACTTGAGCTTGTTAACTAAGTCGACAGACAAAATGTTAGTGCAGCTTCTACCATTTACTATAAGTACACATACCTACTCATTCACCTTACATGTGATGTGAAATAAATTCTCTCTCTACTCCTTCTCAATAAAGGGTTCTAATCTCATCGCACATCGAACAACCAAAGTTAGCTTCCAAATCTTCAGCAAACACATCTTCTTCAACCAATTCGATATTAACCTCAATCTCTTCCTCCACTTCTTTTTCCTCCTCTATCTAGTCATCTATGCTGTTTAACTCAATCTTTAGGGCATCTCCTTTGATAATTATGGTTCTTTGGTTCGAACATTAGGTGGCCATATGCCCAAACACTTGGCATTTAAAGCACTTAATTTAGCTCGTCTTCCTCCCAAATCATTATCCCTTCTCATAAGTTCTCGATGGCACAACACCATCAATTAGTTGGCCCTCCTGTTTAACTCTGACATCTATCCTTCTACTCGGCTCGGCACTTTGTTGAGGTTCTTAACTTCCTTGAGTGAGTTGACCTAGTTAGACTGGTCAGCTCATTAGGTGTCGGATTGGCCTATTCCTCCTCTACCTTACTACTCACTAGGCTATTCTTATAACCTCATCCAATGTAGTAAAATGTTAAAGCTTTATGACATTTCAAATGTTGCTTATCAATCTAGTGAGAAATCTAGATACTGTTCAGGTTGATGGTTCGTCTACTTTACATCGAGTCATGAGTATTTAAAACTTCTAAACATATTCATCAACAATTTGGTCTTCTTGCTTTAGCTCTTGAAGCAGAGCAAAAGTATCTTACAAATAAATATCCAGTACGAATCTATTTCTAAGTATACTCTTCATCTCAAGCTAAGTATTAACTTTCCTATATCCTTATCGTCTCCTCATAAGTTGGAAGTTCTTCCACCATATCACAGTATAACCTAAGAACTCCACAGCAGTCGTTCTCACTTTCTCACCGCTTCATACTAGTAATAATAAAAAATATGCTTTACCTTCTCTTCTCAATCTAGATAGTTGTCAATATTTCTAAAATCATTCAAGTTTAGGATATGAAGCTTCATATGGTCGATAGCTCAGGATACTCAAGTACGCTTAAGTATTTAGATAAGACATCAAACATTGATATGTCTCTTAAAGTCCTTAATTAGTAGGTGTTGTATTTTTTTTTAATTAGGGTCTTATGCTTAATAAACTTTATTTAATTAGTTTTCTCACAATTTCAAATAAGAAGAAAAGATATTTTTAATTGTGATTTAGAAAAGTAAGTTAACAATAGCAATTAGCTATGAGCATATAGAGATGGAGACTAATAATAAAAAAAGTAGTCCAAGTAATTCATGTACTTTGTAGGAAGTCAAAAATTAAAAGGTAGCCTAGAATTTGATTCAATTTCCCTTCAACATCAAGGTTGTCAAAAAGGATGCTTTTCATTATAAATTACCAATTAAGTGTTCATAAAAGTACTAGAATGCATTATTCAATTTGTTTATGGAATTTATGAATGAATCTTCATTAAATTAACATTCTCTTTCTTTTTCCTCTCCATGTAGTAAGATACGAAAGATATTATAAAGATTAGAAAAAACAAAATCAAGTAACGAAGAAAACTCGATTTAGCAGTCGCTTGTTTCACCAACAAAGTCATAATACATAGATTTCAAGTCAAGTCAAATGAAGAACAAATAAGGAAGAGATGGAAAATAATTCATGTATGTCTTCACAAAATAATTCAAGAGATTGAACTAAACTAATCAATTGGATCCTAATATCACACAAAAACTTAGCTCTAATATCGTATGTTAAATAAAATTGCAACTCAGATATTTCTAATATTAGAACATCATATAAATAGTTAACATGAATCTTACTTGATTGGGTAGACAAGATTAACAGCATAAGTACTTTAATCGCAATTCCACGTATAAGTCTTCCTCTTCGCTCTTCCTTTTTACAACAGCTCTTAATGGGAAGATTCACTAGTTGGAAGTGAAAAAGGGATTTAGGCACATATTTATAAGAAAACTATAATGAAACACACCATTAAGGCTCTTATTAGGTCAGGCTTATATAACTGCCTTACCACATTAGCTTAATGACATGTGCATAACCCATATGAAATGATCCATCTATTTTGGGCTTATCATGCACATTTTTGTACCAAGGCTAAATAATCATCTTGTTTTATTAAATAAAAAAATTCTCTAATTAATATTAGCCCAAACTAGGAGAAATCCCAATATTGTCTCCATAACACACCATTATACCACCACCATTATTAAGTCCTTACCAATGATATATCATTTTGATGGTAATAGATTGCATTGGTGCATTATGTTACAACATTATTCAATTCACTTGTACAAATTAGAGTATATTTAGATTAGATTAGAGTAGATTTATGTATATCACATGTTACTTTATAGGTGTATACTCTATCTAAATACTTTTGAACATATCATAACTAATTGACATAGTATATATCATTTTTTGTTACACTGAAAATTATAAAGTTCTACTTTCTCTCTTCTTTGTTTTGTCATCATTAAGCTTCTACAATGGTAGATTCAATATAGCTCAATATGTGATTCTTGATTTCTACATGGCATCAAAGTAGGTTTTCTTCTATGTAACTTTCTTATGATTCTGTTTTCTTCTTGGCTTATATTATGATCCTTTGAATTTTGTTTTTACATCATCATTTATTCAATAGAATGGCTTTGAATTTTAAGAATTGTGATGATCCTTTACACTTGTTTGGATTGGAAAATCTTAGTATGATCATTACTAGTGTTGTATCTAATTGTTCAAATTTTATTGGTTGGAGTAAATCAATCAAATTAGCTTTAGGAGAAAAGGTTAAGCTAAGGTTCATAGATAGGAAATGTGTGAAATCAGAAGGGAATTCTACTAATCTAAATTGATGTGTTAGATGCGACTGCATGATTAGATGCTAGATTTTGAATTCAATATCGAAGGAATTATTCGAAGCATTAATTCTTGCACAGTTTGCTAAACAATTATGGGAAGATGTTTATGAAAGATTTGGTTTGACTAATGGTCCATTGATTTACTAACTTCAACATGAAATAGTCAATTTTAAACAAGGAAATTTGAATGTCACAATGTATTACAATAAATTTAAGAAATTATGGGATGAGATGTCTATTTTTTGTGGCATTCCTCAATGCTCTTGTGGTGTTCTTTCATAGTATGAAAGTGTTGTATTTGGAAAATTGCAAGAAGCTAAAAGTTAGTAAATTTTATTGTAATACTTATGTAAATTTTTGCTGGTTTGAATGAGTGTTTTGAAGGAGTAAGGAATCAACTTTTAGGAATAAAACCTTTACTAAGCATTAGCAAAGCATATTATTTAATATACCAAGTTCAAAAATAGAAACAATTAATTGGAGTATTGAGTGAAGAAAGTACAGCTTTTTTTGTCAAAGGCAATACAAAGGCTATTACTTACTTTGATAAGAGGGATAAGCAAGGTAAATTAAGGGTGGAAATTACATGTGCACACTGTAAAAGGTTAGGTCATTCTATTGATCATTGTTTTAAGATTATTGATATCTGAAATGCTTTAAATCAAAGGAAAAGACAACTAAAATTGTAAAACATGTTGGTTCTGGTTTAATTAATAAATTAGACAATTCACTTGATTGCTAAGTTGAGTCAAAGAGGTCATTTGCTAGTGAACCTGATTTTATGACCAAGATTTACAATGAAGTTGTGAAAATGCTTAAGGATCAATAGTTTAGCAATTCTTTAAATTTAGTTCAGTAGTCAAGTGTGCATTTTGTAGGTAACATAGCCTCCTCTCAATTTGGTTCTAGCATGCTTGATGATAATAATCTGTGTACTTTGTCCATTGTATTTTCTTCCAAAAATACTTTTGTTTCTTTTTTGTTATACTTATGTTATTAATTAGAGCTATTTATAACCATTTAGTATTTTCCCTTTCCTAAATATCTTATTAATTCCATGTTTAATTATATATTAGTTAAAGATAGTTTTATAAAGGTTTATGAATTTACATGGATCTCAATGGTATTATCATTAGCTCCTATCTATTATATTATCATTATTATTATTTCTTCTTTTTTTCACTTATCAAAATTACATGTCAAATGAAACTTAATATGCTTTTATGGTTATAAATTCCATAATTGTAAGACATATTACTTGTGGTATGTATCCGTTCGAGTCACCTAATAATAAACATTTTACCTTAATGGTATTTTTTATATGCTAAAGGTTCCTATCTTTTACTATCTTATTCTGTTTTTTACTAATATCTCTACCCTCAAGTATTACACTCCTATTTTTTAAACCTCTTAAAAATAACTAAAGAATGATATAGACATCTATTATTCTCAAATAGTTAAATGAAATCTTCAAAATAAACAAATAACTCCAAAATAAATAATGACATCAAATAATATAATTCTATGTAACTGTCAATCCAAAACATAAATTTCATATAATTTTATGTAATTGTCAATCCAAAACATAAATTTCCTCTTAAGGTCAAACCTGGCCCACATCTTACCCCTCTCATTATTAAACTATCCTATTAATTTATTGCTTATTATTATTTTTTTTTTCTTTTTTTTTTCCAAGAACTCATAACCTATACTTTGATACCACTTTATCCAAGATACCCTAAACCCAAGACATCACAGACTGCCATATGTCCCTAGTTTCTAATGATACGTCAGGCGTAACATTCAACTAAAAACTCCAAATAATACTATAAAAGTATCCAAACAATCTTATACAATTAAATCTCCAAATAATGCTAGAATAACTTCTAGCTAAGATATATTAATGCCCAATCAATTATCATTGCCACATAAGATTAAATAATCTTATTAATTAATTTCTAGAGATACTCTTCAATACCATACATAGTCCTCACTCTTTCCATGCCCAAGGCAGTAACAATTAGCTCCATAGGTTATTGAAATCAAGCAGTATAACTGCAAGTCCTGCAACTGAAAATATAATAAAGTGAGCTAAATCTTAGTATACAACACACAACTACATTCGCATAATCAAATAATACATAATCATATGCATAGAAATGCAAAACAAGTGATCTACACAATTCATTCATTTATCTTTGCTTTTAAGTTAGTAACAAAAACACACAATAATGGTCCTCATGATTCAATCACATCACAAATTGTATCACAACCTAGCATTTGGATGTGCCTCTTTGAGCTCCTCTACAACCTAACATTAGGTATGCCTCTTCGGGCCTCTCTACAACAACTTAAATTTACCCCAAATCATTTCTAAGCGAGATACCACTAAGGATAACTCATCGTAAGGATCATCGGGGTTGCCCTCTAAGGATCTACTACTCCAGGCCCCTAGGACGAGCGAAACACAATCAACAAAAGATATATAAGCCAAATATATATTTAAATCATTTTCTTTTTTGCTATCCTAACACTCACATACAACAAGCACATATCACGTATCATGTATCTAGATATTTGAAATATGTTACCGATGAACCAAGCTTAGCTTTAGCTCCTAAAAGCAATAGATACTCATTCAACATCTTTAAATATTGAATAAACAATTTCTCCTAGTGAAAACTCACTTTTAGACCATTTAAATCTCTTTAAATTCACTTAATGATACATTAAAGGGGTTTACCTTAGAAGTGACAAAGGAATAAAACAAAAAGAAGAGGAAAAACTTTAACTTAAAGGAGTAAAGCCTATGATACGATCAAGGACACAATCGTGTCTTTTTAGCCATATAACTTACTAAGTTACACTTTACTACTGTAAGGGATACAGCCGAGGACACAGTTGTGTCTTTCAGTCGTGTAACTTTCTGGTCTACCATCCTACGTTGCCTACTGCAAGGGATATGACCAAGGATACAATCGGGTCTTTTAGTCATTTAACTTTCTAGTTGAACATTTTTTTTTTCCTATTTCACCTAAAACCTTTCTAAACTTTTTTAATCCTCTAACATCTCAACACATAGATCAAAATACCTTTAAATTATTAAAAACAATTTGACTTCTTAACAAAAAACTCATTAGCAATGCATCACAAATTTCACATCTCTAAACCCCTTAATTCAAAATCAATATTTACTCCATTAACATCAAAATTTTTCATTACTTTTATCACTTTAACCACCAAATTATTACCAAAAGCTTATTAAATAGAAAGATTATAAAAAAAATTTACGGTGTAAGGGATACTTTACCTTGATTTTGATGATTCTTTTGAGTTGTTTGTTTTCCCATAATTGATCAACGTATAACCTTAAAATATTAATGCATATCACTTAAATTTAATCAAAACCTAAATTCTATAATTGACTCTTCACTTATAATTGAAAGTCTTAGAAGATTGTGTAAGCCTTGTCATTCTCTTCTTTAGATGAGTTACACCACCAAGAGAGATTTAAAATCAATCTAACTTTTTTCTCTAAAAACTAACAAGATTTAATATTCTAGATGTACCTTAAGTATTTCTTGGGTTTGTAGTGGAAGAGTTTTATTTAATAGCTCCAAGAAATCTAAAAGAGTTTATAGGAAATAACGTAATATATATACACTAGCTATGTTAGGAAATTTTTGTACTCCCAACATTACCCTTCATTAAATAGTTGCTTAAGACCTTAATATCCGTTACTTGTAACTTACTCATCCTTTATTCATTTTTATGACTTTATTATTTTATATCCCTTTTTTTTTGGGGTATTACAATATTGAAGCTATTATAAACCATTACTATTTTCTACATTTAATTTCAATTTAAAATTGCTACTAATAATGTAAAATAGTGGTTACTATAATCTACCACTACTTCATTTCTCATGGAAAAGAAATAAAAAGCATATATATGCTTCTAGGATTGTTAGCTATTTGTATCACATTCACCACTTCGACAAATCATACACTAATTGGAAAAATTAGATTCTTTTTAAATTAGTGGAATCAATATACTACTAATTGATCAAGCTAGTCAATAAAAACTTGTGGAAACCGCAAAACTTCAATAAGCATACAGGTCAATTAATAGTATAAGGTGAGCTCCAAGATCATATTTCCCAAAGGAATGGTATGCTAGCTCTCAATCATTTTAGTATTATTCATATCTAGATGGGCCAAATAAAATTTGATACTTTTATTAAACAAAACTTAACAACTAGCTTAATGCGAATAACTAAGTAATTCTAACACCAAAAAAGATAAAGATATGATTTCTATTATACTATCTAAATCTAAGAACAACCTCTAATTTAACAAAGCATAAGATTCTAACACTCTAGTGATTACAATTGAGAACCAAGTAAATGAATTAACAAGAGTTATGATGTTTAAGTTCTTCTATTGTTCATGTGCACATAGATTAAAGATTGATTCCAAAAGCGAAATCTTAAATGAATCATCAAGTATCAACAATCAATCAAGTTAAACAATTATGGAAATGACTAGAAAGCATGCATCACACATAATCCCAATCTATACACATTTCTTCACAAGAGAAATACATTTTCAATGCTTGAAACCCATAATCTATGTAATACACAATAACAATAAACAACACAAACACTAAATATTAATCCATTAACATTAAAAGATTCATAATCTTCATGAATACAACGGCATTACAAAGTTAAACAACATCCCAAAACAAAAAGAAATTAGGTAGAGAGAGAAATCACCTAACAAGAGGAGTTACAATCTTAAATCCGTGTTAGAATGATGTTTTTCATAAATCCTAGGATTGGAATCCACTAAAAATAACTTAATCTAAGCTAAATCTAATCTAAAATAACCTAAGAAGGTGAAACCCTAAAAACCCTAAAGAGAAAAAAAGAAAGAAAGTCGAAAAAGAAAGAAATCATATCCCCTAAATGAGCTACAAATTGCAACTTTTTACATCAGGAGGGTACTGTCTTGATAGTACTACTGGCATGCTATCATGATTTGGGGCTATCATGATTTGGGACTGCTATCATGATTTGGGACTACCATCAAGACGGTATAGTCCACTCTTTGCAATACTTGTGAAGGTTATCTTCTAAAAGGCTTGATGATAGTTAGGATTACCATCAAGTTGGTAGTTCTTGCTCCATGTCTTCATTTTTTTTTTTTTTAGGCTTCTTGTATGGGGGCATGGTAGCCTCGAGACCTACAAGAACAATCATAAAGACCTTAAATTCTTCTAATAAGCATAACTTTTAAACACTAAAACATAAAAATATGAATTACACTTATGTTAAAAAATTATGTGATTTTAATAAAAATTCATACACTTTGGCTTAAAATTCTATTAAATCACATATAATTGTTAGAGAAATCTTTCAGATAAGTCTATAGTTTTGCACACTTATCAGTATCCCCAACTTTATAACTTGCTCATCCCCGAGCAAGCTTAAACCACTCATAGAACAATGGGTAAAAGATGGACTCTCTACTCTTTAGCTGTTATGTCTATCCTCTAATTTATACATACTAAGTTATGCATTTTTCAATTCAGCTTTTGGCAAGCAACTAATTGTTCATAAAATCTAAGTAAATGGTTAAGTGTGCCTAATTACATATCCAATAGAATTAGTAAATTAATCAATTGTTCATAAAGTCAAGCATCTTATTTAACTTAAGATTGGATAACCTGAGATTAAGTAAGTTGTTCCAAAGGGAGAGAAAGGCACGTACAATTTATAGATTGATCAACGTATATATAGCTTTAATCTTTCCCTTAAGCCAACCATAATTTAGAAAAATATGACAAAATTAGATTGTTCTTTACTTAGATCTCCCAACATTTTCTTACTTATGGCTACTTTTCACTCATGCATCTTGAACTTTTATTCAAGGGAGCTCTTCATTCCTCACCTTTTCCCTTAGTGAACACTAAGAGCTTATGAACCTATTCTAGAATTCATCATTCCAAAAGATGTGCCAAGTACTTATTAGGTGCCCCAGATGTTCACACATGCTCTCTTTTTCTTTTTGTTCTCTTCTTTTTTCTTGTCTAATTTTCTTTTTGGTTAGATTTACCCCTAACTTTTGAATTTTAGCTCGTTTTCATTCTATTTTTGCTTAGGAAATCCTTTCTAAGACCAAAACAATTTCAACATCTTTTGTAAACCCTATGAAATTTTGATAACCAAAAAGTGAAATCAAATAAAAGAGTCCTAGGATAGTCCTTAGAACCACCTAAACATAATAATAAAACCTAGGTAAAGAAATCAAACCTTAAGTGTTGAACCAAAAACTTTAAGTGAAATAAGCCCTAAAAACCTAACTAAACAAGCAAAAACCCTAATACTTGAAAAACCCTAGGATGATAATGAAACCCTAAAATGATCATCTAACTTTAATTAAGTGATCAAATATCTTAACACCATAAATAAACACTAATAGTAAGGTTGAATCAATCAATACAAGTGAATTATATCACTAAACGATTGAAAACCTAACTATTAAGCTCGTATGCAAATCAAATTACTATAAACAAGCAACCTTAAGGAAACCCTAAGTACACATGTGGAGCACTTAGATTAACAAAAGTATAGTATCAAAGTTGAACAAAACCTTAAGCATGTCCTAATTACACCTAATAACTTAATTATGCCTAGTTACTATCAATTACCCTAATCAAACCCTAATCCTTCACCAACCTTCATTACATCTTAATTACTTACAAGTGATGGGCTAACAACCACTAGCCTACTCACTAGTGTATACCTCAAAGGCCTTTAGTCCCTCGCCTAAAGAATTCTCTTTTGTCAACCTGCCGATAACGAGAAACAATACACAGAAGGTGGATGGCTAAATTCCCTGAGAACTCCAAGTTGTTATACTATGCTCTGTTATGCCAATGTTGACTTTTCTCTAGCCAAGGATTCTGTGCTAAGTGATTTGACCTGTTACCAAGAGTTCCTGCTAAGTAACGAAAGCTAATCTTATACTAGCCAAGTATTTCTCTTTCAACCTCCTCCTCCTAATTCTTACAGTAACCCTTCTCGTCTCGACCTCTTTATTGCAACAACATCTTAATTCCTCTCGCCTATTATGATTAAAGAATCTTTATACAGAACCAATGTTATGCTATCATCTGTCCATTTCAGCTAACACTATACTATTTTTTCCTTTTTATCATTTATCCTTTTTTCCCTTTTTCGTAAGTATTAGGAATCCCACTTCTCCTTGTAAGCTGGAATCATCTTACTTTACAAATAGACATTGAATATACGATTATTGCAAGACAACCTTCTCTAAGTCCATTTTCATACACTCTTATCTTACCTTGCCAAGTAACATGATTAGTGGTAGGTAGACCTTAACATCAACTTGTGTATCATATTAAGTGAAGTGTCAAGTCATGTTATGTTCGTTGGTGTGTCATATCCTCTGAGTAACTTCATGTCAACTGCTCTAGTCAGTTTGTAGACCTACTCACTTTATTTTCTTCGATATTTAGAAGGACCCATTGGTTCAAATCTACTATGATAAGTCCTAATGAGAATTAAGCTCCTAAGCACATCAACAAGTTAATTGTGATTAAGGACCAAAAGACAAACCACTAATGACCTTAAAATATCTTATACCCTAAGGAGACAAGATCTTACTCAATTTGACAAAAAACATAATAGTCCATGGTCCCCTTTTTATGTCTTGTCCTTAATTAACCAAAACATATACAACTTATCCCCCAATTCTCTCTCTTCCTCATGATCGACCACCCCCTCTCCCTTATTGATTTTGTTTCATTTTCTCAACCCTAAAACACTTTCTCAAACATCAAACCCTAAGCTACCCTTCTTCCTTCCTCTCAATCCCTACCCATCTACTTTACTACCGGCCACTATAACACCACTACCACCACTTTAAATCACTCGCCAGCTAGCCTCATGCTGCACCGTGCACCCCACCCCTCCCCTCGGCCAATCCTTTGGCACATACATAGACTCACGACACACATACCACAAGAAGCTCATCCTCAATCTTGCTCCAATAAGTAGTTAGGTAAGGTTTTCCTTAATGTTTCATGTAGGATGTTGTTAGGAGATTGCATTCTTATAGCTATATCTTACTTTACAGCATGGTTCTAGATGTTTTATGGTGTTTCATGAAGAACAAATAGGGTTAGTAAAGAAAAAAAAAAACACACACTTTGATGAAGTGTTATAGCACTAGCAAGTACAATAATATAGTGTAGTGTTAGTTTTAGGAGTAAATCATTAAGTAGGATAATAGAACCCCCATTCCCCATACATGCCACCCCTTACATGTCTCCATACAACATTTCTACATACTTTTATGTAGTGATTATGGTTTTAGATGAGTAGAAATATAGGTTACTTAAGTAGAATCACCATAAAAATCAAGTGTTATATAAAAATGGAAGATTTGACCCTAAGAACACTAGGAGACCATCACTTCCATGAACCCATCAGATTTGTAAATTATTTTTTATTAGTTTAATGACATGTTTATTTACTGGAAAGTATGATTTAGGACTTAATTAACTAAGTTAAATAAGCTAAAGTGTGGTTAAGGCCTTAAACTAGCTAAGTTAGTAATTATAAGGTTAAAATTGGTGATAATGGCCATCAAAACTTTAATGACTAGATCTGTAAAACTAACAAAAGTGGGCTAAACTTAAGTCTAATGTTAGGCTTAAGCCCTAAAGATAAGTGAGCTTGAACCTAAGGCCTTAAATAGTAATTTAAACACATAAAGCTCAAAAGAGCTAACTTTAGAGCCTATGTAGTTAAGTGAGCAGATCTAAACCTTAGGTTAGAAGGCTTAGAATGAGTTAATTAACAGGCTTACTAAATCCAAAGGCCCATCTAAGACACCTACTATAGGCCTATTAATGATTTAGAGCTTTAAACCTAGTAAAAAGACTCATTTAAACCTAAGAGAGTATCACCAAGGTCCACTTCAAAATCTTAAGGTGCTAAGCAAAAAAAACCCATTCAAAATATTTAATAGAAGGCTCAAATTATTAAGTATAAGGCTCAAGGTCAAAAACCAAGCCCAAGGCCCAAAACTAGGCTCAAATCCTAAAATGACCCAACTCACAATTTGAGCCTATTACCTTATAGGGCCCAACCCGAAAAATTGCTAACCTAGAAACTCAAAAATAACTTCATCAAATGAGAGAACATTCGAAAATGATAAAAACGATTATAAGATCACCAAAAATGGAGTTAAAACAAAGAAAATATGTTCGATTACGAAGATAACTAACTTAAGGTTAGTGAGTCATAAGCCTGGTTTGCTAATGCAAACAAAATGCTCATAAACCTTAATTATGTTCTTCAAGTGACAAGGATATTGACTCAGTTGCAATCGAAGACTATTGGGACTACTAAGTATCATGGTTGAGTGAGTATACTCCCTCCCTACTTTACTTGTTCTGTGCTTGTAGTTAGCGAATTATTTAATTATATGAGATAATTGAATTTGTTGCATGATTGAGGCATACGAGACATTATATGTGCTCATTATGATTGATCTTGCTTGCAAAATATCTTAAGTTAATATAAACTTATATGCTTGCTGTATTAAAACTTAGGATCTTAGGGTGTTTGAATATAATTGATTGGTCACCCATAAATCTGAACTAATAAATATTCTACTCTTAATTAAACTGGACATGCATTGCATCTTATAACATGATATTAAAGGTATCAACATCACGCAGTAGAACGAGGGTTTATGCCTAGTTGGATCTACATTGTATAATGTATATTAAGGCTGTCTCGTGTCTACTGTTGAGGAGTGCTGCCTTTTGGTTAAGCTCGTGCTGTATCTATTGCTAAGGGTGATATCGTTGACAAGAGACTTTGAATTGGATGTAAATACTTAAACCCTAGTGTG
Organism: Lumnitzera littorea; assembly: GCA_024138015.1. NCBI lineage: Eukaryota > Viridiplantae > Streptophyta > Magnoliopsida > Myrtales > Combretaceae > Lumnitzera > Lumnitzera littorea. The sequence continues at coordinate 78,562,856 of JAMXBB010000007.1, forward strand.
CCAAATACTTCCTAACTCGAGCAATGGTGGGCATTAAAACTGTGCTGTATACAATTACCAACAGATTGTATATATTGTTGCATTACATATGTTTGACCATACATTCATATGCTTAATTAATAACTTGTTTGATATTGCTTGTTAGTAAAGTAAGAAGGTTACTCACTATGCAGTTGAGCTAATACCTCCTATAATTTGTTATTACAACAAGACCTTTGGTTGAAGCTGGGCTAAGGGATGGCCGAGGCCAATTGTACCAACCTAGGATTGTTTGGAGTGAAGAAGATGAGAGCACGAGTGAACAATTTATATATATTTGGACTCTCTCTATATTTTCAATTACTAAGCATTTTTAGTTGGTAAGTAGCTTAAACTACTATTGTTATCCTATTCCACCATTGTATGATTGTCTTAGGGGAAAAACCTTATATTCCCTCTTATCTATGATGTATTGATATTAATTGGATAATATAACTTTAATTTATATGCTCTGTTATTACTTAATGCTAGTTACTAGGGAAACACCTCATTTTTTCCATCATTTATTTTAATTGTAGCCACTTTTTATTTTTTGGTCAGGTTTACAAAAAAGAAAAATTTTTAAAGGAAAAACTAAAAGAAAAATATAAATTAAAAAATTAAAAAATACAAGGTGACAAAAGTGTCAAATCGAGTCAATTTAGGGTTAGATCAAATAATAGCCAAAAATATACGTACAATTTAGAAAATTTGAGTCTTTAAATAATCAAGCTTTATTAGAAAAATATTTGTTAAAAATAGTCCTGTAAAGCATAAAGTAGATTTTTATCTAATTTGAAAATATTTCAATTGAACTAATTAAAATAGACTTAGGATTTATTAAATAGTTAGCATGTATATTTTAGGCCATAGTCAATTTGAAACAAGATGGACTAGTTTAGGCCCAAGATAGAAAGCTCAAATAAATTTTGAAGATTTTAGAATTTAAAAGTAGATTAGAATGAATCGTGATTTCATAATTTAAGAAATTAATAAATCTAAAGTGGATACTGTCATATTTTATAAATATTAGAATTGTCAAGATTGAATCCTCATTAAAATGATCTAAAAAATTCAAAATTACTAGTTTATAAATAATGAACTTCGACCATAAAAAAAAAAAAAAAAATCACAATTCCACACACAATTTTTTCGACTCTCATGCACAATAACCTTCACAGTCTATACTCCATACATTGCACGTCTCACTCACAATACTGCACCGCTCCAACCTAACTCAAACACACCATCTACATCCTCCAAACCATCGTACAGTCCCTTAACAATCTCAATCAACAACCACAGTAACTCCTTGAACCCCCAAATCATGAACCCTATGCTCACTCAACCACACATAACAACGACCAACCAACTCAACCTTACAGTTATTCACAAGCTCTCTCTCACAACTACAGTACAAAGCACCACTGCCACCGCCTAATTCTTCAAACACCGTCAAGCCACTATGAAACACTAAGGCATTGGTACCAACCTCAATTTCACCAATCACTTCCTCATGAAAGTTTAAGTCCCCATTCGATCCTATGTCCAAAAGTCTTTACGTGAAGTCAAATTTGCTGTTATCATTGGTGACTTGAACCTGAGTTGATCCACCCACAAACAACTTCCCAAATCTGTTGTTAAATCTGACCATGCACCAATAATTGTAATAGGTTTTATTTTAGTGCTAGTTTTAGTTCTTTTAATTATAAGATTTATTTATCTATTGTTATCTTTGTAAGTTTTATGTGTCATATTAGTTTTTACACGATTAGGATTTTATGTAAAATCATTACTAATTTGAGTCTTTGCAGGTCTTTTACTTTGATTTCCATTAATTCGTGCATTTCACATCTCTTGTATAAATTGCATGTTTTAGCATAAAATTGCGTACTTTTAGTCAAAACTGCGTATTTTACTAAAATTCAATATTTTTGTTAGAAATTGTACTTCTATAAGAATTTTACATCTTTTGTTTAAATTTGAATGATTTTCATTAAATTCACATTTTTAAATAAAGTCAGTATTTTAGGGATTTTTAGAAAAATCAGTTTGTTACTTGTTAGTTTTTCATAAAATAAAAAAAATTTTAATTGGCATCTTTTCCATGGTTTAAACATATTTTTCATGATTTATGTATCTTTTCTATAGTTTAAGCTTCTTTTTCATGATTAGGCATATTATCAATAGTAATTACATTTTTTTTTTTCATAAAATAGCACGTTTTCCATGATAATTGCATATTAGCATATTTTCATTAAACTTGCATCTTTTATTTATTTATTTTCTCTTATTTAGCTGATTTAGGATATTTTTTTTTAAGTTTTGTCATGTAGCAATTTTTCCTAAAATAAAAAATATACTAACTTGGAGTTTCTTTAAAATTTAAGTCTTCATGTTTTTTTTTTAATTGGGAATAAAAATTAGATTTTTTTTCAAGATTTTGCTTAATAAAAATAAATTGCTTAAAAAACATAAACCTAGCTCATTTTTAAAAATAAAATTTGTAAACCCACTAAAGCTTTTCCAAAAATAAGAACTACAGTAGGTTTGATCCCAATTAGCAAGTACATAGGTACTCTCGGGGTAACCATGAAATTTTTATTATATTTTACTTTATTTTTATTTTTTAGTGAAAATTTGTAATAAAAAAATTAAAAAATTCATTTTTGTGCATTTTTACATTTATGCATATTTTCACATTTTTTAGAAAAATTATAAAATAAAGGCTCGTAAGTTAGTTTTTTTTTTTTATTTTTACATGACAACTTTGTTTTAATAGGTTAACTCTCAAATTAAGATTTTCTGGTTAAATTTTATAAAATATCAACTTTTTTTAGAAAATTCATAGACTAGTATTGAAATTCGGGTTTTCCTACCTAAAAACCCTAATTTGATTTCTCACCAATTTAACTAGTTAGCAACTCTAAATTATTTTTGAAAATATTTTTTTAAACATTTTTTAAAGAAAATTTTTTTTCTTTAATTTTATATTAACTAATTTATATTGAGTGGGTTAGGCTTAATATAGGTTAAATTAAAGAAAATCAAAATAGAGCTTGATAGAATTGGTGACTCTATTGGGGACATAATAGGGCTAGCTATGTAAAAATTTAAAAAATTAATTATAGGGCATTTATTTTATTTTTTTATTTTTCTTTTAGTTAATTTACATATTGTAATATAGTTGTAGTGATTGGGTTTTGTTAACGCAAGTCCACTTGAAAGAAATTAGCCTAATGGGCCCTATCTTGGAGAATATGAGGTCCATAAGAAAATCATTTGTAAGCTTAGATATAGTTGAATCTAGCCACCTTAAGAACCTAGGATAGGCCACCATTGTGTAACCTTTAGGTTGCTAAGGTCTTCAACCCCGCTTGGTGGTGATAATCGAACCCACTCACGCTTCGATGTAGTCCACTAGCTATTTCTCTAAAAACGCTTGAGGCTATAGAGCTTAAGATCCACAAACCCCACCTCCCTACATCATTTTAAAATAAAAAAGAGGTTAGTAATTCTAAATTACAGTAGCTTAAAAAGAATTATTATAATCTGTAGCCAATTGGACTTCTATTTTCAAAAATTAATTAAATCAACATACTTATATATAAGTGTCCACGAGCTTTGTTTTCAAAAATTTAATAAAAAAATTATACACTTATACATGTAAGTGTGCATGAATATTGTAGATACCTAAGTTTTGCTCCCTTTATTTTTACTTTTATTTTTATTATTTTATTTTTCTTTCTTTTCTTAATAGGCCCTAAATTAAGAAAAACACAAAAAATAAGAAATTAAAGAAAACCTAAACAATTAAGAAATTTAGAAAAAAAAATATGAATTTTAGGAAAATAAGAAAAAATTCAAAAATAAGAAAAAGCACAAAAAATAAGAAAATTGGAAAAATGTGAAAAAAAAAAAGGAAATTTAGAAGGAAACACAAAAAATAAGAAATAAGAAATTTGAAAAATTACAAAAAATAGAAAAATAAAAGATTTTAGAAAATACCATTTTATTAGGATAGATTTTTCAGAAGTTGGGCCGTTAAACTTAAGCTTAGATTTAAATTTAGCTCAAGCTGATTGAATCCATATGTGTAATTTAGTTGCACATATGAATAAGACATATGTTAACGGCCTAACCAATAAGCATATGGACTTTGATTTGGGTTTAAGCATGAGGTCTTAGGTTTGAATCTTGGCAAAGGTAGGAAGGCCTTTTTTTTTTCTTTTTATTATTTTTTGTATTTAACATACTACCACGTATCAAGATCCAATTATGCCACGTGTCCTGACATGTAGCAGCACAAGATTAAACGGCGGCTAACATGGCGCCACATGGCAGCATCTGGTTAGCACCACATTAGCACTTTCCTTCTCTTTCCCTCGGTTTTCCTTCATTTTCTCCAAATTTTCCTCTACTTTCCCAATCAAGAATAAGCCCAACCCTCTCACTTTGGCCTCTAATTTCGTGCTTTTTCCTTGCTGAAAGATACCAATTAATGGTGTGAATTTATCCTCCACATAACCTATTATGAAGCAGCATAAAAAATATGTCCAAATTCAATCAATTATACATTCAAATCAAGCTTTAAAGATTAAAAAAATACTTAAAATTCGGACAACCTCCATGCACTTCAATTCGAACTTTCCATGTTTCTAGGTTTATTAAAAGTATAAATTAAGTGTTGAGGGAGCTCATGGAACATACACGACAAGTCACAAGCTATTGAATCAACCCCAAAACACTTTCTCTCTCTTCCCGATCACTCTCTCTCTCTACCAAGCTCTCTCTCTCTTCGAATTCCTCTTTCTAGCTACTCCTGAACCAAATCACCACTATGGCCAAACTCCCCAACCCAACCTCATTAGGCCTCCGCCGTGGCTTGTAGCATCGCCACCAACTTGCCACCAATGAAACCCTAACCGCCCTACGCCCTCTCCTCAAACCACTACTTCCGACCCTCTTCAACTTAAAATAACCCTACAAATAAACTCCCTATGACTTAAAACCTTACACCACACTTCCCTTTCAACTCTAACAACCCTCGACGGCACCACCCAAACACTACCACCAACTACCGTACCCGAATACCATCTAAACCACTCCCAAACCTCGTGGCACTCTTTCTACCCCCAATATTCCCAATCTAAAACTCATGAAACTCCTCTTCACTCTTCAATTTGATGGCTAAACCAAGCAAAATTGACCTTAGTTGCTATTGTTGAACTTGAAGATGACTCGAACCTAACCCGAATCCATGCAATGACCCGAAACCAACTTAGAGTTTAACCCATGACCCAAATCTGTGAACCGACCCAAAACAAACCCAAAGTCTGACCCGGAGTCCGATTTACATCATTGACCTACATCCTATCCTATATGCAGTTTGGCCGTTTTTCTTTTTTTTTTTTTTTTTTGTTATTTGATTTATTTCCTTTTTTCAGTTTTGTGTTATTTTTTTTATTTGTTATCCATCTATGTACATGTAAATGTGATCAAGTGTAAAAAAAAGAGAGAGAAGGAGAGAGAGAAAAAAACAAGAAAAAAAGAAGAAGAAAAAAAAAGAAAAAGTAGTTTATTTAGTTATTTATTTATTTTTTTAGTGAAAAGTAATAATAATAATAATAATAAATAAGTAAATAGAAAGAATAAAGACTATTATTTCTTTTCGTCACTTAAAAAACCGATTTTTCAAAAATAAAAATAAACAGATCCTTTTTTCAAATTAGGAAATTTTAGAATTTTGTCAAAAATAAAGGAAAAATCTAATTCAGGACCTTCTTTCTTAGAAACTTTCTTAAATAAACCCAATTGAACTAAAAACATAAACTCGATTATTTTCAAAATTAAAATCAACATAACCCACTAAAATTTTCAATAAAATAACTACGCATATCTAATCCAGAATAGTGGGTATGTAAGTACCTACGGGACGATAATAAAAATAAAAAAACCTAATTTCCCTTTTTTTTTAGTTTAGATTATTTTGTTTATTCAATTAGAGTAACCGATAACCAAGTTCTGTCTTTCAAAATTAAAAGATGAATTTTAAGTTTAATTCTAATTTTGAAAAGTCAATGGTACTTGTAAGGGTTTAAAATTCCTAACCTCTGAATCTAAATTCTCTAGTTTGAAAAACTATTTTGTAAAATTGGTTTTAACTGTTAGACTAGTGACAACTTAATTGATTTTCCTGACTCCAATCAAGTGGCAACTTCAATACCTTTTCAAGTTGAAAAAAAAAAACAATTCTCTTTAAACCCTAATCAAGGATCAATATTGAATGGATAAAGGTTCAATGTTAATCAGTTTAAAAGAAATTTAATTTTAAAAACTGAGAGGGTAAAAAACCAAGCTCGACAAATATTGACCGTGGGTTCATACTAATCCCATTCTTGTAATTTATTAATTACCAATCCTATCGCATTTCGTACGCGTATAGCATATTGTTTCAAGTTCATGTTATACATTGTTGTATATATATTGTTATCTTAGATACATTTCTTTTCTTTTGTATTATGTGATTGCCCATATATTATCTTGTAATGTAGATATTATGTATTGCTTTTCTTTTTCTATTTATTTTACAAATAAAATGTAACACAATAAGATTTAAGATCAAACTCACTAAATTACATTAAATTTTTTGTAGGCAAGTAAATAAATATTAGTGCAACGTTTTTAAAAAAATATATCATGAGCAAGGAGTTGTAATTTTATTATTTTCCATATGACATATTGGTCGTACAAATTTTTTTTTCATGTATTTTTTTTTTTCATGTCAAAAAAATTCCCTTTATACACTATTAAAATCCCTACGCTTTATCCATGTCTATACTCATAAAAAAATTCTATATCCAACAAGGGCCTAACGCATTTATATTTAAATTAATGTAATCATGGTGTTATTATAAAGTTACAACCCAAAAATTCTTACGATAATAAATTATTGTACTATTATCTAGTTGCTAGCTCAACATGTGCGGGTGTACCCTTCTACTGCATGTTAATTATTTGTTCATTTTTGTTACTTTATTGTTTATTGTTGCTTATTTCTATTGAAAATTTATGTATAATAACATATTTTTGTATAAATTAAAAAAGAATAAATGAAAAATCCTTCGACTTGTAAATGTTTCATAAATATCATCCCCAAAGTGTTTTCTAGTCATCTTTTTGTAACATTAAACATCCTTATTATAAAATTACAACCCTTCAATTACTAGTTATTTTCTTTGAAGTTTTGTTGTCCTCATCATGTCGCTTTTAGCTTTTTCTTTAGATAATGTTAGCAATCTAGCCATATATAACGTAAGTTCTCTTTAGTTTCCATTAATAAGAAGGTTTTTTAGGAGTTTTTCACAAAAAGAGAAAAAAACCTTTTACATGTAAATAAGTCATTACGCCGGTTGTTGACTTTGTAAAATAGTCATCCATTTCTATCAACTCTATGACTTTTCTAATTCTTCCAATGAATTAGAGAAATGTTAATGGTTCCGTTTATAACATAGGTTTTTGTTAAATAACTGTTTTCAAATGTCTTTATAATAAATTTTTTCAAAAAATAATCATAAATTTTTCAAAAGAAAAAAAATCTTCTAACAAGTATGGGTTTTATAGACTTTGAGTTATTACTTTTGAGTGGTTAAGCCCATTATTGAAGCTTATAGCCATTCGTTTTTAAACCAAGATAACTAACAACAATGAATATAATCCAATCCTAATCCTCGCAATCACTCATTCTAAGCCTAAAGCACCATGTAGCCCATGAGTTAAACTTGATACTAAGGGGCAAAAGGAGAAAGCACATTGGAAATTGATAATTGAGAATGATGGAGAGATAGCCCATCCCCAAGAAAAGCCCAAACCAAACACAATCCTTAAAGAAAAGCTCATTATCAAACCTTTCTAGAAACCCTAGACACAAAAGCCTAAACATGAACAATAGACCTCCTCACCTATTTCAACCTACTTTGAGCTAGAAAAGTCCCAAACATGTAGCCTACTCATCTACACCAATTCTCTCCAAGCCTAGAAGGTCCTAAACATTCACTCCACAAAAACTGGCCTACTCGCTCCAATCCTAAAACCGAATACAAAGTTTGTCTCCACTATAAATGAGCTTAGGTTGGGGGGTAATAAAAGGACCTATTTAATTGAGTCTAAAAGGGCAATTTTTTAAAGGCAAAGGGGCATGTAACCTATTGGGGCATAATAGAGTATCTAGTCTTATCAAATAAGACTAGGACAAATAGGGGCAAACAAACAAAATACTCTAAGTCTTTTTAACTAATGAAAAGTATCTCATTATTCGAAGAGTTTAGAATGATAAAAGGCAAGCCACAAGCCACAAGCCCTAATCCCATACATTAACCTAAAACACACATGAGAGTAGAGAGATAAGAAAGCGAAGATAAGACTCATTCCTTAAAGGAGGTTTATCTTATATGTGATACGTAGGTTGAAAGGATAATAGGCATTCATTTCATTACCCTAAACATAACTACCCCTTACAAGCCCATTTGAGCTTTCTAGAGATTTTTAAAATAAACCTTATAAAAAACCACCCTACTCTAAGGCAATTAGGAGGTTAAGGGTATTAATTTTGGAGAAAAGGAATAAGCTAACTTGTGCTTGCTTCAATTGTGTTAATTCATGAGCAATAATTATCACAAATAACTCATTTCTTTAGAATAAAGAAGAACTTCAAACTGTACACTTCACTCAAATCTGTACACTCATTTAAACACCACAAGACCATGAATTTTTCTTAAACACTCCCCCAAAAGCCATACCTACTTCACTAGGCTTATATACTTTAAACTTTTGATTTTAGGGCCTTGAATCTCCTCAAACAGAAACTCAAGCATATGGAGAGCGATCACCTTAAAGAAAAGAAAGAGAGAAATAAAAAAAGAAAAAGAGAAAAAAAAAAGAAACAAAAAGAAAGTAAAAAAAAAAAAAAAAGAGGAAAAAGGGCCCAAGACTTGAGAATCTTAAAAAAGTTTAGCCTACAAATCCAAAGATGAAAGACATAAGTTTCCCCCTAATATCCTTCAAAGCACAAACCGAAGCAAGATATTCTAAGCCCAAATGAGTGAAACTTGAATTCTATGGTCCTACCCACTATACTACCCTTAAGGAAGCTTTTTTTATTGAAGAAATTAACTTATCTTAAGCAATCACTACTCATGAAACTAGGGCAATCCTATTGTAACATTTTCCCACTAAGGTTCTTGACTTGTAGACTCGGTTGAGATACTTATTGTTTCAAAATTGGCTAACACATTAATATCTTTTTTGGTTTAAGCCAATGACCAAAAGCATGTGTTACAACCTTAAGAAAAAGACCTATCAAATCAATCAAAATGTATCGCTTACAAGAGTAATCATAATTTTTGGAATCATAGTCGAGAGTGAAAACATACCATTTGAAAGTGTGAGGAAGTCTTCTTTAACTAAACAATTCAAATAATTAGGATACTATTTTTAGTATGAAACTTATAGATCCAAAAGTCAAGCATGTCTTAAGGTACGAGCAGCACTTTGCTCCAAAATCAAATGGGAATTCCCTACGGCAAGAAGAACAAGGTCTTTAATTAAGTTTTTTTTTTTTTTTTTACTCTATTCCCTCAACATAGCAAACAAGTAATCAAAGATGAAGAATGAATGGCTAATGGGCTAAAAGAATAAGCATACCGCTTATCTATAAAGTTTAGAGTTGGTATAAATTCGCTTACTTGTTAGTAAGAAAAACATAAACTGTTTTTCAATAAAAGCATACTTTTTCCCTTCAAGTTTCAAAAAGTGAAAAATTTTGAGAATTTGTAATGAGAACTTTAGTCATCCTCGAGATAGGAACTTCAACGATCTCTTATAACTTAGAAGCCTTAGTTATCCTTTCAAAACATTAGTTATCTTAATAGAAACCTTAGTTACCCTTTAAAAACTTTAGTCATCTTAGTAGAAACCTTAGTTATCCTTTCTTAGGAACTTTAGTTATCTTATAATTCAAGAGCTCATATATCCAGGAATCTTAGCCATCCTTAAGGAGCTTTGATCATCTTACCACTCAAGAACCTTAGTTATCCTTGAGTTTAGGGAATTCTGTTATCTTATAATTTAGTAGTCTTAGTCATCCTTAGATTAGAAATTTTGATTATCCTATGGTGTGAGAATATTTAGGAGCTTCAGCCATCTTATGAAAAAACTATTGAGGAACCTTTGTCATCGTACCAAGAGCTTAGGTTATCTTAGGAATTTTGGGAACTTTAGTTATCCCGTATTCAGAGTTCAAAAAGTTTCACTATAGAAACTTTTATCATCCTACGTTAAGGAACATTAGTTATCCAAGATATCAAAAACAATTAGCCATGCCTTCCAACCCTTTTGTTAAGTTTTCTTCTTCAAAAGATCAGTCCTTTTAAGAAGTTGATTTTTATTTTAAGAACATCAATCTTTTTGTATGGTGCCTATTCTTAACCTTTTTGCCCCATCCTTTCAAGATGGGCCCCTATTCTTTTTGTCCCATCTTTTCAAGATAGGTTCCTTATCCTTTTTTCTTTGTCCTTTCAAGACAGGCTTATCTTTTTGCCTTATCTTTTTGCCCTATCCTTTCAAGATAGGCTCCTTAACTTTTTGCCCCATCCTTTCAAGATGAACTCCTTATTTATTTTGCCCTATCCTTTCAAGATAGGCTCCTCCTTTTACCTTGTCCTTTCAAGACAGGGACAAGCCTACTGTTCCTTTGCCCCGTCTTTTAAAGACAAGCCTCTTATCTTTTTTTCCCTAACCTTTCAAGATGGGCGCTCCATCCTTTCAAGATGGGCGCTCCATCCTTTCAAGATGGGCTTCTTATTAGCCCCGTCCTTTTAAGAAAAAACCCTTATGCTTTTTTCCACGTCCTTTCAAGACAAGCTCATCTTTTTGCCCCATCTTTTCAAGACAGACCCTTTAATCATTTTTGTTAAACTTAGGGTTTATTATTTGATTTTAATGAGAACAAAACAAAAAGTGTATATCTAAACATATTGTTTTTTAAGAGAACAAAAACAAGTGGATGATTAAACTAAATATTATTTGATTATTTTGAGATAATTAAATAAGTTCAATTAGCTTGCTTAATAATTAAATATATCAATTATCTCTAAAAGAAATTTAATCTTTTGAAGTAGTGATCAAATGATCTTGAAGTTATATTGTAAAAAGTATTCATTTGTTGTGTGTTAAAAGAATTTTCAGGTAATATTTGACTGACTGAGTTGACGACTCAAGGAAGAACTAGGCTAATGGTATAAAGCCCTGGAAAATACAAAGAAAAGCTCACTAATCTGGAAGAACCGGCTTGCTGGTTCACTTGCCGGTAAAAATAGCCGATATAGTAATTTTTACCAGCTTGTCATTAGTTCAAGGTATCGGTATGCCGGTAAGTCTGATACAACTAGCCGTTAGAGCATTTAATGCATTGTAACGGGAAGAATTGAATAGAATGATATAAATGCTTAATAACCTGACTAAGGACAGTAAAGAACTGATCTTTTGCTACAATATTTCAACATTCTCTTGTATTCTTGTTGTCTATAATTCTCATTGTCTCTTGTACCATAAATTGCTAATATTTAGAGAGATTTGAAGTGTAATGCTTGTGAGCTATTAGTTGAAAGTATTGAGAGTTAAAAGCAGTACACCAATATTTCTTAAGATTGAGTTTTTGTATTGTGAGTTGAGATTGTGATTTATGTTAAGAGTTGTGAGTGTGAAACTTGTGTAATCAAGTTTGTGTTTATATAGCTCTTAGAGCTTGGATTAAGAAATAAATAAAGTGGTGTAAAGTCCTCAGTTAAAAGTATTGTATGTCCGTAAATTCTAAGGGGCGGTCCAAACTCCGCGTTATATCCAGGCTTGATCTTCTTTATCTCTATCTCTTTTAATTTTCGCACTTATTATTGTTCTATTATTGCTTTGATTACTCTTATTATTATATTTAGTTGTTTATATTGGAAAAGAATTGCACTTTGTCTATAAACTCAATTCACTCCCCCTCCCCCCCCCCCCCACTCCCTCCTAAGTTTAGCCTAGTATTCTTCAATTTTGCCTCATCCTTTCAAGATAGGCCCTTTAATCTTTTTGCTGTGTCCTTTTAAGACACGCCCCTATCCTTTTGTCCTATCCTTTCAAGACAGGCCCTATCATTTCAAGGCAGGCCCCTATCCCGTTGCCTTGTCCTTTTAAGATAAGCATTATCTTTTTGGCTTATCCTTTCAAGACAGGCCCTTTATTCATTTTATCCCATCCTTTCAAGACAAACCTTCTATTTCTTTTCCCCATCCTTTCAAGACGAACCTTTTATTCTTTACATCGATCTTTCAAGTCCATATCCTTTTACATCATCCATTCAAGATGAGGCATTGCTCAACTGACCATTCTAGTCAGTAATCTTCACCTTGTCAATTTAAGTCAGGACTTAGCAAAAATGGACATATCTTTTTGTCTTTGTAGCAAAATTCTAATCAAACTTTACTACAAAGAAGGACAGTTGTAGACATCCTATTTTGCCATCATTTATTTTAATTTTAGTCTATTTTTATTTGTAGGCTAGGTTTACAAAAACAAAATTGAAAAATGGAAAAAGTAAAAAAAATATATATAAATTAAAAAATGGAAAAAAATTAAAATATACAAAGTGTAGAGTCAATTTAAGGCCGGATTAGACAATAACTACAAATATACGTACAATTTAGAAAATTCAAGTCTTTAAATAATTGAGTTTCATTAGAAAAATATTTTTTAAAAATAGTCTTGTAAAGCATAAAGTGGATTTTTATCTAATTTAAAAATATGTTAATTAGACTAATTAAAAGAGATTCGAGATTTATTAAATAGTTAACATGTGTATTTTGGGTAATGGTCAATTTAAAACAAGATGGATTAGGTAGGGCCCAAGATAAAAAGCCTAAATAGATTATGAAGATTCTAGAATTTAAGAGTATATTAGATTGAATGGTGATTAGATGATTTGAGAAATTAACAAATCAAAAGTGGATATTATCATATCTTATGAATATTAAATTTGTCAAGATTAAATCCTCATTAAAAAGATTCAAAATTATTAATTTATAAATAGTAGACTTTGGCCATTAAAAAAAAATCACAATTTCATACACACAATTTTTTCAACTCTCATGCATAACAACCTTCATAGTCCACACTCCATACATTGCATGTCTCATTTACAACACCACACCACTCCAACCTAACTCAAACATGCCATTTGTATCCTCTAGACCATCATACAATCCTATACAACCACAATAGCTCCTTCAACCGCCAAATCACGAATCCCATGCTCACTCGACCACACATAGCAGTGATGAGCCAACTTAACCTCATGACTGTCCATAAACCTTCTCTCGCAACTACAATACAAAGCACTACTACCATAACTTAACTCTTCAACCAACGTTAAGTCACTACGAAACATTATGGCATTGATGCCAACATCAATTTCACCAATCACTTCCTCATGAAAGTTGAAGTCCCCACTCAATCTTGTGTCTAGAAGTCCCTGCACAAAGTTGAATTTGCTATTACCATTGGTAACCCAAACTTGAGTCGATCTGACTCATAAACAACTTCCCTAATCTGCTATTGGGTCTCACCGGGCACCAATAATTGTAATAGGTTTTATTTTAGTACTAGTTTTAGTTCTTTTAATTATATGATTTATTTATCTATTATTATCTATGTGAGTTTTATGTGTCATGTTAGTTTTTACACGATTAAGATTTTATATAGAATCATTATTAATCTGAGTCTTTGCGAGCCTTTTACCTTGATTTCTATTGATTTGTGCATTTCGCATCTCTTGTATAAATTGCATGTTTTATTATAAAATTACATATTTTTAGTCAAAATTGCACATTTTAATAAAATTCAATATTCTTGTTAGGAATTACACTTCTATAAGAAATTTGCATCTTTTGTTTAAATTTGCATAATTTTCATTAAATCTACATTTTTAAATAAAGTCAGTACTTTAGGGATTTTTAGAAAAATTAATGTGTCACTTATTAGTTTTTCATAAAACAAAAAAAAAATTTAATTAGTGTCTTTTTTATGGTTTAGGCTTCTTTTTTATGTCTTAAGTTTCTTTTCCATGGATTAGGCTTCTTTTCCATGATTTAAATATTTTTTCTATAATTTAGACATTTTTTATATGATATTGATATCTTTTCCATAATTTAAGTATCTTTTCTATAGTTTAGGCTTCTTTTCTATAATGATTACATTTTTTTTTTTTCATAAAACAGCACGTTTTCCATGATAATTGCATATTAGCATATTTTTATAAAAATTGTATCTTTTATTTATTTTCTCTCATTTAGGTGCTTTTAGGATTTTTTTTTTTTTTAAGTTTTGTCACGTAGCAATTTTTCCTAAACTAAAAAAATTCTAACTTGGTTTCTTTTTAAAAATTAAGTCTTTAGGTTTTTTTTTAATTGGGAATAAAAATTAGTTTTTTTTTAGGATTTTTTAATAAAAATAAATTGGTTAAAAAACGTAAACCTAGCTTATTTTCAAAAATAAAATTTGTCAAACCACTAAAACTTTTATAAAAATTAAAACTACGGTCAGTTTGATTTCGATTAGGCGGTACGTAACCACTTCCAATGTAACTAAACCTAAGCACTAGGCTGAACCGATCCTGAAATACCAGTTCACGGGTCAGCAACAAGGTGAACCCTGATTAGCCCATATGTTGGTGGTTTTTTAATATTTAATTTTTTTATAAATTTTATTAATTTCTTTTTTAATACATTAATAATTTCTAATAATGTTATCTCTTTTCTCTCTTTTTTTTAAGTGTATTAATTCAATAATAATTACCAATTTTTTATTAATTTCCAACTTAATACGATTCTAACTTTTTTATTTTTTTCCCTCAATTTTTTTTTTTGTCATATTTAAGTCCTTAACATTTGATAAGTTTTACAAAAAAGACTTACATTAACTGAAATTGAATTTTCTATCTCTTATTAACATATAATTAACTTATAATTAATCATCTATCATTAGTTTAATGATATTATTTAAAAAAAAATTGTCCTTCACCATGATAAATAGAGTAGTTTTGACATGCAATGACTTATTAGATATTATCAAATTATTTTTTCCAATTTAGTAGCATTTTTTTTCTTTTCTCTTTCTCTTTCTTTTTCTTTTTAAGGGGGTAAACTGCCAATTTAATAGCGGGTTAGCCAGCAGTTCATGACCCACCAGTTTAGGCGGTTCCGCCTTCTTAAACCGCCTAGGCCCTTAAAGTCCGACAATTCGGCCTACCTACTTCTATGCTAAGTCAGTTCACGTTTCAAAACCAACCCTTGCCCAAATCTAAGTATAACCATAAAATTTGTAACATATTTTATTTTCTTTTCATTTTCTATGGAAATTTTGTAATAAAAAATAATTAAAAATTCATTTTTGTGCATTTTTATATTTTTGCATATTTTCACTATTTTTAGAAAAATTTTAAAATAAAGGCCCATTAGTTAGTTTTTCTTTTTAATTTTTACATGATAACTTGGTCTTAATAGCTTATCCCCTAAATTTGGATTTTCTGGTTCAATTTTCTAAAAAAATTATTTTTTAAGAAAATCCATAGACTAGCATCGAAATTAGGGTTTTCTCACTCAATAACCCTAATTTAGCTTTTTACCAATTTAAGTAGTTGGCAACTCCAAATTATTTTTTAAAATATTTTTTTAAACATTTTTTAAAGAAAAATGTTTTTCCTTAATTTTATGTCAAGTAACTTATATTAAGCGAGTCGAGCTTAATATAGGTTAAATTAAGAAAAATCAAAATAGGGCTCGACAAGAAGAAGTTGCAATTGTGAAATGCCTCTATAGTACGCCAAAGGCCTTTGATCAATGTTTGTACTTGATATCGGATCTTTGCATATTACATGGCAATACTGCCACAACTCGACCCCCCTAGGAGTTATGAAATCTTCTCTAACATTATATTTAGCTACTTGGAAATTCAATGAGTACGATACATGAAAATCAATTTTCTAAAAAGTAAATACTTAACTCTAACTAATGACACTGTCTTATTCTCAGGTCATGAATTTAAAGTTAAATATAAAAGATAATAATCTAATCCAAAGATTTTATCCATTAATTCTAAAGTAATGTAAAGAGTTCAATCCATTTGATCCTTATTCATGAACACAATAAAAACAAAAGTTACTTACTCTTTTTCAACACGACTTAGAAATTTTAAGAAAATAAAATAGACTCAACCACCAAATAACTCAACACAAATATAATCTCAGTTTAGTACAAAAATTAGAAACACAACTTCAATCCACTTCGCACATTCCCTATCCCCAACTTTAAGTTTCTTTATCATTTCAACTTATCATTAATTACAAATTGAGAAGATAAGGTTATAACAGGACTGCCTTATGGATTAAGCTGAGTTGCTTTGTCATGATTTCTTTTTGTTCTTCAAGTCCACTTATTGTCAACACCTCTTTGAATATCTGTACATGAACATAAACCATCTCAATGTATCTAATTTTTCTATTTTCTCAAAACATAAAACAAAAGTGAAATAACTTAAAAGAAGAAAAGAAAGAAAGATGCATGAAAAGTAAATAGAATCGATGTGCTGCCTCCTATCTAGCGCTTAGGTTTTTAGTCCCTCATTCGAACTATCCTGCTCCTTTCTTTGCTCAAGGCGAGTCAAATCTCAAAGGTCTCTTATCATCAACCTCTTTTCTCTTCTTTCCAGCTCTGTGCTACTTGTCTTAATTTGAATTAATCACCTCTTCACTTGAGGCATCAAGTGTTATATCAGGCTTCATGTCTTTAGGGGTTTTCTTTTCTACCTCTTTTGAATGTTCACAGTTCATTCTTTTCTCCCAACCCTCAAGAACACCTTACTATTCTTAATTTCCATGGTAGTTCTAGCAATGGCCATGAATGAGTGCCCAAGAATGATTGGTATCACTAAATCTTTATCCATGTCTATCACTACAAAGTCTACAGGAAACACCAACTAATCTATCTTTACCAGTATATTTTCAATCATCCCTTAGGGTTTTCTCAAAGAATGATCATTAAATTGAATGGTTAACTCAAACTTCTTTACTTTCTCCCTTAATCCTAACTCTTTAACCATAGATGAGGAAATCATATTAACACCAACACCAGAGTCATAATATGCATTCCAAAAGAATCGATCACCAATGGTGAAGGTCGATACAAATTTTCCCAAATCATTTAATATAGAGGGAAGGGTGTTTCTTACCGCTTCGGTGCATGTCTAAGCTAACAAAACCATTTCTCACCCGTCCATCCTTCTCTTCTTACTCAAAACTTCTCTTAAGAACTTCTAATAGTGAGGTGTTCACTCTAGTAAATCAATCAGTAGGATATTCACCTCCAACTTCCTGAACATCTCCACAAATTTCTTAAATTCCTCATCATCTTTGCTCATTCTTAACTTTTGTGGAAAAGGCACCGATGGTACATATGGCTTAACAATGGGCTCATTAATGATAGTGGTTAACTCTTGCTATACCACCTCCTCTTTTTTACTTGATGTAGAAGTTAGAGTTTCCCTACCAACCTTCTTGCTTAACCTAAGCTATACTTCCTTTATATGCTCAGTGGGTATAGAGGTACTCACAACGTTATTAAGCTTCTTCCCTAGCCTCTCAAACCCTTCTATGGTCACTTGAGCAAGCCTCTCAACTGTAGTTCCCTAGGCTGGTTTTTCTTCCCAACTCTTCACTTCATTAGTCCTTAAGGAATTACCATCAACTCTTGTGTCTCTTGATATGAACACCACTTCTTCATCCTCTAAAGACTTAGTCATAGTTCATTGCTCTCTTGTGCTTTTAAAAGCAACCTCATTCTCCTCTTCATCACCCGTTTAACCCTCTTCTTATACTATCTCTTCATAAGTCTTCATTGCTGGTTCATCTTGTTGAGCCTTTTCTTCAAATGCCTATAACGTAGTTCTATTTATCATCATTTGGATTATAAGGTTTAGGCCTCCTGTGATTGAAGAAACTTCATCATTGTCACTTTGAGAACTAATGAATCCATCACTTAACTTTTCTTTAGCTTCTAAAAGAGCCAAGCATTCATTTAGTTGTACTAATTGAGCCTTTAACCCTTGAATGATCATTTCTTGCTTTCCAAACTTTTCGACTCACTTTTGCTCCGAACACAATGAACCCATCAAATTTCCTTGCAATCTCAAAGTCTAGGGTTGTTTTACAACCCTACCTTAAATCTTCTTCTTACAAGTGGTGCCACTCTTGATTACTTTCTTGGTACCAAGTGCTCTCTTATTGTCCTATACCAACTAAATGGACTACTAGATAAGGAGGGTATGGCCCTTTAGGTAGGGGTCTTGTGAAACTATTAATCAACATGATCACCCTTTCTACAGGCATACACATTATTGAACCTCCAACAAGTCTATCCAACATCATTTTAGCATGAGCATCTATTCCATGTAAAAATATCGACAACTGTAGATAAGTAGGTGGCTCATGAAAAGGACATTCTCTCATTAGCTTATTAAATCTCTCCCAAGCACTAAATAGCCACTCACCTTGGTATTGCTCAAAATGATTTATTTTCTTTCTTAGCTCAATAGGACAACACAAAAATGGGATAGACCATTCCATATCATCACCCACACTATCCATCAACCTAAAAATTCAATCTCAACACTTAGTGACACTATTCAATGTAGCTTAGTAAGTCTTCCACACAAGTACCTACAAAAGGAGAATAAAAAAGAGTAGAACCCCAAACTATGCACAAAGTTTTAAGGAAATAAACAAATATTTACAAGAAAGCAAAAAATCATTTTGTTGTTTTTCAAAATAAAGTTTAGTCTACAAATAGTCCTAAAAACTTATATTAGAACCTATCCATTCCTCGACAACAGCGCCAAAAACTTGGTATCGTATTCACCCCTTCCATAAGTCACGTACTAATTGGAAAAATTAGCTCCTTTTTAAATTAGTGGAATCAATATACTACTAAGTAATCAAGCTTGCAAATTTTGATAAAAACTTGTGCAAACCGAAAAAACTTCGGTAAGCATACCGGTCAATTAGTAGTATAAAGTAAGCTCTAAGGTTGTATTTCCCAAAGGAATGGTGTGCTAGCTCTCAATCATTTTAGTACTATTCATATCTAGGTAGTCCAAATAAAATTTGATTCTTTTATTAAACAAAACTCAACAACTAGTTTAATGCGAATAACTAAGTGAATCTAACACCAAAAAGGATAAAGATATGATTTCTATTATACTATCCAAATCTAAGAACAACTCCTAAATTAACAAAGCACGGGATTCCAACATTTCAATTATTACAATTAAGAACCAAGTAAATGAATTAACAAGAGGCATGATGTTTGACTTCTTCTATTGTTTATGTGTACATAGATTAAGGATTGATTCCAAAAGTGAAATCTTAACTGAATCAACATGTATCAACAATTAATCTAAGTTAAACAAGTATAGAAATGACTAGAAATCATGCCTCATGCATAATCTCAATCTACACACATTCCTTCACAAGTGAAATACATGTTTAATGCTTAAAATCCATAACCCATGTAACACACAATCACAATAAACAACATAAACACCAAATATTAATCCATTAACATTAAAAGATTCATAATCTTTGTGAATACAACGGGATTATAAAGTTAAACAACATCCCAAAACAACGAGAAATCAGGTAGCGAGAGAAATCACCTAACAAGAGGAGTTCTGATCTTCAATCCATGTTAAAATAATGTCTTACATGCATCTCGGGGTTGGAATCTACTAAAACTTACTTAATCTAAGCTAAATCTAACCTAAAATAACCTAGGAAGGTAGAACACTAAAAACCCTAGAGAGAAAAGAAGAAAGGAAGTTGAAAAAGAAAAAAAAAATCGCATCCCCTAAATGAGTTGCAAATTGCAGCTTTTTATATCAAGAGGGTACTATCTTGATGGTACTACTAGCATGACGGTAGATACCGTTACGATAGTAGCTGAGACAATCATCAGGACAATATGGTCTACTCTTTGCGATACTTACAAAGGTTCCATTATAAATGCTGACTTAACGGTAGCCGGGATTACCATCAAGCCGGTAGTTCCTACTCCATGCCTTTGTTCTTTTTTTTTTTTTTTAGGCTTCTCATGTAGGGGCATAGTAGCCTCAAGACCTATAAGAACAAGCATAAAGACCTTGAATTCTTCAAATAAACATAACTTTTGAACACTAAAACATAAAAATATGAATTATACTTAA
The DNA here is from genome assembly GCA_024138015.1 of Lumnitzera littorea. Classification (NCBI taxonomy): domain Eukaryota; kingdom Viridiplantae; phylum Streptophyta; class Magnoliopsida; order Myrtales; family Combretaceae; genus Lumnitzera; species Lumnitzera littorea. The sequence goes on from JAMXBB010000007.1 coordinate 78,583,220, forward strand.
CAAATTATATGTGATTTTAATGAAAATTTATACACTTTGGCTCAAAATTCTGTTAAATCATATATAATTGTTAGAGAAATCCTTTAGATAAGTGTGTGGTTTTGTACAATTATCAGTTATATATACTCATTTTCATCTATGAATGATTTGTATATTACTTATAATAGCAACACCTTAGAAACAATCCACTACAAGGATAGTGTCTAATTTAATTTTCCATTAAAGAAAATATTCAATTCTATGTAAAACAAAATTTGAATGCATATATGAATCTTTACAGTATTTTATTCCCTAGAATGAGTTATGATAGCACAACATCTAAAATCCAAAAATACATGTAAATTACAAAGAGTTTGATGTTTGTTTCCATTACAATATCATATACCAATCAAGAATCCTAAACATCTAACGAACTACTTGATGACTACACATCTAGCCAATTTCATTTGCACCTTCCTAGCTCCTAATAAGATGGTGCACTATAGTGCATGATATAAAAGCCCTGTTTCATAAAAATCTAAAACAGTGTAGCACATATATTTATTGATGACTATAATATCAAAGAAGAAATAAAAGGATCACTTACATGAAAGTTTGACAAACAAAGCTAATTGTCAAGTTAGAGAACAACATATGTAACTTAGAAACCAATTTGCAATATTAGAAGTCTCAATTCCTTCAGCATCCTTAAGTATTCTCTCCAACTATATTAAGAGTCATATGTCATATCTTAATTAAACTTATAACACAATCATGTGGAGTTCTTAAAATGTTATCACAATTAAATTATTTCTATAAGCATTATTTCAATCCAAACATATGAAATGAATGAATATAATACCATGCATTCATTTAGAAAAATATCTCAAAGCACTTTTTTTTATCATATTAGCTGAAGATGTAGATACATACTTTGAAAGGTTGATGCCATATCTGTTAACCGATCTAGTTCTCTAAATTGATCTTACATAAACAAAATAAAAAAATTCACTCAAGATAATACTAGTCCTAATAATCATCTCTTTCTATCTACATAATAGTCCTAATAACCAATGGACCGTGCTCATTGACTAAAGATAAGTTGATTGAACATATTACTTAACCATTAAATTATCAGATTGCACTTTTGCTAGCTCCTTCAAAATAATGGTGTCATCAAATTGCCTTTAAAACTATTATAACAATTAAATTATTTCAAAGGTTCCTATAAAGTGAATGTTAAACCATTAAGGTTTGGCACCATATGGACAATTAGCACAAACCATCTATTGCCATGTTGATTGGCCTTGTACTTAGAGAACAAACTTCGGACTACCTATCAAGCATCGTTGCTAATAAATAACAATTGAATGATCAAGAGTCCAAACAAGAATGTGGATATCAAAAACCTTGTACCTAGTAACAAACATTGTCTCCAATGTATAAGAAAGAAATTTCCTCAAACCACTTTGGTTCATAAGTAGAATAAATGAAACCACCCTCCCCCACATTTTATGGATAAATTTTGGGACTTAACCTTGAAAAAGTGGACAACAAAATTTAAGAATAGATAAAGCAACTGACCAAGTAAACCAAACATTAATTATAGTTTGAAACTATTTTACTAATGTTACAATAAGTACAAATTGGAGATGGGAACTTTCACAATATACAAGTCACGCATGCTACTACATTCAACTATAATAGAATTTACAATACTTATACTAAGGATTGCATCGGTTGCTTCCTTCTTACCTTATAAGGTAATAGAACACTAGTTGTTTTAGATGTAACTAACCAAAAGATGAATTATACAGTAAAGACACTAAAGTTTCCTAAACTAATGCCATGAAAAGACTATAAATTAAAAAAAAAAATGCACAGCAATAAATACATGCAAATATATGATAAAGGTAAAGATATGGTTGCTTGTAGATTTTATATATTAATAAGCTAATACACACAAGTAGTTCCCATAAAGAAGCAAGGAAAACTCATGATATATAGATATAAGCATTTGTTTCCCTTGTAGGTACCCTTAATAAAGATTTGAGCAACAAAACTTACAGAATATATGTAAGCCTGTTCCGTACCAATCACCATCAGCATCTTTCCACGTAGCAACCTAAGGATAATTAGATTGTAAGAAGCAAAATAAGATTAACTTCTTGATTGGTACATAGAAAAAATGCTCTAAATCTATTTGACCATGTTCCCTACTAAGCTACTTGAAAGAAGTATGCCCTTGGGCATTAGAACTATAGCTTATATTTTTTGCCAATCATTTTCCTTGTTTATTACTTAAGCAATATGCATGATATATTTATTACAAGCCGCAGAAAAATTATTGCACAAGAAATAATGATGAAAATAAAGCAGCATAGATACCTTTCCACCGAAAACATCCCTCGCTTCTAATAATAGAGGTTGGTGCCCAACATCAACCAAATATTTTGCAATCGATAAACTAGCCAAACCTGAAAAATTCTAGAATATTCAACTCCAATGTAGTTTGGCAAATCTATATAGATTTACAAATGCTAATTCTAAGAGATAACCAACCATTGCTATTGACAATGAATCTATTAGAATCTTCAAAGTTTCTAATAGACAAAATTGAGGGGGAAGGGAGGAAACAATATGGCCATTCTCAAGCCTTAACGAACATAGACTAATAAAATTTATCATATTTGAATAAAATATGATAGGTTCTCATCCAACTCTCTCATGAATCATACTTTTAAATTTTTATATTGGTGAAATTCATATCACTACCACTGCTTCATCCAAATTATGTAGCTTTGTAGAGGATTTTTTGTAGCCAGAGTGCAAATTACCACCATATGTTAAGAGATGGTGCATAATTGACTCTAAAAAGAGAACATCACATCTTTGGGGTGGGGAAAGTTTAAAATAAAACAAAAAGAGACTATCACATATTTGTGACCATCTGTAAAAAAAACTTAAAAGGAAATCCACAAAACAACTGAGATATAGCCAAAAAAGAAAGAAAAAGTTACAAACAAAAGAAAACAATGTTGTCACCTCATCACCATCATCAAATGCAGATAGCAATTAAGTGATGAGCATAATTAAATAACATTTGGAGCAAGAGATATCTCCTTTGAGAAATAGCATTAAAAGTTGAGAATATTCACCTAGATGATTGATTGTGCATAAAAGCACATGCAAAATTCTTTCTTCTGATATTCCTTCATCTATTTTACCAATTTCTCAATCAATATATCAACTATCTCAACTTACCTATTCTCATAACTAAGAAAATACATTACAAGTGCAGAATAGGATATTCAATTTTCCATGTTTTTAGGAAAAATTTACATATTTCCTCTTCATAGTATTCCATGTAGAGTTCATACAAAGTGGAAATGACATATTCTAGAGAAATGGAACAATTGTCAAAAGGAAAACCAACAAGCATATTTACCTACTCCAACTATCACAACCTTCAATGGTTTCTTTAAACAAGCAATAGAATGGAAAAAGGCTAAAAACTGAGTTGCTTCCAAGAAATTAATAGTATTCTCAAGCTCAAGTCTCAAGTAGCCAATGCACATAACCTGTTCCCCATAATAAAATAATTAATTGCAAATAGATTCTATATGCCCTTATATAAATGTAAAATAATTATAAGAGACCTTCATTGGACATGGCTCCTCATTAGTCTTCTTGCATTCTTATAATCAATTCTCAAGCTACTTCCCATGGATTCATGGCAATGAAATGCAAGCATTTCTTTACGTTGAATATAAAAGCCACATCTTGTGGTTGAATGGTATTTTTTTTATCTTATTAGTTACACTACTTTTCAGGCTGAAGTTTGCAGTAGAAGCACACCCACATTGGTTCATTCTTCCAATGAACTTCAACTCCTCCCAAGTAAGATACTTCTTGTGAACACAATAACAAAGAACCAGTCAACCTTATAGAAAGTCAAATGATCGGAAACATTGAGACCCAATGTCCATGTCCTTCCTTCAATCATCCAAATTTTCGATTTTGGTAATTTATATTCTTCAAATCCTAATTGATTGAATTCGTAAAACTATTCTCTCAAAACTCATATATATATATATATATATATAAATATATATATTAAACAACAAAACTTATCATTCTTGCAATGTTAACAACACTTATTATCCCATACTCAATGCGAAATAAACAATATATAGCATGATCACTCCTAGTTTATGATAACACATGTATTTTCTATACATAATAAGCCAACAATTAATTAAATAGTCTACTTGCAACTAAAACCCTAATTTTCAAAACTGAATATTTAAATTTAACATCCAATACATATAAGCAGTAAAAAAACACAAGAAAGGAAACATTTCAACCATCCGTTAAGAGCAATATGAAAAAATAATTAAAATTCAAAATTAGAGAGAAGATATGGAGCTATACCAAAACAAGACTTGGTAGCTAAATTCATAAATAAACCTTCATATGAAACCCTAGCAAACCACATAAATGACATAAATCAAGTAATGTGTGTGTAATGTAGCTAACCTTTCAAAAATGTTAGTGAAGAAAGAGCCAAATCAAAGAATTTTCGGAGAGTAGTGAAAAACATAAGTAAAGAAGTCTTGCAACATACCAAAGAAGTCAAAGAGAGTGTATGAGAGAGATTGAGAATAGGAAAAATGAAAATGGAAAATTAAGTGAGAAGGACGATGAAAAATTGCTGGGGGATAAAGGTTAAGGCCAAAATTTTCACACAACCTAAAATTGTTAATATATTTTATCTTTTAGTAGCATTTTTTACAAGGGTCTTTATTACACATAGCTATTGAGATAGCCCAAAAAAAGATGCTACAGTTAATTACTAACAACAACACTTCCTTTAAAATAGTACTAATTATTAGTAGCTATTACACTTAATTATTATAGTGAATGTATCAAAAATATTCAAAGTTATATTTATGTTTGTATGAATGCTTGTATTTATTTATGTATGTATGTATATATATATATATATATATATATATATCACAACTAGTATTATTATCTCTTTTTATGCCACTACTTATATCAATTAAGTGTAAATAATCGACGCCTACTTCTTTATTGAATTATTTTCCACTTAATCCACTTCTATCTAATCACTTGCTTGAATTTTTGTATTAGTTGTCTTTCTTAAATTGTACAAATGTTTAAATTAATGACTAAATTAGAGTGATTATGGAGTAAAACATTTATGGAAGATGGAGAATGGAAGCACTTATGCCTAATCGATACAAATAGAATCACAAAAAGAGATAATAATAGTGATTGCTCTCAAGCCTTGTAGGGAATCCCAATCATGACAATTTGTGATAACTGCCTTTTAGGAGAGAGAACATCCTATCCAACACTCATGAAGCTTCTAACTACAACTATAAAATAACAATATACAACTAAACAAGAAATACCAACTATCATAGTACAAGTACTGGAATAAAGTATCTAGAATGTCCAACGATTAGTTCTTTCAAAATATAAATGATTACAAAACCTTTTTAGAACAAAAGATACAACTATGACCAGGTTAGACTAAACGTCTTCAAGCTCTTCCTTTCTGTATCATATCCAAGGCCTAAAAGAGATCTACGGAAGTCCCCAAGGTAACTCCCCGACCAATGTGGTGAAAATTGGTCAAGGATGTTTTCATCTCTCCTTCTCTTTATCGCCACAAGAGAATACTTGCTGGAGTGATTTTTAAGGAAAGGGTAAAGGCCTATTTATAGAAAAGGGATAAGGGACGCATTTTTCTTGTTTACCTTTTTTTTTTTTTTTGNAGAAATACCAACTATCATAGTACAAGTACTGGAATAAAGTATCTAGAATGTCCAACGATTAGTTCTTTCAAAATATAAATGATTACAAAACCTTTTTAGAACAAAAGATACAACTATGACCAGGTTAGACTAAACGTCTTCAAGCTCTTCCTTTCTGTATCATATCCAAGGCCTAAAAGAGATCTACGGAAGTCCCCAAGGTAACTCCCCGACCAATGTGGTGAAAATTGGTCAAGGATGTTTTCATCTCTCCTTCTCTTTATCGCCACAAGAGAATACTTGCTGGAGTGATTTTTAAGGAAAGGGTAAAGGCCTATTTATAGAAAAGGGATAAGGGACGCATTTTTCTTGTTTACCTTTTTTTTTTTTTTGCCGGGGGAGGGGGGGAGGGGGTTTGGGGGTTGTGGGTCTTGGGGTTGGGGGAAGCCTATTCCTTATTATCCTTCACTTATTGGAATTATATTATTTTATCTACTTTATTATCTGGCATGTCATCAATTCATTTCAACAAGATAATCTTTTATTCTATTTTATGTCTTTAATGAATATCTCTTGGGAGTATTTCACGTTCTATGCACCACTGAAGCATGAATTCGGCCATCGTAAGTCTTGTTACATTCTATATAATAAGTAACAAATTCTTGCACTAGCTAGATTAATTAAACTTGATTCCAAATTCTAAGCTAACACTTTCAACCTTCTACTATCTTAGCCATAGTGGCATTATCAAAACTTACACTATATTTGGCAATTCTTAAGCAAAGTGGAAATGAAAGGAAATTTATAGAAAGCGAACGAAAAGAAATAAAAGAAAATGCAATTGTTACCCTTGTTTAGATATAAAGTGTAGAAATAGAAAGGAATTGGTGGAAATGTTTTTGTTTTCCTTGTTTTATTAATAAAAAAAAAAAAAGAGAAGAATAGAAATAATAGAATAACTTGACTGAATTACCTTTTATCTTACCCATATTCCTCCTTTTATGAGGTTACTTTTGTAATTCCCCACAATTTCCATGCATTTCCTTTATTTTCATTCTAAATTTAAAGAGAAACAAAAATGATCGAAGATTGGAAACCATTTTTTAAGTTTCGTTGTGATGTACTTCGATTTCTTCCTATCCGAATCCATATGTAAACCATATAGAAAAAAGGTATAAATTACCTCTGATGTAATAAGAATGGTCAATAAACCATGTGCATCTATAAATCAATTACTGAATTTTGTCATCTGTTGATATTACTTATTGACCTAATGCGTGCGGCACCATCGTAAGGCCATCTATTTTATTTGGTTGTCAAAGACAATCAGATCTGAGGCCAGAATGATTCGCCATTCTCATCATGGTCATGAACTACTCCAATCTTTTTCTATCTATTACCAAAAAACTCTGGATATCTACTTCTTGATCTAAAGAGTGATTGTTACTATCTTGACCAACAACTCTATATATCCAACGTAAACTATTAATAATGATGCATGGACCATTTTGAATGATATCAAACGACTCCATATAGAGGATATATATTGTTATCTGTGTTTTTTTATCCTTTTTTTCTGTATCCGCTTAGTATCAACTCTATTATCATTCGATGTCGGTCTTATATCTATTATTCATCAGTTACTCGTATTAGTTTTCCTTTTTTTCCTTTTTGTTGATACCTTTGTTAGCGAAGAACCTATTTTCAAACCAACACAAAAACAATGCCAAAAGAACACAAAATGGAGTTAAATTTTTTCTAGGGAACCTTAACCGTTGAGATATTTCGATTATTCCCGAAACATATCCGAGATGTTAAGTTGATACAACTCTTAATATTGAATTAATCACCAATTATCCAACCTTGATGTTAATCAAAACACTTCATCACTTGTCAACGTTTACGGATAATATCGTCAAAGAGGACAAGAAAGCGTCTTTTTATTGAAACGTGTCTTGCACATGGCGACTTACAACACAATAATCAAGCAGACAAGAGCCACGGGTGATCCAGCTTTTGAGTAGAACAACAAACATGCCACTAAGAATTGAAAACATCTGATGTGTGTATTGTATGTCACATATGTGCGTGGGACCTAAGTTCAAATCAGCATTCGTGTTCGCGCCCCTTCTAATCATATACTGCCATATATAAAAAATTTTGAATAAGTATCGCTTTTTTTTCTTTTCTCAATACGACAACTTATGATTGGAAATTTGGAATGAACAGAAACATCCATTTAGGATAAGAAAACATTGCTTCCTGTAATCATATACTGTCATATATAAGAAATTTTGAATACATCTCACGTTTACTGACAACTTACGATTGGAAATTTGGAATGAACAGAAACATCTATATAGGATAAGAAAACATTGTCCCAATGTGATAGACTAGTATTAAATTTTGTATTACTAATAAGTTACCAAACTAAGTAACCATGAATGTCATCAATTAATATCACATTAAGTATGGAACCGAGACTTCACTTTAGATGTGCACCAAATCTTTGGATCATCTTTATGATGGTGACGGATTTCTGTAGAAGCTAATATCACCAAGCAGGAACTCATTGAAGATGCTCTTCATAATTTGATGAACTTCCATTTCGGGTTCTTTTAGCCACTGCTTCCGATAAAATTCTATAAGTTAGAAGGTGCTAATATGTTTTGTTCATCAAGATGTCTACGAAATTGAGCCAAACGAGTTTGCAATTCCAGGATTCCTGCCGCCTTGTGCGCTAGAATGGAATTCAACTTAAAAATGTAATCATTCAGATTGTTTCCTGGTTGATTAGCTTCACTAAGCAAATCCATCTCCTACAGAAGATACATATCTTTAGGGTCAGAAGTGTTTACTAATAAAATATGAAACACCAGGAGATCTAACAGGTCGCTTTTAAATCTGTTTGTTGTGGATCTAAAAGTCATTCCGGTATCAAAGCAAGAAATCTTGAGCTTATAACCATTAAAAACTCATGTAGCTTGTATTTAATTAAACTGTTATATTTAATAAGCTTCAATTAAAATCTTAGTCCACGAGTAAAGGTGTTAACCAATAAATATAAAACTACAATAGATATAATAGCTTTATATATGTAGATCAATCGGTTGTTGATTTAAAATTTATCATGAAGAAGGCAAGAGAGAAAAGGAAAGAGAAGTAAAGCTAATTGAAACTGACCTCCCTAACAATGTCTAAGGTTTCCTCCACTTGCCTTTGGTGAGCTTTGATAAGTTCATCCTCTTCCTATTAGAAAATGCCATAAAGATTTCTAGTTAACCAAACAACAGGTTAAAAAAAAAAAAAAACAGTAGTTAGGTGATGAGTAGGACAATACCTTCAGCAAAAAATGAAGATCATCTTCCAATTGCATATCGGAGGCTGATGTTACATCAATTTCTCTTTTCATTATCCACGCATCCTTTTCTGTTACCGTGCTCTTCTCCTCAATGGAAACAGAACTATGCACTTCTGCATCTGTCCTAATATCGTCACAACCAATGTGATGATTTGAAAATGGCATTGTTGGAAAGCTGATTTCAGTTCTTCCAATAGGACTCGGATCGATCATCATAGAGGGTGGTGAGGCTTCTCTGCCAATTTGTTTAGGGTAAGCTAGCCTATCTGTTTCACAAGGAATGTCTTTCTCATTGAGCATTTCCTTCGGCGCTAAGTCTCCCCTCGAGCTGCTTCCTTTGGTTAGGCTCTTCACCCTAGGATCGGCATAAGAAAGGGAAAAATGAAAATCAGATTCATAAGGAGACTGTTTGCAAAACAGTCGTCATACGCCGTGATACATACCGATCAGCATATCTTAATGTGTTGAGAGTATGTTCACATGATCCAGAGCTTGGAGAAATGCATGATATCATAACTGTCCTGGAGTTACCAATGAAGGAGTCCCTCAGAACTTCGGTGAGCTTACTCCCTCTAAATGGGATATGCACTTGATCATTATCAAGAGCTCTGATACATTCTTTTAGCGCAAGCAAACTTTTATTGATCTCAGCACCCTCCAATCTGCACATAATACATCTCCTAATTAAACCCAATAATATGGTCCTAAAGTATGATGATGCAGCCTGTAATTTTTGGTACGACATGTACAATGAAACCATTTGTAAACTCTGCTCTTGATGGTTTATTGACCAGTGATCTAGGGACTACTTGTTAACTTTACACAATATGGGAAAATGCAATTACTAAAGTACTGATTACACATTTTCACAAGAGATTACTACTAAAATAAGAAAAGTTTCTTATACTTTCTTAACAAGTGCACGAAGGGCCTGTGAAGCTGACTAACCTTGTTTGTTTATCATTGTCATAAGTATCTGCACCACGTTCACTTCCAGCAAGGTCTATAAACGACAACTTCCCAACAAGTTTTGCAGGCTTCAATTTTGATCCATCTGCTGATTTCTTGATTGCTAGCTGAAGTATAGCATGGGAGCGAGAAGACTCCTCATTCGCTCCTGTTGTACCCATACTTCTTGTGGCATTTCCTTTCTCGATGAGTTCTCTAATAGTCTCGACATCCAACACTTCATACTCTTGCAAGCCAACAATGCACACCTGCTGTTTTCCATCCTCTCTTGTGCAAAGTTTTCTACATGAATGGCATTCAATTCATCAACAACCCGATGTGATTCTTTAGATTGCCATTCATAAGAAAGTGGAGGAGTAGAGTAAATTACCTCCTAGCATTAAGGAGATCAAACAGTTTTCCTCCATATATCTCAAAGAAACTGACATATAGTTTAAAACCTTGGTGTCGGTACTTATGAAGCATCAACCATAGCATATCCCGGGATGCTCTAAGGGGAAGCGGCTGCATAGTGTATGTCTTTCCGCTTCCTAGAAGACGAAAATTTAATTAATGTAATGTTCCAATTCAACTTTTAGCCTATAGTTAAATTTCTCTTATGCAATCTCAAAAGATCTATAATACTTAAAATCCAATGCAGGGGTGTGCATTAACCTGTCTGCCCATATGCAAAGCAGGTAGCTTTTGTTCGATGGAAAATCAATGGGACTATTGGCTCCACAGTTTCAGAATAAACCTACAAGATGATGATAGAAGTAGAAATTCAGTGCCGTTATGCAATAATGAGTTAGCCAATGAATGTCGGTAAACGCATGCTCACCTCTTCACTGGAAACACTTTCATCGAGCACTGCATCAAAAAAAAATTCATGTTTTTCCACATACTTTGTCAAATCAACCTGCAAAGGACATCGAGAGGTGAAGTTTAGGGAAAACCAACTCCATAGAAGAAATACTTCCTACAGCTATATCAATTGCAACATAACTGGCTGAGGTCGTGTGCATCATGGCAAGTGCAGTGACTAGTGGCTACCTTCAGTTTTGTCTCATTAACGGTTAGAGAACAGGAGTTTGGCTCTACTGTGATAATATCTCCCTCTTTTCTTCCTCTCTCCTTTTTATTTAGCGGTCTCTTGCGCACCTGCATTGGCATTAGCATGAAGGCACACTCTGTCACAGAACATAAATCATTTATGCAGAACAGGGCAGATATTTGAGGTTCATAAACTTCACTAACTTATTAGTAGCCAATGGTAATCTAATTCCAATTCAATGCACAGAAGAAACAAGAGACCAAGGATTTATAAAGCCAGAGGAAAACATACCACTACTTTTATCTTAGCCACATTACTAGCTTCCTGGTTTGGGCTCTCAATGCGGTTCTCAGGCAGGTCTTGGGATCTCTGAGAAAATCTGTTTGAGATATCTGGCGTGCAATAATCAGAAGAGTTTTTCCGAGGCTGGCCAGAAAATGCCTATCGAGAAGAATCAAAAATCAACATTAGAAAGCTATCCCACACTAGTTTCCCATTTAACATCTGTTCATTCTAAAAAGCACACACGAGAAGAAGCATAGCTATATAATCTTGGAGATTAATTGTTGAATGAAGTGTTAGTACAGGGAGGTAAAGATATTTCATTATAATCATCTCTAAGATACTCCAATGAGTCTACCTCATTGGTTATGATGCAATTAGATGCTATCAAAAAAGCAATCTAAAATGGAAATACAAAATCTTTTTTTTTTTTTTTTGGCCAACGGGAATACAAAATCTTTAAAGCATATAAGATTGCAATGTAAATATAGGTTTTATAACTTCTCTTTTCCCCTTTTGATTTGTGACACAAGTGTTCTTTGACAAACTTCATATGCATATAAATAAAACATCCTCCGACGTACTTAACAAAACCGTCCAATGTCTTCAAATATAGATGATGACAATTCACTAATAAGTAAACAATTTCAACTTACATAAGTGGATTGTCTCCAATGATGCTTAGATGATTAAGGCTTATCAGTTTCAAATCATACCAATAACATGATGTATTAAACTCTCAGTCCTGCATAAATTAAGTGTTTTCTCAGCTTATCAGGCATAAGCTACGAAATTACCTGAGGCAATAACTCGGTATCAGAAGAATGCAAATCCAGCAAACCAGAGTAAAACCCAACTGAGGGAAACTCATCACAACCACCTCTGCCTCTCAGGCTATAAGACCTGGAAGGAAGTGGAGGAATCGCAGAACTTGATGATAACAGGTTCCTACTGGATCTTGAACCTGCTCCATAGTCCTATAACAGAATATCAATTTCTAAGTGCATAGTGGAATCTCCAAAAACTGGTAAATTCCAATGTCGTGTCAAAACAGAGAAAGTGTTGATTTCAAATATTTCACCCCTGAAAGACTTTAGCTTATGAATTTTAAAATACAAAAAGGACATCCTATCTAAACATCAAACTTCCTGCAGAAAAGATGTAAATAAGAAACAGATAAAATAGACAAACCTCACGGAGCTTAAGACTCTTTTAATGGGTATTTTTTAAGGTTTTAGATAAGTTGATTGTGGTATCAAGTTCTAACAAGCACAGTAACAACGAAAAATTGGGGAAAGAAAAGTAAAAGATCAAATAAAATAGACTCTAACTTCTAAGCTTAAAGGGTATAATTAAAATTACATCAAGAATGGTACAAGGAGAAGAATAAACAATACATACATGAAGGAGATTGGACGAGTGAAGCCATTTGTTATGAATGGAGACATCAGCAAAGTTATCGGAGTGTTGGCGGTGGTGGTGAACCATGGTACTAGACCTAGTCAAATGTCTTCCCATGATGTTCATGTTCATGAAACTAACTCAAGTTGGCAGGTAACATGATATATAAGAACCCAACATGCATGCTCCTGTCCTTTCTTCTTGGATGTATTATGTAGTAAATGAGCAAGTCTGCCGTCTAAACAATGGAAGAAGAGAGAGGAGAGGGTGGTTGTTGAGAAGATGTCATCAATGTTAAGTAGGAAAGTGAGGAAGAGTGAAGCTTTCAGATGATTCCGCAGACCTTTTTTTTAAAGGGAGAAGACCCGGGCAATGCACTTTGGTAGGCACTTTTTTAATGTATATATGTCGTTCACATGGCTGCTTTTTCTTCTTTTTTAAAATAATTTCAAAGAGTATTAGTTATTTATGAACATTTTTTTATATCTTTCTTTCAAATTTTTTTTTTTTTAATTTTTATTTTAATTGGGGAAAAACTGAAGCTGCTCGCTTAAAGAATGAACTTGAGATTATAACTTGTAGTTAGTGAACGGTGATTTTGGTTTTGTTTCACGTGATTTCACCCAATAAACATAAATAAATCTCAGTAGGTTTGTTTTCTCAAAAATTATTATTATTATTATTATTATCATCATCATCATTATCATCATCATCTATTTATCACAATCTAAAAACTTTTATCAACAAATATTATTACAATAACTTCAAGAACGTTGAAATAACTTATCGCTCTTATAAATATCGGTGTAAAATAATAATAGAAAATAATTAAAATTGTTAAAAAAATTTTACGAAGAAAAGAAAATATTATTTCCATATTTCTTTGGTTTATGTTACTTCTACTATTTAAGTGTATTCTTATCTTTATATCTTAGTCTATGAGTTATATATGAAAAAAAAAGAAGAAGAAGATGAAGATGAAGATGATGAAGAATCAAACGGACATATTCTAACCCAAATGTGAGGCTAACTTATCCAGATGGTTATTCTAATGTTAGAAGTTAGGAGGTTTTAATAGAAAGTATATATAATTTAGAGTTCTGTTTTGTTGATGCTATATATGCTCGACAAGTCAAAGTCATTAGGTTGGAAGGAGAAAGCGAAAGGGCTTTTAATATGGGGTCAGCGCCTGCACCTTCTGAAAATGGTCAAAAGAGTTAAAGTCTCTGTTTATCCTCAAAAACACACCAAGTGGAAGTGGCCCAGCAAGCTATTAATCACCCAATATGTAGGATGGTTTGATTCATAACGATTTAAATTTTGTTATGACTCTTTGTTATTGATCATCGCATTCAATTTTAATTCCTAACTCTTCATATCAACAATTATTCCCATTTGACACTATAAAAATAATAATAGACCTGATACTTCCCACAGTTTCGAAAATTTGTTTATTTTATTAAAGAAGGAATGATAATTTTTCAAAGGAGTTATGAGACCATTTTTATAGGATAAAATAGCGTGATACCTCATGAAACGAAATACTATATATACTATCAAAAACAAGTGATACTAGTTTATAAAAGGTCTAGTAGTGAATAACATTTTAATATTAATTAAAAACTTTTGGATCATTTTCTTTATAAATAAATATTAAAGAGAAAATGAAAAAATTTTGGATTAAGTGATTAAAAAAATTATTAATATTTATTAGTTTAGCAATTAACTGCTTTTTCCCTAAAAATTACAAATCCATATGAAAAATAAAATGATACCTTTACAATATATCCCTTTTTACCCTCTCATAGATTGTCCTATATTACCTTCTTCCTTTTCGGTCTTATGTTTTATTGGTTTGATGTACCCTTTTCATTCTTAAAACCCTTCTACTAAAACTAATTGCCTTGATCTGGGAAACCTTCCAAGAAATTCACCCCAATAATTTACCGTTCATTGAAAAACCAACCTTTTCCTAAGTATTTATATTGGAAAGAAGTATCTCATACTACATGGGAAACACCAATATTATACTTTATTACATAGGAAGTCTTTGTTTTACTGGTCCAATATAAATACATGCATCAAATTATCAAGACAATATTATAAGCACCTAAATTAAGGGTGAGCAAATATAAGGTAAAAAAGTATAAGGTTTTATTCATACCTTATCCTGTAAGTATAAATTTCCAAATGTTAAACTAAAAACTATCCTATAATAATTCAAAACCACCTTATAACTTTGAAACCTATAAGATGCAAGAGGTGTTCTATGAAACGAACAATCTTTTATTACATTTTTTTTTAATATTAAAATTCTCAGGGAAATTTACAATAACCTAAAACTTAACATTTCCACAATATCCTATCTATTTAAATTACATCAAAGTACACTCTCCACAAGTTTAAAAAAGTAATATTACAAAATATACCTCATATATAGTACTAGACAAAAATGACATTACAAAACAAAAGTGCTAAATAAAGGTACACTCTCCTTATATGCAACAGACCTCATAATTTATTGGAAAGTTTAATCTACTTGCTTAAAATATACAAGACCAAGTCCATTACAATAGGTATAACATCCAAAAATATATGTATATAAAAGTATAGGTAAGGTTATATTAAGAAGGAAGAGATAAGATAAGAGAGGTGGAAAATAAAACACGAAACAACTGATAAGTGAAAGAAATGAAATAGGAAATTCTTTAGGATTTCTTACAGATGATGAGCTAAGTTATTGATTATACATTTATTTCATTTTTTCTTTTTGGTAGAAGTTAGATGGACTAAATATAATATTATTTATATTCATTATTATTATTTAATAATTTTTGTAGGATGGGTATAGGATATCATAAAATCTTTGCCATATATACCTTAAAGTACATGTTTTAGGGTGTATCCGGGTATTAAGATAATGTATTGGTATCATACCCTATGAAAGTAGATTCTAAAAATTAACCTACCTTTTGACTTTTAACACTTATCTGAAACGTACATAACTAAGTAGGGTATTGCAGAGTATAGAGAACAAGAGATTTATCCGCTCACTCCCAACCTAAGCTTTAAATTATATAAATATAACCCTAGTGAATTCCTTTGTTATAATACCACTCCTTGAAATTGGAAAACCACGAGGAGTTGTTAAATCTATCGAGATTTCAATTTGCACTTTAAGGAGTTAAATATTTATTAAATTTTTGTGTTAAGAAGTTTTCAATCATTCGCAAATCACTTGAGGAACTTACTTGAATTATTTTACATAATTGATAATGATATGACTAAAGAAGGACTTAAAATAAAAGCAAGCATGTGAAAAGAGATAGGAAGAGACCAACATACTTAGATGATTACATTGTTTGAGACAACATTGTTTACTTTGTAATTAGAGTTAGTAAGAAGTTACAACTGTACAACTAGAAATAACTATCACTAACAGAATCATAATAGATCTAGTACATGAGTATAAAAGGGAAAAAGAAATAGATACAGAATATCAATCTTTTTCCTAAGAAAATAGCCACTTGCTATAGGAGTCATCTAAGACTCAAAATCCAAAATATATCCCTTTCCCTTCCTTTTGGTGTTTCACCTTCCTTCATCAAAACCTCGCAAAACAACATCAAACAGTTAGCATATTCAAATAGAGATTTAAATCTATAATTCAAGAAAGTATAGTGTTCTATAAAAAGTTAGGATTTTGAAACCATAATTTAAGAATAAAGAAGGTTTGAGAGAGGGTAGGGAGAAAGAGAAAGATTTCATACCTTTCATTTGTGTTTTGTCTATATACGTGTATGTCTTTTAGGGTTACATTTTGTGGTTAATGGGTTGGGCCTTCCTCAGTAAGCCTACCAATTGGTGCTTTCATTGATTTTGTAAATCAAGATTGAACAATGGCAAACAAAAAAAGAAAACCAGCTCAATTACAAGAAGAGTTGCATTCATATGCTACCAAGATGGTTGCATTGGAACAAAATAATAATGCAAGAATGGAGAAACTAGATACTACAGTGAATCAAATAAATGCAAATTTTGTGAAGCCATTAGCAGCTTTGAATATCAATGATGAGAATCCAAATAACTCTCTAAGAATTAAGAATCCAGTGGAAAATTCATCATTTTCTTAAGGAGGTTTGGGGAATCACAAATTTGTAATAGGAATATCAAGTTAAAACTTCCAAAGTTCAATACAGACGACCCAGAAGGTCAGATCTTTAAAGTGACCTAATTTTTTTAATTCTATGACATTTATGAAGTAGAAAGAGTAAAGATGGCATCTCTTGCAATGGAAAAAGAAGCATGAAGTTAGTCTCAGTAGTTATTAAGAAGTGGGTTGGTCACTACTTGGCAAGCTTTCATTAAAGCCCTTAGATCGAGATTTAGACCATCTATGTTCGAAGATTACTAACGTATGCTTTCTAAACTCACTCAAAAAGATCTGTTGCTACATATCAAAGTAAATTTGGGGAATTATCTAATCATGTGCATGGCCTTTCTGAAAGTTTCTTGCAAAGTTGTTTTATTTCAAGGTTAGAGGATGCTGTTTAAGCAGAAGTGTTAGCATCAAGACCCAATTCTTTAATTAAAGCAATGAGTTTACTCCATGAAGCTAAATTAAAGAAACTTAAGCATACATAGTTCAGTTCCAATTTTAAACCAAATTCTTCATTTCCTAGACCATCACAATTTTCAAATAAATCATTTGCACCCACATTCATTTCTAGACCAATCAATACAAACTGAACACAAAAACCATCAAATGCTCCAATGCAAAAACAAATCAATTCCCAAACTGAAACATTACCCATTAAAAAGATGACACTGACAAAGTTAGCAATGAGAAGATGTTAAGCTTGGTTTTGCACCTTTCCGGTTCTTTTTATAAAATAGGTTTTCTTTACACCAACTGATACTAAACCTTACCCGTTTAATACTAATCATCGACTAAAGTTTAAAGAAAAAAACATTCCTTTTTGTTTTGAAAAAAAATTTAGAGCCACCACCTAACCAAGTCGGGAAAGGCAAAAGGTAACAAATAAATAACAAGGAAGAAGAATTAAAAGAAAGGAAATAACTTTATTGAATGAATTCAAATCGTTTAAAAGAAAAGGCCTAACTAATCAAACTAACTATGAAATTGAATGCTCCCAATTAATTTAATGATGCTTTTCTAAAGAGACCTATTAATAGGAATGGAAAGCCAATTGCATAAGGAAACTGGCATGCCAATATTTTTCTCCTCGTCTGGAATAATGCTGCATCGTTGAGCTAAAGCCTTAGCTAAACTGGCTACTTTATGTTCTTGAATGCAGGCTAGTACTAGAAATGTGTGGTGGATGTCTAGAAAATCCATATGAGCATGGTACAGCTGATCTCCTCTCTTCCCTCAAGTTTTGGCCTTCATTTCTTAGATTTCTACTTCAGTGGACTCATATCCGAGCCCGAATGTTCCAATCTAGTGCTTAGGTTGTTTTGAGAGACCCCATGCCCCCTATCTGTATACTTCAATCATGCTTACCTCGTCAAAAATCTACAACCTTGGCTCCTCCAATTCCTCACTCCCGATATACGAAATGGTTGTCTCTTTGTAAATCTCATAATCTTTCTCACCAAGAATAGTGACCAACTACCCATTGGCTATGAATTTCAACTTCTGATGTAGACTAGATGAAATTACTCCTACTGAATGAATCAACGACCTTCCTAATAGAAGATTAAAGGTTTTAGGTATATCTAGGACCTAAATGGAATACTGAACATTTGTAGACTAATCTCGACCTGCAGCCTAATTTCTCCAAGTATCTCCCTCTTTGATCCATCAAAAGCCCTTATTGAAATTGAGCTAGGCTTTATCTCAATTGAATCTACTCCAAGCAAATTTAGTTTCGCCAGTGAATACACATTCAATGAAGAACCATTATCAATTAGTACCCAGGCAATGATTCTCCTTACACACTTGACCACTATAAAGAGGGGTTTTGTATATTGATCCCCCTCTCCACCCAACTCATCAAGTGAGAAAGAAATCTGATCTATGGCAAACACAGAGTTGACTACCAACCCCAACTTTTCAATGGAAATGCCTTCAAGTACTTTAACATCTTTTAGAACGTTGATTAAGGCTTCCCGGTGAGTATCAAATGACAATAGTAATACCATCGGGGAGATGTGGGCTAGTATCTTTGCTACTGATCCATAATCTTGTACTCACTAGCTTTTATTATCTTTTTGGCAACATTCTGATCTTTCTCATTCATATCCTTAAGGATTTTTCAAGAAGCCTCTTTTACAGTAATCTTTCTCTTGGCCTCCTTATTCTAGTCATAAACTCATCTTAAGTGAGTAAGCCTTCCAACCATAGATGGCACGAACTTGGTTGTTTAATTCACCATCTAATAATCTAAAGGGCTACTTTGTAGTTCTTTGAGGCTATTGGGATATTAAAAGCAATCTTCTTAGGTTTACCCAATTCTTCAATCATCTCATTTTTCTTGTAATACTCAAAAACCAAAGGTTTAGGCTCATCTCCAATTATCCTAACCATCTCAGCTATCCTCTTGGCTTCTGCAATAAGCTTGTCTTCTTCCTCAAATTCAGAACCCCATCCAATGGGTAGTTAGTCAGCATGTATCGCAGGTAAACCAGCATAATCAACCAACTACTCAAATTTGCCTGACGGCTCTCCTAAGGTATCAACCATTGAATCTCCAGCTTCATACCCTTTTCTAAGCTCCCTTTAAGTACATTTCTTTCATGGTTTCAGAACCATCATAGTCATAATGTTAGCCCTCTTTATTTTCCCATCCTCCAACAATTGATATATTACTGGTTTAGTTTGGGTTCTATCTTTGAGATTCATATTGTGCAAGTATCCAACCTACCTTAGATTCTAAGCTACTTCTTCAATAGTGATAGGGAGACAATCTAGATTAACTTCTAGTTTAGGTACTTCAGTGATGATCATATTGATTGCGTGTACATGATTCAGTCAAGGATTACTACCTACATTAGGAGCAAGAGTCTAAATGAAGTCTAATTGCTACTACCCACATTAGGAGCAAGAGTCTAAATGAAGCCCAATTGCACCAACTTAGCATTGATAAAATCTCGGATCTTATGTATGAGTCTCCAGCACTAGTTCGTAAAATGTCCTACTTACCCCAAATGATAATCATAGTGAAGCTCTAAGTTATAGTCCCTTGGTCTTTGACCCTCATTTGGTATTTCAAATGTCAAGAGATTCTCTTTTCTTAATCGTACAAGAAACTGGCTTAAAGGTAGGGGTATCCTAGTAAACTGTCTCCTTTGTTGGCGATTACTCTAATCTAGATTTTGTGGGGGATTTGAGTCTCCCGACATGGCTACCGATGCTGTAGGTCTGATAAGGTTGCCAGTATTAACAACGCTCATAGTAGCTTCTTTGTCCTCATTGAAGAATCTCGCGGGAGGCATCTTCTTCTTAACTACTTTAAGATTAAGAAGCCTTCCGATAGAGATAGCTTCCTTGATTTGGCACCTTGAGGCCATAATCTCTATAAAGTTAGGTGTAGGATGTCCTACCAAATGTTGGTAATATGGGATTCCAAGAGTGTTAATAAAAGCAAAGGTCAGATCCTTTTTTGTTAAGGGAGGAATCACCATGGCTGCAATACCTCTCTATCTTTGAGCATACTCCTTGAAGCTCTCGTTAGCCTTCTTGTGCAAATTATTCAAATCCCACATGGATAGAGCCACCTTGATGTTAAATTGGTACTAGTTGTAGAAAGCTTGAGCTAACTTATCCTAAGTGTTAATCTCGTTCAGGTCCACTTAGGCATACCAAGTCAATGCCAGCCCAATCAAACTATCTTGGAAGGTTTGGACCATCACTTTATCATACTTTGTGTATTTTCCCATCTTTCTAATATACAACCGGATGTAAAGCTTAGGTCAGTCAATCCCATCATATTTTTCAAATTCTGGAACTTTAAACTATTCTGAAAAGTCATCATCTTCATATACTAGCAAATTGATCGTTCCCATCTGCTCAAGCCCATTAACCATTTTTAGGGCATTCATTTTCTCGATCAATTTCTGCATAAACTTTCTTTCGATCTCTTTGTATGTTTCCTCCATCTCTTTTCTCCACATCTCAGTATTAGGGATTGATTCCACGTCTTTTAGTTCAGGGGAAGTGGTCACACCTATATTATGATTTAGTTTGACTTAAGATGCTTGGTGATTATTGAGAATTTTGATGTCCTAAGTGAGAGCTTAAATTTGTTTGACCATCTTGATCATGTTTTCTTCTAGGATTGCAGCCCTTGGTTAGGCTCAGTTTGGCTAACATTTCCATTGCCGTAAATTAACAGTATTGCTTTAGAATGAGTGAATATCAAGCTTTGAACAAAGTTTGCTTATTTAGGCACTATCTTCAAAATCCTACGAAGACCTAAGTTTATGTACTTTTGTCAATTAAATTTTTTGTTTTTTTGTTTGTTTTTTTTATTTTTCTTTCTATTTTAAAAGACATCTATCAAAGGCAAAAAAAATGAAAGAATGAGCAAAAAACTATGCAACCAATAATGACTTTATTCAATAAAGCTGCAAATTTATTAATAATCATAGAATTAAGCCTAAACAATGGACTAAAAAAAATCCTGACTAATCTTCCTAGAAAAATCGAATCCTATATCTATAAAAGCTAACGGATCTAGCTAAGACAGGCTTCATTAACTTCTCTCATAAGTCTTCAATTCAAACTATAACATCTCATTCTCAAATCTTACCCCTCAAGAATTGGTTTTCTTCCAACAACCTCTCATTCTCCATTTTTAATTCTTCAATGATCCATTTGGCTTCTTGAAACTAGGCTTTAACTCTAGCCTATATGGTGTCTAGATAAGCCTGCTTAGTAGGTGAGAGGCATTCTAGCTCCGGCTTGTATTTGAATACGTCTATAGCTTCAACCGAACATTCCCAGTCTTCTTCAATTAATCATAGATAAACTGCTTAATAGTCTAGTATTTCCTAACTTTGCCCCTCAAAGTTCCCACATTTATTACCTTCTTGACTTCCCTTCATTCCTACAACTTTACAAGTTCTACTAGTCGTTGAATCAAGGTAGCTGTAGGTAAGCAAGGATCTTGATAACTCAATGTAATATTTTCTAAGGAATCCCTGTAAGCTATTTCTTAAAGTGAACCTAACTATCTGATGACACAAGCTGGGAAATATTATGTACAGTCCGTAATGCCAATAAGAGGGACCCTTACATAATCAATACACCCTAGGATAGCTTGAGTGTAGTTGCTCCACCTAGCTATCCACATAAAATCCCTTGGCTACATCTTACTTATGACAGCTATCCATCCTTTAAACTAAGCCTCTTCTAGCACCTTAAGGTGACGAGCGAATTTGTTAATCAAATTTATATGCTCAATTGAGGATGCTCTGAGAAGGTTTGCTCCATATCACTATGTGTGATTAAGAAACCATATAATAAGGATTATAAGGTTATCCATGAAATACCTATGCCCCTACTTCCTTAAATGAGTGTGTTTTGAATTACTCTGCTAGTAATGATGGTATATAAGATTTGTTAGCAAAAAATTGAGTTATTAGCTTAACCACCCTATAATGGACTTGACGATACCTAAAGGTGAATAGCACTATCCTAAATACTACTACAATAAAGGCTTTCTCGAGCTAGACTCTAAGGGAATAGCCAAAATTTGTTATTAGCTCGCTTTTCAACCCACAATTCATATCCTCCACAAAAGATCTAACGATATTTCTGGTAAGCGTTTAGGCTTGAAAACCACTCTACTAACCTTAAGATGTTGAGGCATTTCATGTCCCCTGATGAAGGCTTTTTTGACTTCTAGCAAGGTCATGAAGGCTCTCTCGAATTAGGCTTTAAGATTTGAAACCGTTATTCCTACTTCGAGAGGTGGAGTACTAAATAGTTGAGAGTACTCTTCTAAAGTAGGTCTTAGCACATGTCGATCAAACTTAAAAACCGAAGATTCTGGATTTGAATAATGGATTAGAGCTTGAATTAGTGGCCAATGAAGTTGGATTTGCATAAAGGACATGATTGACCCAATCTTCTTGCAAATGTAATCTTTCTTGATAGGCGAAAGTTGATTCAACTGATCCTTCAATATACCTTTGGGGAAAGAGTATTTGTCAAGCTAAACCTCATTAATGGGCTCAGGATTGACACTATCCTAGCTTCCCATGTCTATATTACATAAAACATGAAATAATACAATTATTTACAAGGAAGCTACTAAATTTACAATAAGGGTAAATATGATATTAATAATTTTACGACCCATTCAAGTCTTTTAAGTTATGCAGCCTTTTGCTCATTAGGAGACAATGTAAAAAGAATACATATAATATAGGAAATGAAAATAGTCATATGGCAACAAGCGTTAGTAATATATATATATACAAAAAATAAACGTAGTATGCTACACACATATATAATGTAATAGGGGTCAGTATTTAATAAACTATAGAAATTATTATGAACTCGCAGTTAAAAATACGCTTATATATAAATGGATCAAAATATAAATTTTTTTTAAAACAATGAGTCTCATGAACACTTATATATAAGGGTATTGATTTTTTTAATTTCCTCTTTTTGAAAAAAAAAAAAAAGCCCCCACTGACCATAAATTATAATAATCAAATTTTTCCTATAATTTAAAATTGACCAACCCTTTTATTAAAAAAAAAAATGAAGCAAAAGCATGAGGTCTATGATCCCAAGCTCTATAGCCTCTGGCATTTTAAGAGGAAAAACTTAACGGGCTATATCGAAGCATGAGTAGGCTTACTTATCACCGCTAAATAAGAGTAAAGACCCCAATGATCTAAAAGTTACATAATAGTAGCCCATCCTAGGTTCTTAAGGTGGCTTAGGTTTGATCACATCTAAGCACACAAATGATGATTTTAAAAAAACAAAGACCCCCTTAAATCCCCAATAAGTAGCCCATTAGGTTAAGCTTTTCCTAAAGGCCTGCATCACTAAAACCCAGTTAATACAACTATATTACACATAAAAAAAAAAGGAAAAAATAAAATAAAATTCCATTAATTATATTTTTTTTACATGACTTGCCTACTAAAGTCCTAAGTGGAGTCATCGATTCTGTAGAGCTTTATTTTGGTTTTTCTTAATTTAATATATATTAAGCCCAATCCACTTAATATAAATTACTTGATATAAAATTAAGGAAAAAAATTTATTTTAAAAAATTAAAAAAAAAAAAGATATTTTAAAAAAATTTGGAATCACTAACCAGTTAAACTAATAAAAAAATCAAATTAGAGTTTTCGGGTGAGTAAACTCTAATTTAACCACTAGTTTACGAATTTTCTAAAAAATAACTTTTTTCAGAAAATTTAACCAAAAAAATGGGGATTCAAGGACTAATTATTTAGACCAAGTCACTATGTAAAAAATATATATATATAAAAACTAATGGGCTTTTATTTTTTTTTATTACAAATTTTTCAGAAAAAAAAGTTTTTATATCTTTTATGGTTACCTCGGAGGTGTTTATATATCTACTAGTTGAGATTAAATTAACGTAATTTCGTTTCTCTTTTTTTTTTAGAAAAGATTTAGTGGGTTGATTTTTTTTAATTTGAAAATTAAGATAGCTTTACATTATTTAATGATTTATTATTTTAAAAAATCTTAAAAAATCTAATTTCGTGAATCTATTTAAAAAAAAAAAACCCTTACTAACTAAATCTTTTGAAAAGATTCCAATTAAGATTATTTATTAAAAAAAAACACTACATAGCAAAAATTTATTTTTCTAAAACTCTAAATGCAAGATTTATGCAAATCTTGCATATCTTTAGCATATCTTTAGTAAAGATATGCAATTTAGATACATATCTTTACTAAAGATATGAATCTCGAAAAAGATTGCATCTAGTCTAAAAATGCAATTTTATCTAAAAAATTGTGATTTTAATCTAAAAGAATGTGATTTTAATCTAAAGAATGCAATTTTTGTAAGATCTACTTCATTAAAGAAAACGAAACTAAAAGCCTATACTAAAAGACTAAATCAAGTTAGTAAAACAACACAATTAACTAAATAATTCAACTAACTAAATATAATAAAAAAAATATTCAACTACTTAGATGGGTTAGATTAAGGGAAAATAAAAAACTTACATGGGTCATGTTGAATTGTTGTTTATCAAGGTGCCTTTGATGGCGTGTTGTTGATTGCGTATTGTTGAGTCTAGTTTTTTCCACCTAATTTTTATAAATTAGTCTTATTTAAACCTATCAATATTAATTCCTACCCATTTAATACTAACCCTCGACTAGGGTTCAAAGAAAACCGACTCTTTTATATTTTGAAAATGGTTTGGAATCGCTACCCAATTGGAGTTGGGGAAAAAAAAAAGAGTTAAATTATAACCAATTGGGTAAATTAGTTATAACTTAATTACTAGTCTAACGATAAAACTAATTTTCAATATGATTTTAAAACTAGAGAAAAGGGTTCGATGGTTAGGATTTTTAAACCCTTTTGGTTACTATTTAACTTTCCAATTTTAATCTGAATCTTAAAAATCACTTTTCAATAGACTATTTTATAAAGTGAAACTCAATTATTAGTTAGGCGAATTGAATAATTTAAATAATTTAAACTATAATTTAAAAAAAAAAAAAGATTTTTCGTTTTTTATCATCACCCTATAGATGCATATGTACCCACTATTTGGGATTAGACGAACATAGTTCTTTTTCGAAAATTTTAGCACATTGATTTATTTTAACTTTGAAAAAAAGGTCGAGCTTACGTTTTTACTCAATTCAATTTATAAGGAAATTATTCTAGAGTCCTAATTAATGTTTATATTTGGAAATTCTAAATAAGATCCTAATTTTGAAAAGTCCATTTATTTTTATTTTAAAAAAGCTAATTTTTTCTAAGTGATAAAATTTTATTTATTCTTTTATTTACTTATTATTTATTTATTTTATTATTTCTATTTCTAAAAAAATGGACTATTCTTTTTTCTTCTCTTTTTGTTGCTTTTCTTCTTTTTTTCTTTTTTTTTATTATTACACTTACATAAAAGACAAAAAAAATAAAGCAAAACAAAATAAATAAATAAGTAAACAACTAAAAAAAAAATTTGTGCAAATCAAGTCAACTTAGTTCGACTGAAGTTGGCTCGAGGTCGGCTCAGGTTGGCTGAGGTCAACTCGAGGTTAGCTCAATCAGCTTAGGTCGGCTCGAGTTGGCTTTGGTAAACTCCGGTCGGCTTCAATTAACTTTGGTTGATTTGGATTGGAGTACCGAATCTAGGATTTTCAAGTGTGAGGAATCTGATGGTGGTGGTAGTTTTCATCAAAAACAGCCATGGAGGAGGTTATCCTAAAGAGAGAGAGGAATCATATTAGAGAGAGAAAGTATAGCATGTGTGCTTCTTACAAAGTTTCTTGTGCTTTTGTCTTTTGAAAATGAAAGACAAACCCATATTTATATTGTTAGCATGAAGCTTAAGCTAAGAAAGTCAAGAAAATCAAAATTAAATCGTTGAATTTCATTAATGGGTTTTGACTCGAAAAATGAATTTTATTTCCTTTTTTGAGCTCAATTTTAATTGCATAAATAATTGAATTTAGACGAATTTTAGGATGAATTCAAAAGTAAGCCATGTATATTATACAATTTCATTATTAATTTGGTGAAATCATATAATAAAATTGGTCAAAATGGCCCCAAAAAGGCCATATCATGTTGAAAAAACTGGAAGTCTAGGCATGAAAAATGACAAAGAAGGAGGGAAAGGGGCGCAGGCTACGTACAAGGTATGTGCCATGTGCATGATGTATGCATGCATTGCAAAAATTGTGCACCTTCTATTTCATTTAGGGTTAAGCCCTATTTCTAATAATTGCAAACCAATTTTCTAGTTCACACTAATTATAACTCTCCCTTTTTCACATATATATATTAAATAAATATTTAAAATTAAATACTTATTAAAAGGAAACCCTATCTCAAATGCATCTATATTTTTCCTTTCAAAAAGGAAAAGGTACTTTGTGCCTAATGAGATTTGAAGTTAGGTCTCCTTATTATTCATGCATATGTATTACCATCAGGCTGTTGGCCTATATCTTAAATTGCACATATAAACTAGGTTACTTTTTCCTAAGTAACAAAAGCATAATACAGGCTTGTCCATTCACGTTCATCACACACATACCAAGTTAACAAACAGTCCATACACATCCATGAATAGCATCTACTCACGCAATTCTAGTTTACGTATGCCCCACGCATGATCCGCTCTACATACGATCAACAGTACGTATAGATACCCCATGTATATGTATTACCATCACTGATCTAGTACATGAGTATAAAAGGGAAAAAGAAATAGATATAGAATATGATCTTTTTCCTAAGAAAATAGCCACTTGCTATAAGAGTCATTCAGGACTCAAAATCTAGAATACATCTCTTTCCCTTCCTTTCTTTTCGTGTTTGACCTTCCTTCATCAAAACCTCACAAAATAACATCAAACAATTAGCATTTCAATTAGAGATTTAGATTTGTAATTCAAGAATGCATAGTATTCTATAAAAGTTAGGGTTTTGAAACCATAGTTTAAGAACAAAGAAGGTTCGAGAGAGAGTAAAGAGGAAGAGAAAGAATTTATACCTTTCATTTGTGTTTTTTCTGTATATGCATGTGTCTTTTAGGGTTACATTTTGTGGTTAGTGGGCCAAGCCTTCCTTAGTAGGCCTGATTACTTATACAATTTTTTTTTTTTTTTGCCCTAAGAGTTTTTATACAATTCAAGCAAGTGTAGATTTTACGCACTTTAAAAAATGCAAGGGAGTTCTTTATGTATTGGTCTTTTATCTATGCAGTTATCAACTCTAAGATATGCATAGCAAAGTTAATCTACAAAATATTGATCTTTAAGATTTAACTTCCAACTCATATTACTAAATCTGAATAGTTGAAATGTATATTGAACTTATGCAAGATTTAGAATTTAGAGCTATGAGTATAGACATGAAGGCCGAAGTCAGAGAAGGGAATAAAAGGGTAGTCAACAACCAAGGCCTAAAACTAATCAAGTTAAGTGATAATCACTTAGGCATGCATATTATCTTGCAACAATTTCTTGCTTTATCCTTCTTATGTTTTATATTAGGGTTTGGACCTTTATAAATATTCAATTATAAATCATACCAAGGATTTGATGTGTCATATGAGATGAAGCACACAGACGTGTAGTATTATTTCATTCATGACATTGTGTTGTTGGAAAAGGTTAAAAATAAAATAAAATCAACACTCATGAGATTCGAGCAAATATAGTGACTAAAAGCCTTCCTAGCTATAAGTCCACTTTTTGCTTCAATTGCTATTGTTGAGAGACATGAGTAAGTCTAAGGTGGGCTTTCGATGAGAAGAGAGATTGTAAAGATTATTATTTAAGGTGGAGTATTTGACACTTATTACCTAAATTTAAGTCCATATGAAGAATTGTCGTAAGTGACTTCATCATTGATTTTATTTGAGGCAGATTTCAGTTTGTTCAACCTACAAAAAGAGGCACAGCTAACTAAGCCCATAGCAGTTAAATGGCTCCATCCTAATCAATTAGCTAAGCTTCATGAATATGGGGTTCTAAGTCATCTTGGTTTTTTTCTAATTCGTGCATGTGTGTGTATATATCTAAGTCTTACAAGTGTATGCGTGTGTGTATGTGTTTTGTTAGAAGGTTTTAAATATTGGTGTATTTCACGACATAGTATCTTGAAAACACTTATGAATATCTCATTTAGATTGTTTAATCCACTCTACATACCTCTTCTACATAGTAAACTTCTCTTTATCTTATCATTGGATTTTCACCCCGTACTAGTAAATATTAGTATTCCCATTTGCCTTCTCTATTCATTTCATTTATTTGTGCGCTAGTTAGTGGTTGTTCATTGCTTCTACCTCTCAAGTTAGCACAAAATACACAAATAAATGGGCTTATAATTTTTTTTTTTTTTTTGGAAGAAAATACAATCAAGTAATTAAGCTTTGAATCATATTAATAAGCTCCTCATGGTAGAAGGGTTTACATGAACTCCTTATTATGACATCATTACTTAAAATTCAAAAATACATAATTAAAATTATTAAATTTACAAAGATTCTAGTCTATACTTTATGGGAGTAAAAAATTTTAACTAATTTTATGTGGAAAAAAATTATTTCAAGTGATAGAAAAACAATATATGAGAACTTATTTTGAATCATATTATACAAAAATGGACTTTTAATATTACAAGGGAGTTATTTGTATAAAAGGCTTTTATTGATGTGGTTATCAACTCTAATAAATATATATATTTATATGTTACATATAGACATATGCATTAAAAGATTAAAAAGAGTTTTAGTATATACTGAGCGAAACTCAAGACCCAATGGAACAAAACACGGATTCTGTATTCTCGACATAACCATCATAACATGAGTATTTCAACCACAAGTTGAGTAAATTTTTCCATAAAATAAAAGCTAACAACTTTAGACCATTTTCATACTTAGATCATCCCTACCAAGGTATCTGCAATAGCATTGGCTTCTCCTAAGATAGAGAAAGGAGTTGAATCTTTCAATCTATATAGCTTTTCCCCACCAGCAAAAGCCAATATCAGAGAATTTTTTCCCATAAAATACTTTAGAATTAATTATTGAAACCACCATTCTTTTTTCTTTTTTCTTTTCAGTAATGGCAAATTTTTTTTCATTAATAGAATAGATAGAAAAGCTAGGTACATGGCAAAATAATCCTAAATTCATCAATCCATAAACCAAGAAAAAATAGAGGGTGTATAGATCAATAATTTGGCTAACTCAATCTCAAATGTACGTAGAAAGAAAAAAAAAATTCTAACTAACAAAAGATCTAAGGAAGGAGAACCTAGTACATCTATTGTTTCTCTCTTTTGAAAAAAAGGTATATTACTAGAGATAGAATCTTCCTCTAAGGACTGTCACTAAACTTCTTGAATCCTCTATTAAGTCACTCATAGTTGAAGACAATAAAATATCATTAAGTGCATGCTTCAATTCTCACTAAATCTTAGACCATATCTCCCTAGCATATTCACATTTAGAAAAGAGATGCATGTAGATCTCCTCCTCCAACTTACAAAGATAGCATTAGTTGTGTGTATTGACACTCCAACGAAATAATTTATCCATAGTAAGGTGTCTCTCTTACACTGCTAGCCATAAGATAAAAGAGTAATGTAGGACATTTGCCTTACTCTACACTATTTTGTGCTAGGAGACCTTTTACGTGCTGCTGTCTTAGATTGTTGCAAGTAGAAGGTAACTGTAAAAACTTTAAGGAGAGTTAATTTCCATGTGAAGTGACCATTTGTTCCTTGTTTTAGTATATAAGCTCCAATATGATTCTATTCCACACCTCTTCATCTGGCCAAGACCGCTCACTACCTCTAATTATGTAGCATACTATGACTCTTTAAGCTAACCTAAACTGTATATAGTGCGTTCCCCTAACTAACTTGCTTATAGTCCTTTAGGGTATCACAAATTGTACCATAGAGAAACTTTTTTGCCATTACCAATTTCTCAAGAGAATAATAGACATGCCCAACATCTAACTTGAAGGATTTTACACTAAGTCCAAGATCCTTGAGGTGGATTAGGGATAGCCTAAAAGTTCCTTTCCCTTAGAATTTCACTATGTATCCAGCTTAGCTATAACAAACTATAGTCGTCTATATACAAGTGTCAAATGTCCTTTAATTATGTGACTTTTTCTAGAGGGAAAGCTCTAAAATGCCAAGACCATCTTCCCCTTTAGGCTTGCAAATGTCTTCTCGAGGCACTTTGGCTCTTATACTTTCCTCATTCAAACCATTCCAAAGAAGACTTCATTATAAAAGTTAATTCCTTCATGATACTCCTGGGGATTAAAAAGATGGATGCTTAATAAACTTGTAGAGAGAACAAAATACTTTTGATAAGTTGAACTTCACTAGCATATGAAAGATGCTTCAAAGTCTAATGTTTATTCTAGATGCAAATTTGTTCACTAAAACTTGATAAGTACCTTTTGAAAGTCTTGAGGAAATAAGAGGGACGCCCAAATACTTGACTAGAAGCTCGTCCTAAGGAAAGTCTACAATTGAAAGAATCTAATCTTTAACTTCTTGTGAAAAAAAACTCCATTGAAGAAGATTTAGCTCTTCAAAGGACTACATTTCAAGCCAGATAATATAAAAAATTCATCTAAGAATCTTTTGATTGAATTGATCAATTAAGCATCATCCCTAGAAACAATCAATAAGTCGTTCGCAAACCATAAATGAAAAGGTTTTTCTTTTTTACATCTCCCATGGTATTTAAATGAGGAATTTGAGTTCAACCCTCTAAAGAGACAAGAAAGGACCTCCATCACCAATACAAAAAGATAAAGAGACAATGGGTTACCTTATCTTAGGCTATGAGAGCTAACAAAATACACAACTAATTCCCCATTCAAGCTTAAGGAGAATTTACAAAAGGATACACAATCGTTGATCCAATGAGAACTATGGTGGAAAGTTAAGTGCCACCAAAAGTTGCTCCTAAAAACTCCACCTTACATGATCATAAGCTTTCATGATATCTACCTTTGCAACACATGTAGCACCATGAGAATGTCATGAAATTCATTCATAAGCTCTTATGCAACTAATATGTTATCTACAATTCTTCTATCCTTAGTAAAAGTTGCTTGTTCTTGTCAAACTAAGTAAGGTAAATGACTTTAAGTCTATCAGCAAGAATCTTGGATATGCAATTGTATAAAGTGTTGCGACAAGCAATAGGCCTAAAATTAGAGAAAGACTTAGGAGTGTCCACCGAAGAGCTAGCACTAGATAAGTGGATTTAAGTGATTTTAATAAGCTGCTCGTAGCAAAGAAGTCTTTGATGGCTAAGCAAACATCAAGGCCCACAACACCCAAAGTCATCCTAAAGAAGTTTGTAGTGTATCCACTCGAACCAAGAGACTTATCCTTAGCAAGAGGTTGTAATACTTCCTTAACTTCATGATCATTTACAAGTTTTAACATGCCCTCCCAATTAGCTTGTTTCACCTTATGCTCAATTAAAAGAGGTAGCATATTTTAACAAGGAGAAGAAAAGGAGGTTTCTCTAAGAAAATTCTTAAAATGGTTAATTAGAGCTTTCACTCTCTCTTTGCCAAAAATTCTATTCCCATCTTCTATCAAGAGTAAGTGCATGCCAAATGTAATTTGTTTCTACTTCAAGGATCAAGAAAAAAAAAAAAAGAGTTGCGATCTCCTAATTTTAGCTACATTTCTCTAGATTTCTAGTGAAGAAAAGACCTTTCTACAACTCTCAATACGTAGAATTCTTCAAAGATCTTCCACTCATTCACCCAATCTATTGAATTTAGTATAGGTTTGTTTGTAACTTGAATATCCTCCAACTTTCTCTTCCCCTTTAAGACCCTTTTGGACAAAATCTAAAAAAAAGTTGTTTGTTTAGTTTTCTTAGTTCCTTTTTAAACAATTTGAGCTTTGTTATAAACTAGAACATAGGAGTTCCTTTCACTTTAGTCTTTCAAATTATGTTAACCAAAGGTAAGAAGCTTAGGTCTTCTTTCCAAAAATCGAAGAACTTAAAAGGACTATTCTTTGGAAGGAGAGAGAGAGAGAGAGAGAGCTACATTAAGTCTCACAACAAGGGGCGCTATGATCTAAGATTCCAAGAGGTACAACAAGGACCTATGATTTAAGAAAAGTTTAAGTCCATTCCAGGTTAATCAGAGTGTGATCCCTCTTCACGATAAGGTTCAATGGAATCTTGTTGGACCATGAATACAATGAACCACAAACTCTCATATCATCAATGTTTGCTTCATAACAAAAGTTATCGAATTGATCCATGCCAAGAGTGATTACTTCATTACCACTCAATTTCTCTCCTATACATCTACATTCATTAAAGTCTCCAACAAGCATCTAAGGTCCCATCACTAAATTCTTGATTTAAAGGAGATTACTCCAAAGAGAGGTTCTTTGGGAAGTCGAGTTATCACCATAAATGAAAAACACTCATAGCACTTTATCATCGCAAATAAGGTAACAATGAAAGTAGATGTATTGATTTCCAAAACATAAGATATCTACTTCCAAATAAAGAAACTCCAAGCAGCATAAATCCTACCACTAAGATGTAGATTGCCATGTAGGAAGAATTGTAGCCCAAATAGCAACTAAATAATTCAACATGACTTTAGTTTCAACTGATCCAAAAGGGATATGTTGTTGCTAATACAAAATTCTTTAACACCATTAGCTTTATGACGATCATTAAACCTCCCAATATTCGATGTAGATAACATAAAAATATGTACAAAAAAGGAAGGATAACTCAAAAAAGAAAAAAGGAAAACCCCAAAGCAAAGAATACGAAGAGTTAGAATTCTCTCCAGCCATCCACCATCCATCTTTTTCTTTTGTAACTTCTTCTTTGTAACTACACTTCATGGGTTACCCACATTTAAATCATCTTAAGCTAGTGGTGAAGTGACTTCTTGAGTCTCCTAAACAAAAAACTAATAAGAATCCTTTAATTACTTGAAAATTATCATTAAAACCCTCACAATTTGGAATCTAAGGAACAGAAGAGTCCTCTTCTAGTTGTATGGCTATAGGATTGTTACAATCTAAACTTGGTTACTCATAAGATAAGCTCTCAAGTCATCAACTACTATTTTGATGACTTTGTTTTTGCCTTTACCTAAAGTGACTAGTTTTTGAACTACATATGAGCCTCCCTCCTTAATCACAACACCTTTAGTGCGAAGGACTTCAATAAGAGGATTATTCCTAATATTACCCTCTTTGATCAATTCCATATAGGCAGAGTAATAGGCCTCTTTAACTTTTAACCCAAGCTCACATAGAGAGAAAAGACCCTATGCCTTATATATCTTCTCTTATCCACTCATACAAATAAAATGATTAAGTAATTTCTCTCTCTTCACTCTCTGTTATCTCTTTTCTCTTAAATGTTCTTCACTTTCGTACTGTAGAAAAACTAGCGTTTGATTTTTATGAAGCAACTCTCAACATTTTTTTAATCTAATGATAGATCTAAGTTCACTGTTTTTAGATCTACACTCTGATAATAACCTTAGTCTTGCTTTATTGTGTTTGCGAGGATTACAATGAAAAAGACAAGGAAGGCACACAAAATTTCAAGCACCAGCAACTCCAGTCAAAGTGTAACCTTTGGTAACATGTTACAGGATACCTATTCTTCTTCTATCATGCCTATTTATATCTATTTTACACTCTCTTGTATTTTCTATTTTTGAATCCCCAACTGTACAACCTAACTGTACATCTATTATCAGTTTGTTTTATTTTCAACTCCTATATACTAGTGATTATCTACACTATTATTTTGGTTTATTATTTGCAACTCCTATTTTTGTCCATACTCAAATATAATCTTTAAGTCTTTCAGGCCATTTCCTCGTACGTCGTAGCTATGAGTGTTTCTTGTATCGAATTCCCCTTATTGGAAAAATAAACTTATCCTTAAGGTCGAAACTTGGGTAGTCTCAAA
Source organism: Lumnitzera littorea (assembly GCA_024138015.1). Lineage (NCBI taxonomy): Eukaryota > Viridiplantae > Streptophyta > Magnoliopsida > Myrtales > Combretaceae > Lumnitzera > Lumnitzera littorea. The sequence continues at coordinate 78,617,718 of JAMXBB010000007.1, forward strand.
TAAAAGAATGCAAATCGATCCATGAGTAATCTTCGATAAGAAGTGCTTCTTACTATATTAATATCTAGTTCACATGTGATCCTTGTCTTATGATAACTCTAGAGTCCAATATTGCTAATGGATGAACAAAAGGATTGTTGTGCATAAACCCTTATGGTAATGGAACTTGATTGACACAATCGCCATAAGATTTCTTTAGCTTAGATATATGAAACGCTAGATGAATCTTCGAATTTGTAGGCAACTCCAATTTATGGGCCACTTGACCAATTTTAGTAATCACCTAAAATGGCTTAAAATATCTTCTAACCAGTTTAGCAAAAGATCTATCTGTAACTATAGTTTGCCTATAAGGCTGTAGCTTGACATAAGCAAAATCACTCACCTACAACTCCTTTCTAATCTTTTCTTATTTGCTAATGTCTTCATTTTATTTTGAGGTTGTTGTAAATTGTATTTTAACAATCTCAAAATATCATCCCTTGCCTTAAGCTCTGAATCTACTGCTTGCACTTGTGTCCTATCCATCACATAATCAAGAATCTTCGGTGCTTCTTTACCATATAATGCCTCAAATGGAGTCATTTAAGTGCTAGGATGATAGGAAGTATTGAAACAATACTCAGCTCATGGTAAATACTTAGACCACTGAGTAAGGCAATCCATAACAAAACATCTCAAGTAAGCTTTCGAACTTCTATTAACCATTTCTGATTTTTAGTCAATTTGTGGATAATAAGCTAAACTCATTTTTAGCTTTATACCACTTAATTTGAATAACTCGTGCCAAAACTTGCTCACAAACACCCTATCTATATCAAAGACAATAGATTTAGGAAATCCATACAACTTCATCACCATATCTACAAACAAGTGAGCTACTATAAATGTTGTATATGTAAACTTTAATGCTCCAAAGTGGCAATACTTTTTTAATCTATCTATAACCACCAATATTACTAAATAACCTTTTGAAATAGATAATCTAGTAATGAAATCCATAGTCAAATCCTCAAAGACTTATTGAGGAATAGGTAATGGTTAAAGTAGTCCTGGTAAAGATATTGTCAAATACTTCACTTATTGACACACATGGCAATGCTTCACAAAGTTTTCTACTTCACGTCTCATTCCTTGCCAATAAAAAGAACTACCCAGCCTCTTAAATGTTTTCAGCACCCCTACATGTCTTGCTATAGGAGTTGTATGAAACCCCATAATAAGATCTAAGTAATTGTTGATGTTGTTGGAATGAATATTCTAGTTCCCAAATATAACAACCCATCTTTATAGACTAGTGGTTACTGTAATATTTCTCCTTGAACATATTTGGCTTGCAACTCCTTCTAACTTTCATTATTTTCAAATTCCTTATTTATAAGTGTAATGAAATCAAAAGAAGGAAAAGAAATGGAATGAAAGTGAGCTTCATCTTCTATCTACCTTGATAAGGCATCTACTACCTTATTCAATGCTCCTGGTTTGTACTGCACTTCATATTCATATCCCAACAACTTTATTAAGTGTTGATACTATTATAGTGTTTATATAGTTTGAGACATGATTTCCTTGAGACTTTTCTGATATGTTTAAATGAAGAACTGTCTCCCTAATAAGTATTGCCTCCATTCTTAATTACTTCAATAACCACAACTAATTCTCTTACATAGCGCTAGCCTTTTGTAATCTTATACAAAATTTCTTACTATAAAAAGCAATAGAGTGGGATTCTTGGTGTAGCACTACTGATATACCCAAACCTGAAGCATCTATCTCCATAATAAAGACTTTTGAAAAGTTTGGTAAGGCCAAAATTAGCTCTAAACTAATGCTTCTTTTAATAGCTCAAAAGCTGATGCAACTCCTTGATTCTACTAAAAAGAGTCCTTTTTAAGTAGATTTGTTAAATGATAAGTAATAGAAGCATAATTTTTTATAGAACGCTTATAATAACTAGTTAAACCTAAGAATCTGTATAGTTACTTAATAGTAACAGGCTGTGGCTACTGTGTAATTGCCTTGATCTTCTATGGTTCAAGGCTTACTCCCCTAGCCAACACTATATGGCCTAGATACTCCGCTCTATCTTGGTTAAAAGAACACTTGGCTCTTTTTAAATAGAAAGTATACTTCCTTAAACATTGTAAAGCCAACTCTAGGTGATGGTAATGTTTCGCCATGTCTCTACCATACATCAAAATATCACAAAAAAAAAAAAAAAACAATGATGAACTTATGTAAATGTGGCTTGAACATAGAGTTCATCACAACTTGGAAAGCTGCTGGAGCATTTGAAAGTCCAAAAGGCATTATGAATGTTGTCTTATGAATATCTTAAGGAAACATATTGATTTGATGATAGTCGATCCCTAAATCCATCTTTGAAAATATACATGCACTACCCAATTCATCTAATAATTCATATATTGTTGCAATAAGAAACTTATCCAAAATGGTAGCTTGATTTAAGGCCCTATAATCCACATAAAACCTCCATAACCTATCCTTTTTCTTAACTAGCAGCACTAGAGAGGAAAAAGGACTTGTACTTAGCCTTATAACCCCTATTTCCAGCATTTTATTCACTAACTTCTCTATTTTATTTTTCTAAAAATAAGGATATTTGTAAGGCCTAACATTCACTGCTATCTTCTCATCCTTCAAGTGTATACGGTGTTGAACATCTCTTAAAGGGGGCAAAGATGAGGGAGTTGCAAAGACATTTGAGAATCTGCTCAATAAGGACTTTACCTCTTTATTGTTAGTAGTACTAATGGATGATATCTCTATCTAAGCCAATAAGCCAAAACAACAAGCTACATTATCATTTACAATCAATTTATCCAACTTTACTGTATGGATTTCCTTAATAACCATGTTTGAATTCCCAAGGAACTCCATTGGCTTATTTTTGAATGTAAAAGACATGGTTAATTTGGAATAGTCCATTAAAATTGGCCCCAAAGTCTTCATCCATTGGATACCCAATACTAACTCATCTCATTGAATGCAAAACATAAAAATGAACAAAAAATGATATTCCTTGTATTTGCAAGGGAAAATTGTGATAACATCCCTTACAAATCAACTTGTCACCACTACCAATCATAATGAGAAATTGGGATATAGCCGTAACTGATAAATTCAATTGGTTAGCTACATGTTCCTATATAAAATTGTGGATACTTCCGCTATCAACTAATATTGAAACTACTTTCTCTTTTATCATGCCTTGTAATCTAAATGTTTTAGGTACAATCATACCTGACAAGACATGACACTGGTTGCATCATTTGATCTGCCATATCTTCGTCAATCTATTCAACATCATGTTGCAACTCCTCAATCATTTTGTACTTCTTTGTCTCTTCTGATAATTCCTTTGGTTCAATCATCAAAAGGAATTTTTCCTTGTAAACATGCCATATATGACACTTCTCTTCAGAATTGTAACATAACCCTTTCTCTCTTCACAAAGCCAACTCCGCAGGTGACATTCGTTTAATTGGTAATGCTTTCTTATTTGTATTTGCAGTAGAATTGATTGATTTATTAGAACTAGATGAAGATGAACCAAGTGATGAAACGGGTTTAGAAACAAACAATGGTTTGAGAGAGAATGGTTTGAAATTTAAAGTATTTTGAAATGAAATAGGGTTTGAAAATGTGGTTTTCTAAGAATAAGAAGGAAAAAAGAATGGTTTGAAATTTATAGTATTTTGAAATGAAATAGGGTTTGAAAATGTGGTTTTCTAAGAATAAGAAGGAAAAAATGGTTTTGAAGAGTGTGTAGCAGCTTTGCTTCATGAAGTTTAGCAATGCTTATGGCTTCTAACAAAGGTTAGGCCCTAGAAGATAGGACTTCTAAACGTAGTATTAGTTGAAGACTAGATACGTAGCAATTCTTAAGAAATTTTTCTAATAATCCAAAAATGTGATTTAAAAAAGATTCAAATTCGGATTAGTATTTGTTAAGCTTCATTTTTTTAAAATAATAATATAAAAAATAACTAACTAAAAAATAAAACAAAATAAATAAATAAATGTAATTTTCTTAAATTTTCCATTGGTTTTTCCTAAATTAGGACCATTTACCCTATCAAAAAAAAACAAAAAGGAGGAGGAAGGGAGGAATAGGGTATCTACAATTGCCTCTCTTTATGGTGAAGTTTAAATAAAATTTTAGCATAAAAACAAAAGAGACACTATTTTTGCCCTGAAAATGACTTTAACCTAAGAAGCATAACAACCAACTAGCTATCTTAGGTTTGATCCGCTGGGGATTTGCTAAAAGGTGAAAGGGAGAAAAGGTGCTCTAAGAGCTAGCCAAGTAAGTTTTGAAAATTCTAGCATCTTAAGAGCTAGTTAGAAATATCGTTTTAAAACTTGGTCATGCCCTTCTGAGCTAACTAACCTAAGTGGGAGCATCTCTAAGGGACTAACAACCCTTAAATGAATTGATTAAGAAAACCTAATCATGCTCTTCCAAGCTCACTAACCTAAGCGAGAGCATTTCTAGGGGACTAGCAACCCTAAGCTGGAATCAATTTGAAAACCTGGTTGTGCTCTGAGTTTACTAACGTAAGCGAAAACATCTCTAGGGGACTAGCAACCCTAAGCTAGAATCGATTAGAAAAACCTGATCGTGCTCTTTTGAGCTTACTAACTTAGCGGGAGTATCTCTAAGGGACTAGTAACCTTAAGCTAGACTTAGACAAAGTGCCCTATAGGTTTGCTGAAAGGAAGCGGTGATAAAAGGAAGCATCCTATGGGCGTACTCAAGAGAAATTGATTAAGGGAAGCACTCTTATAGGCTTGTTGAGAACTGAGTGAAGCGAAGTGCCTATGAGCTTGCCAAGAGAAATTGATGACAAAAGAAAGCGCCCTATGGGATCACTTTAGAGAAATTAGTGAAAGAAAGCACCTTATGGGTTTGCTAAAAAAGAATTTGATGGAGAGAAGCGCCCTATGGGCTCCCTAAGAACTTGGTGAAGAGAATTGCCCTATAGGCTCACCAAGATAATTGATAAATAGAAGCGTTCTATGTTGAACCAATAGGTTCTTATATGTGATTTTGATGAGAATAAAACCATGTAAGTTATGTTAAATTAATTATTGATTATGAACCTCTTTGCAAATTTTATAAAAACATGGTTAATTTGATAAAGGACTTAAATTATTTTTATAACACCATGTTTTGCATGATATCTATGTAATATAACTTGGTCAGATTGAGTTTGAAATTCTTGAAAGAAGTAAAAGGGAACAAAACTATTTGCTATATCTTAGTGTATGTTGTTCAAATGTCCTAGTGTAAACCGTCCAGCTGGTTGCTATAAATTAGTGGCAAATGATGGACCATCCAATTGGTTGCTGCAAATCAATAGCAAGTGATGGATTGTACGGCCGATTGTCCCTGGACCGTCTAGTTAGTTGCTGCAAGTCAGTAAGCTATGTTAGACCATACGATTGGTGACTTAAAGACCATCCGAGTGATGACCCTATTTGAATGGATTGTCTGGTTGGTCCTACTTGAACCATTCGGCTAGTCCAGACAGAAAAGAGCCATTACAGAGCATTAAATGAAAAGAGAAGTGGACCAACGATTAGATTTTCTTAAGAGGCTATAAATACAAATTGTTGGGTAGTTGAAGGATAAGAAATAGAGATAGAAATCTGCAATTATTCCTTTTGTTCACTTGCCCTTTGTCTTATGTACAAAATTTACTAAATCATTTGCAAAACCCTAGTATAGTGTAAAGTGATTTATAGTTGCAAGAACTTTGAGAGAGTATATTATACTTGAGATTGAGTCTATTTTGAGAGTTATTGTCATTGAAAATCTTATAAAATCAAGATTGGGTGAGTTATAAGTATGAAACTTGTATAATCAAGTTTGTGTATGTATATCTCTTGGATTAGATTGAGAAATTAATAAAAGTGGTGTAAATTCCTCAATTAGAGGCATTATGTATCCGTAGAGAGTAGGTAGCAATCTGAACTCCATATTAAATATGGCCTTAATTTTTCTCTATTCCTATCTCTTTTATTTTCCACACTTATTATTGTTTTAGCACTTTCTTAATTATACTCATTGTTGCTTTATTATTTCAATATTCTATTCATATAGTTGCTTAAATCAAGAAATTAGTCTTAAATTAAAATTTGGGCATTGAACTCAATTCACCTCCCCTCTTGAGTTCCTAGTGTAGTTTTTCACCTTATGAGCTCGCTTGAGAGAAATTAATGATGAAAGGAAGCGACCTATGGGCTTGCTTAAGAGAAAATTGGTAAAGGAAAGTGCCCTATGGGCTCGATGAAGAGAAGTGCCCTATGGGCTCGGTAAGAACTTAGTAAAGAGAAGTGCCTTATGGGCTCATTAAAAAGAATTTGATGAAGAAAAGTACCCTATGGGCTCACTAAGAACCTGGTGAAGAGAATCACCTTATGAGCTTACCAAGAGAATTGATGAAGAGAAACGTCATATGGGCTCACTTGAGAAAAATTAATGATGAGAGGAAGTAGCCTATGGGCTTTCTTGAGAGAAAATTGGTAAAGAGAAGTACCCCAACGACTTGTTAAAAGAATATTGGTGAAGAAAAGCACCTTGCGGACTCGTAAATACCCTAAAGGAAATTAACAAAAAAGGGGTAATGCTTTGAAAGTTGGCTAGAACCCTAGAAAAATAGGACAACACCCTAAAGACTAGCTAGAACCCTAAAAAGAATAAACGAATGGGTCAGCACTTTAAGAACTAGCTAGAATCCAAAAAATAGTAAAAGATGCGAAGTGAGGAAATGAAATTTGTTTGAAAAACTTCTTGACTTGGAAAATATTTATAGACAAAGACTTTGGTGAAAGAAAAAATCACTTAATGACAGAAGAGGCATCGGGGCTTAGATCAATATGATCAACTCAAAAGGTAGGATCACATCATAAAAGGAAACAGATGACTTGAACTAAAAGCTTAGCTACTTGAATCGATACAAAAAATGGACAAAAAACTTATGACACGCCTTTACCTTCTCTCTCTCTCTCTCTCTCTCTCTTTTGAAAGGTTGTTAATAGGTAAAAATCCTCCTTTGACAATCACATGGAGCCTCTTATATTCTTCCCAACCCTGATGCTGAGCTGTCTGGTAGGGCCTTGTGATTTTGAACAATCTTATTTAAGGGAAAGGTAACTCATGACTAGTTTACTTGAAGAGGGCTTCCTTGTAAATTCTTGGTCCATATTACACTCTTGACTACAGTCCCAAAAATTATAGTCCATTTTATAAGCAATATACTTTGATCAATTTGTTAGGTCTTTTTCAATTCAACATTATGAACTTAAGCTTTTGGTCAAAGGGTTTCAAAAAGGACTGATGAGAAGGCTTATTTTGAAAGAAACTTCTTTATTTAACCTAAGTGCACAAGTTAAGAACCTTTAGGAAAAAATTAGAAGTGTGCTTGCCCAGGTTGCAAAAATAATTTTTATTAAAGATAAATTATCTTTTAAGATCGAAACAGCTTTATTAAGTAAGGGTGGTATTATAAGTAGGAAGGTCTTATGCGATTTAGTATGAATAAGAAAGTTTTTTTCGTTTGCGATCTTGGATGTGTAAAGTAGCTTCGTGTTTCAAGATTTAAGGCTTTGTACCTTTTAGGCCTTCTTTGGTTGGGGCTACTTGGGCTTTGATTCTTGATTCACCTACTCCTACTAGAATGTGATATATCTTTTGGGGCTTTCATCTTACACTTAGGCCCAATTTTTTAGCCTCTTCTTTTTTTTCTTTTTTTCTAATTATTATTTTTTTCTTCTCTTTTTTTTTCTTTTATTTTTAATTACTTTGCCCCATTATCTCTTCTTGTTCTCTCTTTTCTTTTGGCCCCAAGAGTAATTATCTCCATTACCGAGTTTTTGCCTTTTAAGCGATTCAAGGTCTTAAATCTATGGATTTATAGGCTTATGGGCGGTATGTATAAGCATGAGGTGTTTGGAAAGTGAATTATCTCTTCTTCATTTCAAAGAAAATTAACTTGTTAAAAATAAAAGCCGTTTTTGAATTGACATTACTTAAGCAAGCATGAACCAATTTTATCCTTCCTTCCCGATCAATAACCCTAACCACCGAATTACTCTATTGTAAGGTAGTTCTTACTAGAGGCGTATAACTGAGCATTGGCCCGCAGGCCAATCCATTTCACCCGCTTTTTAAATGGGTTTGGACTAAGTTTTTTTTGCCCATTGCTGTTTCCAAATTTGTAATGCTCTTCTATAGTGTTGCTATTTTTTCTTTTAGGTTTGAAAGTCTTTTTTCTAGATTCGAATCTTGAGACACTTGGAGAGTAGTGATTATGGGAAACAAAATCTACAACTATTGGGCCATCTGATGTACTGTCTTTTCTAGGGAAGCAATCTTATCATTAGCCATTTGAACCTAATTGGAAGAATTCTTACTCATTGACAACTTCTCTGTCTTTTTTTCTTTTCTTTTTTTTTACAAGAGAAAAAGGACCAGCTTAAATTCCTTCTTTATATGAAAGTGGAGAACAAGAAAGTTTAAGAAAATATTTCATAAATGATGGCAAGAAAGAGGAAGAATATGCAAGTGAAGTGTATTTACATAGGAAAAAACGAATAAAGAAAAGTATTTACAACTTGTAAAATATGCCTCACAATACTTATAAGAAGTGTTATTTAAAAGAAGAGAACTATTTTACAAAGGAAAATCTTTATGAGACGCCTAATATTTATAAATGATTTCTAAATAGACAATCTAGATACAATCCAATGGGCAGGGAAATATAAGTAAGGGGATCTATTCTACAATTGTAAGGCTTTAATTTGATAAGGGGGCTAAGGATTTACAAAGCTGAAAGAATCTATGATAATCTATAGAGTGGTGGATTCTAAAATTTTACAAAGAGAAACAAAAAATTATGACTTTAGTTCAATTACCTTTTAGAGCAAGTGATGAGGAAAGAGTAAAAAACATTTCTAATGGATTAGGAGCCTGAATATTTATAATCGATCATTGTAGGTAACCTACAAGAAAAATAATCCTAAGGATATAGAAGGCACAAAGAAAAGGACCTATAAAGAAAATCAAAAATTTAGAAAATTAAGGACATGACTCTCCAAATTTAAACAAAAACTAATGAATATTTACAAGCAAAATAAAATTAAAATATGCAATATAAGGGCATGTGGATGCAAAGAAAGGAGTCGACAAACTGACTATGATGTGGCAACATCCTTAGATACCTCGATCCATCTGACAACCTGAGAGATATCTTTAGCATGGAATTTTTGGAAAGCTTTGACCTAATAATAGGTAGCAACATCTTTAGGGAGTTTAATGACAATAGCAAACCCATCAATAGGATTCATCTTCCGTGTCTTTCCTATGAAGGAAGTCAAGTTTATAACTTCGAGTATGGCTGATAAACCAAATCATGAGTAAGGCTATATTGGTCTTGAATTCTCTATTGTTCTCTTCTTGGAGACAACTGAGCGATCTAGCCTATGTTGCTAATAGTGTTGAGACATAAGATTTGCCTTTCAAAAATTAGGTCACTAGCTTTGCAATCCTATGATGTATGTGAAATATCCCATTAAGAAATAAAATAGTTCCAAATGCTGCCAAGATATAGACGTTAATCCTATGTTGCTACCACTCTTCAAAGCTACCACAAAAGAGTTTCTAGTTATAGCTAGATGAGGTTGCAAACCAAGTAAAACGATTGTCTACCTTAATGATTCTCCTATAGAGATTTGCCGATATTTTGCACATTTTAGATTCACGAAGGCATAAGAGCTTTTTGAAAATCTTTGCAGGGCTAATGGTAACATCTAAGACATATTTTCTATTTTCAACAAAGGGAGCTCTAAACATATAGGAGTATTCTTCAACAGTTGGGCTCAATCAACATGGGTTAAAATGAAAAGGCTGACTCTGAGGTTCCCAGAAGTAGACCAAAGCCTGTACTATAATGATATTAGTCTAAACTTTGAACAATGAGAAGATGGACTCAATCTCGCCTTCAATGAATTTCTATTGGTTTTTCAAGCAATGAAAGGATGAGCTTAATCTTGCCTTCAATGAATTTCTATTGGTTTGGATTGAAAAAATGAAACCATCTTTCAAGTATTCCCTTAAACTCTAGAAACTTGTGAATATGGACTTCTTAGAAAAGAGTCAATATAAGAGAAGACTTAACCATTTTCTATAAAGAGGATGGAAAGAAAATTACATCAGAACTATCCTATTTACGTAGGAATTTTTTTTTTTCTTGCCACATCGTGTCAATTTGCCAATTTTGAGAAAAAGGTTTATGAATGCAATTAGGGTAGGCTCTAAAAGGTTCTTAAGTTTTGTAACCTCATTTATTAAAGAACACTTTCATTGGTCACATTAAGCTTAAGTAAAGGTAGCATAAGTAAAGGTAGCATAATCAACCCTAAGTAGTTATTATACCACAACACTTAGAGCCTACACAATGGCCCCCTGTCCTAAGGTCCTAATACAGTTTGAGTTTGACCATTTCTACCATACAAATAAGATATCGAAAGTAAAATAGTTAGTACACTCATATACAAAAATAACAACGAGTAAATAAATAAATAAATTACACTCAATAAGGTGTTTTCAAAGAATTAATTCTAAATTTGGAAAGTCGGATGGTTAACCCTTTTGATATCCCTAGTGAAGCTGCCAACTTATCGAACTTGATTTTTTTTTAAATAATAAAAATAAAAATAAAAATAGTTAACTAAAATATAAAACAAAATAAATAAATAAATGTAATTTTCTTAAATTTTCCAATTTTTGTATTTTTTCTAAATTTCTTTTTTTTTCCTAAATTTTCTATTTTTTGTATTTTTTCCAAATTTCTTATTTTTTTAGTTTTTCTTAAATTAATACCCTTTACCTTATCCAAAAAAATGAGTGGGTGTGGGGGATTATGCACAAAAATGAGGTGTCTACAATATTTTTAAACATTACTCGTCTGAGTCAGTTTTGTCAACCTACCTTCATAGTCTTCAAATTCTATAAGCCTAAATCTCATCTCCACTTGCTTTTTGAATGTATCCTAAGATGTCAATAAGTCATTCTTAGAAAGCCACTAAAACTATGTTAAGGCTTCACTTTCTAAAGCAAAAGAAGCCATCTTCAATCTTTCTTGAACAGGTACATCATGAAAATAAAAAATTAAAAAAAAAATTGATTAATTTTGAATAACCATGATGTCACATCTATGCCTCCAAATTTTAGCAACTCCAACTAGATATTTATAGTATAAACTTGTGAGTTGTCGGCTTTAGTATTAGAAGATGATGAATTCCCCCTATTATGCATTGAAGAATTCGAATTCCCAACATTCTTATAAGATTGCATTATTTATTTCATGTTCTCATTCATCTCTGCCATCATATTATGTAAAGATTGTTGTTTTGTCTCCAAATGTTGCATTCTGTCTTCCAACTTATCCACTCTCTACTCCTAATGTCACATATCTTCTTGAATTACTATCATGCTTCTTATATGGTTTGCCATGGCCAAATCTTGAATGAATTTGAGATCAATGAAAGTACCAATTAATAGGCCTCTTTAATTTTCAGCCTAAGCCCACAAACAAAGAAAAGACCCCATGCTAGATATATCTTCTCCTGTCTATTCATACAAATAAAACGATTAGGTAATTTCTCTCTCTTCATTCTCTATTACCTCTTCTTCTTTTTTTTTCTCGAATGTTCTGCACTTTCATACTATAGAAAATCTAGGTTTTGATTTTTATGAAGCAACTCTCGATATTTTTTTAATCTAAAGATAAATCTAAGTTCAGTGTTTATAGATCTACACTTTGATACTAATCTTGGTCTTGCTTTGTTGTATTTGCAATAGTTATAATGAAAAAGATAAGGAAGGTACACAGGATTTTGAGCACCAGCAACTCCAATCAAAATGTAAACTTTGGTAACATATTACAGGATACATCTTCTTCTTATATCATGCCTATTTATATGTATTTTACATTCTGTTATGTTTTTTGTTTTCGAAACCCTAATTATACATCTATTATCAGTATGTTTTATTCGCAACTCCTATATATTAGTGATTATCTATACTATTATTTTTGTTTACTATTTGCAACTCATATTTTTGTCCATATTCAAATATAATCTTTAAGTCTTTCAAGCCATTCCCTTCTTATGTCTTGGCCTATGAGTGTTTCTCGTATCACAAAGACACTTTGATACTCCACATCCACCATAGAAAGAGCTCCATTAGATTTCCTCTAAGTAAATTTGAAAGGGGATTCTGCATTTGCTTCTACTTTAACTGAAGCTTGGACTTAATGTATTTTCTCATTTTTTGCTAATATAAGATCAACTTGAAGAGGTCTCCCATTCACTCCTTATATACCTAATTCCATCTCTATGAAGATAGTCCATAACCATTCCCCATAACTTTACCAACATTGGTAATTTTCTTAGTTGAATTTTGTTATAGTCTTCCCCAAGCTTCCACCTTTTAAGAATAATAAGTTAGTTGGCAAAGAAGTAAGGTTGCCCTAAAATCTTAGAGAGAGAACTTTCATTCACAAATTTGAAGAAAAATAACCACACTCATTTGTGAGAACTTCCAAAAGACCCTCATTCTTCCACATGGAACAAACTAGCTTTTAGACCTAGAAAAAGGAGAACCTATGTCCAAGAAAATAACTAACCTAGTTATATCTCCATATCTTTTCCCCTACAAGAGAAACAAAGGAAGGAGGCTATGTAAAAATAATGTTCCACTTTAGAAGGCAAGTAATAATCTAAAAAAATGTTAATAAGAGGCTGAAGAGAAGAGGTTGCTTCTGAAAACCACTTGGGCAAAAGTTGTTGGTTTTAGAGAGGTTGATTTTTTCTTATAGTGGGAAAGGTCAACTTTTTGTTATGGTCCAATTTGTCATAAGCTTTTTTTACTTTATAGAGCTTTAGTCTCAATCTCTTCAGTAGCCTTTCATAGCTTGAAGAGTAAAGTCACTAATGGAGCACTAACTTTTTTGTAAAAGAGAAAAATGTTAATAAAAGACTTTTTAGCCTTAGTGGGATTGCCAAAACTAAGAATAAAAAAGTCTTCGTGGGCAGCTTGTGAAGAACCAAAAGCTTAGATAGAGGTCCCATAGCCAATCACAACATCTTTTTCCCCTCAAAACTTGCACTAGAAGTTACCTTCCCTTGAAAACTAGAAATAACTTCATCCTCCTTCCCACTTATGGACTTACCAAAAGAAGAACAAGAAGAGCTAGCTCCCTTCTTTATTCTTTCTTGATGTACTAAGGATGAAGATCCCATAGTTAATGTCATGGAAGCAAAAGCACTAAAAGTTACCTTCTTGTTCCTTTGAGAAACTGTTTTCATGATGAAAACTAGAATAAAAAGACAAAGTAACCCACACAACTAAGAAAACCAAAATAAATGTGACAAAGATAAATATGAAATAGGCAAGGAACAAGACAGGGAAAAGGAAAGAACGAATAAGAACGCGAGAACAAAGAACAAAGGGGTAGGGGTTAGGATGAGAAAAGGGGTAAAGGGAAGAAAAGGTAGAGAGAAGACAAAACAATATCTCTCTCTACATTCCAAAAAAAATTGCCATTCTTAAATCTATAGTAATTTCAATCTTATTGATTCCTATAAGATGACAAAAATATGGTCTTAGTCTCTATATTTTTGTCAAACCTCATTATCTAGCAAGCCTTTTCATTCCTTACCTTTCCACTAACAAAATCCTGCAAGATAGAATGATTAATTAAGGCATCGATAATTAATTTAGTTCATCCTTTATTTGGAGGGGAGATCTAGGTGATAAGTTTATGCTAAACAATATATAACATTGTCATTTCTTTTCTTTTTCCAACTACATTACAGCTTAGAGGAGGGGATTTAAATCTTGTCCATCCCATTATAGACTAGTATTTATATCACTAGACTATAAGTCTTGGTATTTTCTTTTCTTATTAATAGCCTTACATTCTTGTGCTTACCAATGAACAAACCAAAATGAACAAGAGTCATTATCACACATAATATAATTTGCATCGTATTTGAAGATGAACTTATTTCTTTCCCATAATATCAAACAAAGTGCAAAATCTGAAAGTTTAAAATATGAAGAGGAGGGATGGATTGAGTTTAACTGTAAATTATTGCAATTTATAAACTTTTCTAAAAAATTAGTAAATAAGTGTATAAAATAAATAAAGATCAATAAGTAAACTCGCTATAAGATAAAGAGATAAAGTTAAAAAGATCAATCTTAGATTTAACATAGAGTTTGAGTGCCTCCTAATTTTAATGAATACACAACCGCCTACGATTAAGAACTTTATAACTCTTATATTAATCACCATAATAAGACTCAAAAACCAATTACACAAAAAATACACAATCAAACAGCACAAGCGTAGTGCCTTACAAAATTTGCAAGTGATAGCTCTCTCTTAGCTCTATAATGTATTTTTCTCAAAAGATTGGAAAGAATGACTATAAGACAAGAATGGTAATGAAAGTAATAAAAATTTATTTAATTGTAATTATGAGCACTATTTAATATTGTCAACCTACCCTAAGTTGTGCATTTATAAACTCCCAATAATTTTGGCCCATTAGACACTAATGCTTGCAATTTCAAACTTGCATTAAATACCTAGTAAAAGCTAGATTTTAGTATTCCAGCTAACTGGTGGTTAAGCTACCATCTAATCATAAGAGAAATTTCCTCTATAGTTAAATGGTGCTAACTTCGCCATCCAGATGATTGGGTGCACAAAAAAGTCAATAGCTAGGCTTGGCTAATGACCAAATGGTAGCTCCATACCATCCAACTGATAGTTATTGTTCAAATAAACAACACCAATTCTGGCTACTATCTAATTATTAGCTCCCTTATTATCCAACCAATAGCCCCTAATCACTCCTACACTTGCAAAAACTTATCTAAATATATTTTCATACAATTTGGGTCTTCTTATAATGACTTCAAGTACGAATTTGATAAAGTATCAATTTGCCATTCAAGTTCCAATAATGAAAAAATAATTAAACTTAGTTTTGTCTTATCAAAATTAAACACAACTATTTCAGTTCAACAAAACCAAAAATGATTGTCCAAAGAAGATTTACTTAAGAGTATTACCTTCTATGTATACAACACTTTAAAGCAATTCGATCCACTAAAGATATATTCATTGACTAAGTGATAAATCGAAAACCTATAAGGAATTCTACATGAAGAAAATGCCAAGGCATGGCCAATGTCTTAATGCATATCTTTTACACCAAGGATTGGCTACTTATAGGAAGGGCTATAAATAAGTTGAGTTAAAATGATATAGTATTAAATCTAAACTTAAGCTCAACTCAAAATTTTGAAGCTTGAACTCAACTTGAAGCAATTCTCAATACGTTCAAAACTCAATTTGATTAGACTCCTCTAGACTGTTTTTTCTAGAAAAATATTTTTCTTTTAATTAAAATAATATTAACATGCAACTTGACTTGAAGTTGACTAATATTTAAGCTCTACTTAAGCTACGTCGACCTTGTAAGCTAGTCAAACCAAATATCATGAAACCCAACCTCAACTTCATAAACGATTTTAGTTGACTAATATTTAAGCTTGATTTAAGCTAGATTGTGCTGATGGGCTAATCAAACCAAATATCATGAAAATCAAGCTTAATTTGATAAACTATTTGATTAGTGAGTTGAACTTGATAATTATTGAATAAATAAGCATCAAGCCGAAATCAAATAATATATGGTTAGATTTAGTTCATCTATACCCCTACTTACAAGTGAAAAAGGATTTTATTTGGTTTAATTGCTATGGATAAATCGACCATCCTCACAAATTGGCCATAAGAAAACTTAAATCTTTAATGGTAGTTTAAAATTCCACAATCATTCATAATTACATCTATGTTAGATGAAAAGTCAAAGGTTATCAGTGATATATAAGTCCTTTAGAAGGAGCTTCTAATAATTATAATGAAGAAATGCACTTATCTTATTTATGTGGTGATAACATTAACACTATGTTTGGGAAGAGAGAAAGAGAGAGAAAAAAATGGAGAAGGAAAAAATTGGAAGGGAAAAAAGTACAATTCTTTTGTTTGGTTAGGAGAGGAATTAGGGAAGGAAGGAATGAAGAGATAATCAAATCTCTAGGGTTTACATGTTTTCATTTCCTTCCAAAATGAAGAGAAGGGGAAGAAAAATTGAAATTAGAATTGTAATTTCAAATCCACCCCTCTTCCACTTACCTTCTCTTCTACCTTTACTTTTTTTTTCATGGATATATTCGTAATTTATGTTACTCTGTTTTATTTTTTAGTAACTATTATAATTCCTTCTATTTTCCTTTCCTCTATTACACAAACACAAAAGAAGGAATTAAATTTCCCATAATTCTTTCACCCCGTATTCCTTTTTCTTTTTTTTTCACATTCATTCCTTTCTAATTCTTCCCTTAATACCAAACATTTTGTGATATTCCAACATCACTTATCACTAGCAATGAGATCAAACAATAGAAACCTAATTTCACATCCAATTTTATTTCTAAAGCGTAACAGTCATATTCATTCATTTATTGATGTTGTAATAATTGGAGGGATTTGCATGATTACCACTTAAGTAGATACTTATTATGCAAATACTAACTATATTAAAAAATTATAAAAATACCAATACTATATTGCATGTTGTAGATGAGACATTAAAATTGTACATATGTCACATGTAATATGTACATATGTCACATTTAAGATATGGCTAGGGAAAACATCAAATCATAGCTTATAATACAATTTTCTTCATAATTATTAATATTGCATCGTCTAGATGCGATTTAGCATTGGGTTTTTTGCAATAATTTTCATGTAATTTATGTTTATGTAATTTCTTTTTTAGGATTGATAGACACATATTATCAATGTTGTCAGGCTCAACTTAGATGGTTAACCTAGAGACATGAGAGGGTGAAAGGTCACAAGATTGAATTGGGCTCAGAAAAACTATACTAGAAACTCAAGAGGGAGGGTGAATTGAGTTCAATGTCCAAATTTTAATTTAATACTAATTTTTTAATTTAAGCAACTAAAAGAATACAATATTGAAACAATAAAGCAACTATAAGTATAATTAAAATAGTGATAAAACAATAATAAGTATGGAAAATAAAAGAGATAGGCATTAAGAAAATTAAGCTCAGATTTAACGTGAAGTTCGGACTGTCACCTACTCTTCACGGATACATAATGCCTCCAATCGAGAAATTCATACTACTTTATTAATTTCTTAATCTAAGGTCCAAAAGTTACACATACACAAACTTAATTATATAAGTTTCTTACTCACAACTCACCTAATCTTGATTTTACAAGATTCTTAATTACAATAACTCTCAAAACAAACTCAATCTCAAGTATAATGCACTCTCTCAAAATTCTTGCAAGTATAAATCACTTTACAATATACTAAGGTTTTACAAATAATTTAGCAAATTAAGTACATAAGACAAAAGGCAAGTGAACAAAAAGAATAATTGTAGATTTCTAGCTTTATTTCTTATCCTTCAACTACCCAACAATTTGTATTTATAGTCTCTCAAGAAAATCCAACCGTTGGTCTACTTCTCTCTTCTTTTGATGCTTTGTAACAGCTCTTTTCTATGTAGACCAACTGGATAATCCAGGGACAACCAGCCGCACAATCCATTACCTACCACTGATCTATAATTACCAGCCGAATGGTCCAAGGATAACCAGCCGCACAATCTATTACCTGCTACTAATCTACAACAACTAGCTGGATAAGCTAGGACTACTAGCCAGATGGTTCTTACCAGAATAGCTAAATAGCGTACACTAAGATATAGCAAATAGTTCTAATCCCTTTTACTTCTTTCAAGAATTTCAAACTCAATATAATCAAGTTATATTACAAAGTTATCATGCAAAACATAGTGTTATAAAGACAATTCAAGTCCTTTATCAAATTAACCATATTTTTATAAGCTTTGCAAAAAGTTTTATAATCAATAATTAATTTAACATAACTTGCATGGTTTTGTTCTCATCAAAATCACACACAAAAACCTATTAGTTCAACAATCTCCCCTTTTTTTATGAGGACAAAACTTTGCAAAACAAACTCTCCCTAAATATGATATTCCCCCTCAACTTAGCACTCCCCCTCAATGAAATACTAGTTATAAATGATTTCCTTTAAGAATGTTTATGAGAGAGTCAATATAAGAGCAAATTGAAAGTGTTTAATTTTCATTTTAGAGGATAGCCAATTCAACTTCGTGTTTCGATGTGATATTTATTAACCAACCAATCTCTTCAATTTTATGATCTCACCTTCACTAAACTTAGACAAAAACAGTTAGGTGACTTAAATTCTTCTCTCTATTTGGCTTCATCAGAAAGATGAGATTCCAAGCAGTGAAGAAGAAGAGAAAAGCAAGCCAAAATTCCAGCATAACCCCAGCTTAAGCCTTAGGGTATGCCACCTTCAAAAGAACATAATTCAATAGCCAATATAAGCAAGCAATACAATGCACAATCATTCTTAAGATAGCAACTAATTCCTCATTGTAACAATATATTCCATACATCTAAGCAAGCAAAGTTCACAAGAAATATCATAAACACATATAAGTATTCTAACAAAAGGCCGATAGCCAAAATCCAAAGTCAGTACATAATTAAAGAGAGATGACTAAAGACAATCTTAAGGACTAATAAACAACATATACAAGCTATATAACAGAATAAAAGATAGTTGGAGTTCAAGTCCATATACAAACAGAAAACATATTGGTATACCAATTTTGTAGCAACCATCCAGACAGTATGATTGAACTGTCCGCATGGTTACATACAGATTGCATTGGCCACTTGAAATTTCCACTTAGCTCATGGACTCTTTACAACATTCAAACAAATCTTATCCCAACAAATTATATAAGCTCAAATGAAGCATGTTTGACAGTTGCAACATTACATTTTAAGCTAGATTAAAATAAGATGTTCTAAATGTTTAGCTTTCGCTTAGTTTTCTTATGTTTAAAGGTACTAAAATCACATCGATCCACAATGAAGTAAATCTAAATGTTTAAACACAACTTATAAGTTAAAATAAGTATGTAAGAACCTTCATTCAACTTAGAATTCATCAAATGAGAAGGATGTGCATAAAAGAACTTCAACAAGTAATTATGAAATCAATAGTGTATAAAACACATCAAATGATGAAATTTATACTAGAAGCTTACTAAGCATGTTCCTAAGACCTAATATTATGTTACAAGCCATTTGATTTAAAGGGAAAGACATTTTATCCAAAAATCACTGCTTAAGATCATAAAAAACTACTACTTTGAGCATAAATTGAGCTTAATGACAAATATGCACACCAAGTAAAGTTCATGACAAGTTGATATTTTAAGTAAGTTGATATTTTAAGTAAGTTTCAATAGTATTTATAGGCATAAAGATAGCATAATTAAGACATATAGAATGCAAATGAGCAAAATGATTATGTAACTTCCCAACCATCAATAAAAGCCTAATTTAGGTCTAATAGAGTGAAATTCACACAAAAATAAAAATAAACAAAATGAATCATTAAGTCACGATCTATGGACAAAATTAAACATGCAAAAATCGAATTTGAGATCGAAAGTCGAGGCATGTAAATTTGTGTGCATATAATCCTAAATATACATGAATAACTTCAAATGTATACAAAATATATGATATTTGCAATTATCCATTCCAAGCAAGATTTAAATGCGTATTATAAGATGGTAAGGGTATAAGCATGATTTGGAAAGCAATTAATTATAAAAACGCTATATAAGTTCCCAAATGCTCATGAAAGCTCAAATGTGGTTGAGGAGAGGTTAAATTTATTTAGTTTCATAAATATATCAAATCAATCATTTAAGTATGAGATATTAACACATTTAAACACGCGTGAACATATATTTGACATGAAGATTAAGATATAACAAAAATGTACACATGAAAGCCTAATAAGTATAGAGAATTTCAAGTGCACACAAAATATATTAGTTATTCTATAGAGACTACTTGAATGAATTTCTTAAATCAAATACCATATTAGAAGTATTCCAAATTTTCTTTGAGCATTTTCCATTTGAGTTTCTTAAGTTACTTCTACTTAAAGTTCCTTTAAAAACGTGTAATTGCTTCTTTAGTACCCATGCAAATTTGGGTCCTTTATAGTTAGTAGCAATGACATATCGTTTCTCTTTTGGAACCCAAACCATCTTACCTTTATGATTTAAATTAGTATTGCAACATATTGCATACATATAATATGTAATATGGTCATATCTATCGCAATAATTACAAGTTTTAGTTGTTTATTTTATAAAGCAACTTTTGTAAGACTTATAAATATATTTCCTACTATAGCCAATTCCGATTTTGTTCAATCCTTGCTTTTAAAAGCCAAGAAGCTAATCCAAATTCTTTTCTTCATTCACGAATTTGGCTATAATTTTTTTTGAATCATCTATGCTAGACTTCAAAATAGCATTTTCAATTTGAAACTCTCTTAGCTTATCTACTATAGTGTCTTCACTTTTCATGCTTTTAACTTTTGCTTCGAGAGAATTACATTTCTTTTTTAATTGATCATTTTCCTTAGTTAAATTCTCATTCTTAAGACTGAATTTTTTATTGTTTCTATTTAATTTATCGACATTTAATTTGTCGACTTCTAATCTTAAGTACTCGTTATCCTCCTCTAAACTTTCTTTGGCATCATTCACTTTATTGTGTTCATTTCTAAACACATCAAATTCACTTCCTATTTCAATTATCATTTGTTATATCATCTTATTTTTCTTTTGAACCTTAATAAATTCCTTAAACAACTCATCATACATATTTTTGAGCTCATCAAATGAAAAGTCATTTGAAGTAGAGCATTCCTCATTATCCATTGCCATAAAGCATATATCTACCTTTGAGTCACTTGAATCACTATCACTCTTAGCCTTTTACCTTGCTCCTTTCTTAACTTTCTTAATATCCAGGCAATATTGTTAAATGCAACTCGGTTTTTACAATTATAGCACTTGATTACTTCCTTCTTCTTCTTTCTTGATTGAGATATGTTTTCATCTTTATCTTTCGCTAATTTCCTATTAAACTT
Organism: Lumnitzera littorea; assembly: GCA_024138015.1. Classification (NCBI taxonomy): domain Eukaryota; kingdom Viridiplantae; phylum Streptophyta; class Magnoliopsida; order Myrtales; family Combretaceae; genus Lumnitzera; species Lumnitzera littorea. Next base: position 78,638,955 of record JAMXBB010000007.1, read on the forward strand.
CGTGAACTTTTTGAAATTTCTTGTGATTGTAGCCACATCATCATCGTCCTCACTTTCATCATTACATGACTCTCTTTGGTTGCCTTCAAAGCAATTGTTTTCCTTTTGGACTCTTCTCCTTATCTCTTAATCATCTCATGAATCTTAAGAGTTCCGAAAAGTTGCTCCTTTGACATTGTGTTAAGATCATGAGCTTCCCAATCCTTAAAGACCTAAGGATTTTGGAACTAATTTCAAGATTAATGAATGATTTACCAAGAACATTTAAAGGATTGATTGTGTTAATGAACCTATTATGCATCTTATCAATTGTTTCATTAGGAACCATCTTAAAATTATCAAATTGGCCACAAAGCAAGCTTATCTTTATGTCCTTAACACAGCTAGTTCCTTCATATGTGATTTTTAATTCTTCCCAAATTTCATTAACACTCTTGCATGTATAAACTCTATTAAAGTTATGTTCATTGATGGTACAATACAAGATATTCATAACTATTTCATTTAAATTAAGTAATTTTTAATCATTTTCGGTATAATTCCTTTCTTCCTTACCTTCTATCTTAAATAGTCCTTTATCAACTACTTGCCACAACAATCTATTTTGTGCTTTTAAGAATATGATCATCCTGGATTTTCAATAAGGATAATTATTGCTAATTAAGAGTGTTGGTCTATCTATAGCTTTCCCTTCCATGAAGCCTAGTGTGTTCAATAACATGATCTTTACTCTAAATGCAATTAAGCAATAAATTTAGAGACCTCGCTCTAATACCAAATGAAAAACTACACTAGGAACTCACGATAGGGCGTAAATTGAGTTCAATGCTCAAATTTTAATTTAATACTAATTTCTCGATTTAAGCAATTAAAAGAATGCAATATTGAAACAATAAAGCAACAATGAGTAAAATCAGAATAGTGATAAAATAATAATAAGTGTAGAAAATAAAAGAGATAGGGATAAAGAAAATCAAACCCGGATTTAACGTAGAGTTTGGACTACTACCTATTCTCCACGAATACACAATGCCTCCAACCAAAGACTTCACACCACTTTATTAATTTCTCAATCCAAACTCTAAGAACTACATATATATAAACTTGATTATACAAGTTTCACACTCACAACTCACTAAATCTTAATTTTATAAGATTCTCAATCATAATAACTTTCAAAACAAACTCAATCTCAAGTATAGTGTACTCACTCAAAGTTTTTGCAAGTATAAATCACTTTACACTATACTAAAGTTTTACAAATAATTTAGTAAATTAAGTACACAAGACAAAAGGCAAGTGAACAAAAACAATAATTGCAAACTTCTAACTCTATTTCTTATCCTTCAACTGCCCAACAATTTGTATTTGTAGCCTCCTAAGAAAATACAACCATTAGTTCACTTCTCTCTTCATTTAATACTCTATAACAGCTCTTTTCTATGTATACTAGCCAAATAGTCCATTCAAATAGGCTTACCATTCAGACGATCTTCATGTCACTAGTCGTATGGTCCAACATAGCTCACTGACCTACAGTAATCAGCAATCGGTTGAATGGTCAAAGGACAACCAGTCGCACAGTCTATCACTTGCCACTGATCTACAGCAACCAACCCAACGGTCTAAGGATAAAAAACCGTACCGTCCATCACCTGCTATTGATCTACAACAACCAGCCAGACGGTTTATACAAGAACAACTGAATAGTGTACACTAAGATATAGCAAACAGTTCTAATCTTTTTTTACTTCTTTCAAGAATTTCAAACTTAATCTAATTAAGTTATATTACAAAGATACCATGTAAAACATAGTATTATAAAGATAATTCAAGTCATTTATCAAATTAACCACATTTTTATAAACTTTGCAAAGAGGTTTGTAATTAATGATTAATTTAACATAACTTGCATGATTTTGTTCTCATCAAAATCACATACAATAACCTATTGGCTCAATAGGTTCAACTGATGGTCGAACCAGGGTCAAGAAAAATATAGAAAAAATAATTTATGTTATAATTAATAATGATAAGAAACAGGAAATTTCAATAAATTTTAAGTTCAAATATTCACTATCACTAATTAGTAGAAATATTGAAATTCTAGTAAATTTATTTATATTAATAACGTTAACATTTTCAATTAAACATTATATAATACATAAAATGAACAATAGTTGTGTTGATTATATTTTTTCACTTAGGTCTACATTGGCCTCATATCTCATAAATTATGATAAAAAAAAATTTGCTTAAGTTTTTATACTAATTCTCAATGTTTGATCTCTTTTTCAAATTCTCAAATTGCAAACCGGAGACATATTACAAAGAGCAATGTGCTACGAAATATGCTAGTAATAATAAATAATGTAACATAATACATATACATCCTATATTTTCACACTAAGTTAGTTTTTCCTATTAATAATACTTTCAACTTCCACTTATAATAAATAATTATGATAACAACAATATGAATTACTAAGTTTTGATAATTTCATGAAAGAATATTAAGAGATGATTGATAAGAAAAAAGAAAACATGGTTTCTAGAAGAAAATGCACCAATGCGTTTCAAACATAGTGTTGTAAATTAAATATGGTTTTTTTTATTTACCAAAAGATTAAATATATTATTAAATGGCTACTATTTATATCAGGTATTTATCTTATTAGATATTAGATAAACAGTTAAATATGGTTATTAAATATGGCGTTGTAAATTAAACATGGTTACCATCCCATTTACCATGCATTGACGTCGGCAGACGACAGTAGTTTAACCTGCGATGTAAAATATGATGGTTTTGCTGTTGTGGGAGTCCCACATGGGAGCCATGAGACTCAATACGCTGTACATTGTTCCCTCAGTGTATCGTAAAACACACGGGCCATTAAAGGCCTGCTACGTGGTTAGAGCTTAAGAAATGGTGTAAGTTACATGGGAACCAGTGGTTATAAACCTACTGTTTTGATTGTGGACTACTTGTTATAGGCTTGCAGTTAGGTTCGCCTAACTCAGACGGGGCCAGTGGGCGGGCTGTTGAATCACTCCGATTAACCGGCTTTTGTCGGTTCAATATAAATCTGGGCTTTAAAGTTGGATCGGCCCTTTTTATTGTCAGTTCTAGTTTAACCAGATTGAACCGCTCAGGCCGGTCCAGTTTTGATTACATTGTTGCACCCTCATAATTGAGATAAACTGGCGCAGTGGTCCAATAAATAATTCACCAACAATCAAACCAAAAGTTAATGGTTTTCCGTTTTTCCATCTCCCACGATTTTAGAGCCATATTCTTGAAGCCAATTTATCTTCCTTTTCATAAAATAACTCTTCCAAAAGGAATTTCTAACAATTTATTCTAGTTAATGTTCGAAATTTGGCTAGCAATTTTAATGGTGGGCACTGGACTTTTGTTTGGAGATATAAACTCAATCAGTTATACTTATTCCCAAGGACGACGATAGAATCATGCGATTGGAGGGCTAGATTACCATAGTTAAGTCACTGTTATAATTACTTATATGCATCTTTTATATATATATATATATATATATATATATATAACACATAGGTATAAAAATTTATAAATAAGTGTACGATAACAATTTCTAATACTTCTTCGGAAGGGAATTTTAAATCTTTTAAGAAAATAATTTAGGGTATTTGATATTGTTAAAGGCTAAAAGAAACAAACTTACCTTTTCATTGTGGCAAGTATTAATTGAATTCAACCGTCAATATATAAAGAAATTAAGTTAATGTATAAAACTAGTGTAAATTATGTTATAGTAAATATAAACAAATATAAATATAAACATGGGCTTTACAAGATTGTATCATTAATAATGCTAAAAAGATTATTAATATAAGTTATAGGTAATTAGTCATTCAATAATTCATATTCATTTTTATAATAATAATTATAAAAAATTACATCAAGTACTATATTGTTATTATTTACCAATACTTGTATGGTAAGGCTAAAAAATTTATAACATTAGCAATGTAATTATTATTTTTGGTATAAAGCAATTAAACAAATATGAAGTCAATTTAGTTATTTTTAAAATAACTAAAGATTCACAAAAAGAAAATTTCATTATAACAGTATAATAATAAATGCATTATGAAGGGCCTGTTTAGATTGTCTTTTTTTTTTTTTTTGTTAATATCTTATTTATATCTATTTGAAATTAACTATTTGGAAAAATTATCTTATCTGTATCTTATATATTTCTATTTGAAACCTAATATTTGGATAAATTGTCTATTATGCATTTGATCCATTTCTATTTGATACCTAATATTTGAATAAATCATCTAATCTATTTCTACTTTAGTACTAGATGATGATGATGATAATAATAATATCATTCTTATGTCCTACAGCAAAAAAGGGCTAAATAATGCACATATTTTATGTCTTTAATGCATTGCACTTATTCACTACATGTGTATTTGATATAGTTATATTCCTATGAATTTAGCTTCTTCTTTTTTTTCCTTATAAAATGATTTTTATACTTTTCAATAATCAATGAATCATTTAACTTGCATCTTATGTGAGTATATTAAAGTGCATTCAAGGTGTATTTTTGATAAAATGAACTTTCCAAATATTGTTGCAGCATTTCTTCCACACTAATACTAATATTTTCATTTATTTTTGCATAAGCAAAAACAAAAGTATATCAGTTTGATTAAATGGAATCATTTGTCAATACTATTTAGATAATAAAATTTAGAAAATATTATTACTCATCTGAAATTTGGAAAGCATTGTTAGCCATCATAATTTGATTCCTTCTATCTTAATTTGTAAGGTAGATTATAAAGTAATATTTTGTTGATTAAAGTTTTACTTGAATCCACCTAAGCATATAAAATCTACTATGTCTTACATTATAATTTATGAATCAAAGCATTTGACAAAGCTAATGGATTCACTGATTTTTAACAAAGGCTGGGAAGTATATTACTTTCATTAACCTTATAAAATTCAAACAAAGTAAATAAGCATAATAACAATGTTATTAGATGATATAATTTAGATAACCATTAAGTTCATAAGGAAAACCCTATATCTTAAACAATTTCAATTTTCTCTACGATACTTTCTTTCAATGCAACTTCTAACGTCAACCTCGCAATGCTACCAAATCGCCAGCAATAACATCATGTAAAGTACTCATCCATAAATCTATAATGATACTTTGGCTGCTACAACTCTCAGCCACATTATGATCACCAAAGCCTTCTATTGGAATGTTTCTACTAGTACTATATGGATTTATATCATCACTAATTATAATATAATTATGCAACTACAATCATAGTAACTACAACTTTATTTGTTTAGACATTTTATAGATGGGCATACTATGAAGTATTCGGAACCTACACTTCCAAATCCCAAATGTGCGCTCAATAGCATTTTTGAATGATGAGTACACATAGTTAAAGAACTCTTTTCGAAGCTCTTGTTGGATGACCTTCTCAAAACTTAGAACCATGATATCTTTCTCCTTTACAAGAAGCTAGATATCATGTTCTATTTGGGAACCTTGAATCCATTAAGTACTACCTACCTACAAAAACATATAATAAGAAAATGAAATAAAATGCACTAAATAATTCGCATTCTTTTAACAAAAGAACCATATATTTATTAGATGTACTTAGGGTGGTAAAGGAAAATTGAAAGATGCATCATTTAACACATGTTTTAAGACACTTGCATCATGACTTTGTTTATTAGTACCAACAGCAATGAATGTAAATAAACAACTGGGATATTTTGAGACACTTGACCCTTTCTATTTGTGTTTATAATTCGTTGCTCCTAGAGAACATAAGCCTTAATGTGCATTCCATCAATTGAACCAATGCAGTCCTATAAAAATAAAATGAACAAAGCAACAATTTTTAAATATAATAAAATTACAAACATATAATCGAATAATCACTTATAAGACTATAAAATGTTGCTACCTTAATGAAAGGATAATATTTCGGGTTCTATCGTATTTGCATAAGAATTTCATGAAACTTGGCATCATGGGGTTTTATAATATCTTTAGAAAACTCTACCAATGCATTAAGAACCCAATTAAATTGAAGAAATATAGTTTTCGATAAATGTTGAACATCTCTTGGACCATTCTAGTTGAAATTCCTTACCTTATAACAATTAAAAATATCTCTGCTTTTTCCTCAATGGAGACTCTCCTACTCTTACAAAGACTATATCATATCAATATCTCACACAAGCCTCTGGATAGATTCATAAGAAACATGTTTTGACACCAAGTTAGATTTGGATGGTTTAAGACCTCATTGATGTAGTCCTAGTCGATTCTTGTAGAATTATAACAAAGTACTTTTTTGATATAATTAATCATTAGTGATGTGGTATATCATAGCTATTATAACCACAACTTCCACAAAATCATCGTCCATTTTTTGTTGAAAAATAAATGAAATTTAAGATAAATACATACACTGTCATCCAACATGTAATTCTAGTTCACAATATTTATGACATGTCAAAATTCTCAATTAACAAATAGAGACTAAAGTAAATTAGATAATAATCTCCTCTACTGACAACATTAAGTTTTTAATCCTAAGATGCATTCCCTCTCTTATACTTAGCAATTTTTCATTTAAGAAAGAAAGTTTTCATTTCAACATCAAGGCAACTGGAGAAAAAGTAGTGTAGCTTATCATCCATTAAAACTTCTGCATCATCTAAACTTACCTACATATCCTCAATTACGGTCAATAGTGCCAAACCTCCTATATTACTTCCTTAACACCCAATGGATCCATGTTATTATTAGCAAACATAAAACTAAAAGAACTTCTAACATTCAGGGTTGCAATCAGATTTCCTATATCATTAGTTAAGTTGTATCTAGAATATCATCGTTTACCTATATGCCTCTTTTCAAAATTATTAGATGATTTTCTTTTTGAAGATGTATCTTTTGCTAGAATTAGAGGTGATAACAAACCATCATCCTTAATATCATTATAAAATGGTGGAGAATTATCCATAGGGTCAATGAATTGTAGAACTCCATCAAAGTCTCCACTCCCTTTTTGAGAACTACTATTCCAATATCTTCTGGTGGTGGTATAGTAGATGTTGAACCCCATAATCTATCATTAGTACCTTTTGTACGCTTGAACATCTCATTGAGGCTATCTTTGTATCATAGTCCATGTTCATGAGATGGTAGAATACTTCCTTTTCTAGTTTTCTTATAAGCTTGCATGAAAATATGTACGTATATATAATATGAATATAAGTAGTCAGACATTAGAAACCACTAGTAAGAGTTTAAATGAAAATTGTGATAATAAAATATACCTCTTCAACTTCCTCCCACTAATCATCATTTGCATCAAATGTTTCAGTGATGGCATTCCAACTGAACCCAGATTTTGCATAATACACCAACCAATTCCATTTCTCCCTTATGAAAAAAAAATCCCACTTGTTGCATAATTGTTTTGTTGTGTACAATTTTCCTCTTAATTTATGAAATTGTTTGCTAATCTCTCTCGAAATGGCTTCTTTCAACTATCCACTAGTACGTTTTCCCACTGTACTTACTCTAAACAATGATGAATGAAGGTCCTTGTGTTCTCCTCACTCTAAATTGCCCTATTACTCATTCTTCAAGATCTAGGATGACAAGGCGACCTACTTATACCATTGCTAATCTTAATATATATATCCAAAAACGCATTATATCCAAGAAGATATTAAAATGCATGAAAGGAAAAATGTCATACACTTATTAAGAATTAACCACACATGAAATATAATTAATAATCAAGAACATAACATACCATGTATTAAAAGGTAATTAATAATTCGAAACGTGACATATCAACGTAGCAAAATCACGGAGCTAATTAATAGTAATTTTGGGAAATTTTTCCCCCTTTTTACATTTTTTCATTTTCTTTTTGTTACATTTGTGAAAGAGTGATTAATTATAATAAATTAGATTGCCTACTTAACCACTAGTGATTCAACTAGTCATCCAAAGCATTGGTTAACTAAAGCTAAATTGAAATTGAAATACCATAAATTATATTTATTTCTATCGAGCCATAATTATATGTAATAAAGAGAATCAATTTCTACATCCAAATTTGGAGATTGTCTATTATTCTACTCTCTACAAGTTTTAAATACGAGGATTACGCACAAATCCATCAATGCACATATCATGAAAAGATAGTCATGATCAAATACTTCAAATTTTTAAATATGAGGATCTTTTATAAAAGAGCAATAGAACCAAGAATACTAACTCATAATAATAGAAATCAAGCATGAAGTTCTCTATATAGAGTTATGATGGGATAATTGATATTAGATCAATTTGGTTCAACAAACTACGAGCCAATATCACGTGATAAAAATTGAAAAATGATTTATGTGTTTTAAGAAAGAAAATACAATTGACTACTTCCATGATTCTCACTTTTGAAAATAATCCTTATAGATTAAATTGAAATGAAACTGGAGTTTAGTAAAAGGATTAAATTAAAAACCTCATCTTAATTGGATGACACGTCATGGGATTTTTAAGTGGGGAACCTTGCATCATCATCATCATCATCATTATTATTATTATTATTGTTACTATTACTATTATAACTATATATCATCAATTCCACTACTTTTTTGCCCTTTTTATTTTTAATCATTTCATTCACACCTTGAACTATTAATGTAAGGTCACTATATGTATATGCCCCTTTGCAATTGTATAATTTAAATTTATCCATGTTCTCACCATATCATACTATAATGAAATAATTCAAATATTGCCACTTAAATATTAATATCAATTAATAAATCCATTTGAAGAAAAGGTTTCAAATGATAAAATGAGGAGGGGGGGGTGGCGCGTGGGCAGGAAAGGAGATAAAACAAAGATATTTCTATAAGAAAAAAATTTCTCTGCAAATCATGTGTTACACTTAAACCATTATTTGGCTTTTATATTAAGGAAAAGGTATGCATAAACATATGTTGTATATAATAGATAATAACAAATATTTGTAGTATTACCCAAAAAGAAAAAAAGTACTAATACCAAATCAACCTTCATATTTTTATCGAAGAGTGAAAATGATAGAAAAATATAAACAATTCAAAAATATGTTGAGATTACATAGGATCTTTCAATACCATTTTCGATTTAGTAAGATTCTCTTTTAAAAATTGACAAAAATCTGTTTAATAATATTAATTTAGATATTATCAATGAAATTTTAATAATCATTAATAGCTCTATTTCAACATGAGTTTTTGTAACGAATTAATAAAAAAAAATTCAAATAGATATTACTAGTGAAATATTAATAATCAATAGTAGAGGTTGTTAACCTATATTTCAACATACATAGAGGTTGAAAAACATGAGTATGAATCAATAAAAAAAATATCCAAAATGACAGAGTTTGAAAAGCATGAGTATTGTTGAACTTGATTTTTTTCTTGATTTTATAGATCGGTTCTCTTTAAACCAATCAATATTAAACCTTACTTGTTTAATATTGATCATCGACTAAGGTTTAAAGAAAATCGATTCTTCTATTTTTAAAAACATTTTAGAGTTGCCACCCAACCGAAATTGAGAAAAAGAGTTAAATTATAATCGATTAAGTGGATTGGTTATAATTTAACTATTGATATTTTCAATAAAACCAATTTTATAAATAGTTTTAAGAACTAGAAAATTGAGTTTAGGGGTTAGATTCTTTAAACCCTTACGATTATCGTCAACTTTCCAATTTTAGACTTAATCTCTTAAAATCACCTTTCAAAAATTATCTTAGAAAAAAAAAATTTAATCATCGGTTAATAAATTTGAAAAATTTAAACTAAAGTGAAAAAATGGGTTTTTCATTTTTTACTGTCACCTTTTATGTACCTACGTACTCGCTATTCGGGATTAGACGTACGCAGTTCTTTCGAAAAAATTTATGTAGGCTAGTTGACTTTAAATTTAAAAAGTAGCCGAGTTTACATCTCTTAACCATTTCATTTTATTTAAAAAACACCTAATAGAAAAGGGTTCTAATTTGATTTTCATTAATTTTTGAAAAATTCTAAGTTGACCTAATTTCAGAAAAGGGTTCTTTCATTATTATCCTTTTTTTTATTAAGACATTTTTCTAAGTCAAAGAAAAATAAAAAATAAATAAAAAAAAAGTGCGAAACTATCCTAATTTCATAATGAGGAAAAAAAAATATATCTTTTAAAGAAACTAATAATAAAGATAAAAGAAAAGCTAATGAGGAAAGACTTTTATTTGAAAAGAGTTTAATGGAGAATCCTAAATTGAAATAATTTAAATAGAAGCTATGAAAAATATAAAATTAAATAAGTAAATAAGAAGGAAGAGAAAGGAAGAAAAAAATAACCTAAAGTAATAAAGTAAGTTGAAGTAAATAAATAAATAAATAAAATGAAAACCAGCCTACATGGAGAATGGAGCAGGTCAACGCAGATTCTGGGTACATTTTGCGGTCGAAATCGGGTCGGAGTCGAATCTCGGTTCGGATGCAAGTGGACGGGTCGGGTCATAGCTAACTAACGGTAGTGGCTGAAGGGGTGCGAGAGGGCTTCATCACATAAGCTTTTCAAGCGGGTAAAAGCACTTTTATGGGATTTGTAAAGGCAAAAATTTTACTGCTGACAATGCCTTGGCCTCAAGTGACGGTTTCATGGTGGTATGTGGTAGCCGGTTTAAGCTAGAAAGAGAAAGAGTATACGGAACTTCGTCGGTGGTGTTTTGAAACGATTTGATGGTTGTTCCTAAGGTTATCAAGTATGGGTAGGTAGGTGGAGCAGGTATTTTTGTTCGGAAACCACTAGAGTGGTGGTTTTCTAGAGAGAGAAAACGGGTGGGATTATGGTAGAGAGAGAAAGCCTAAATTCGAGCTTATAGAGGAACTTTTGATACCGTGAAACAATCCCAATGCCTCTATTTATAGCACTTGACCTTTGGTTAAACTTGGAAACTCCAAGAACACCTTAAATTTGAGGATTTGAAATTACTGGGTTTTGATGCTTTTTTTATTTTTTCCATTTTTTGGGGAATGATTTGATTCCAAAAAATTATGTTTCTAGACAAAATTTTAGTCTAGATGCAAAGCAGGCCATGTTTTCTATTGATTTCCACTTTTAATTTAATGAAATTAAGCCCAAAAAGTGTTTAATTAGGTCAAAAATGCGAAGGTCACGTGGGTATTTTTCCATTTTCAAGTTCGTCCATGTCTGCAACAAGTCGACGAAGAAAAGGATGAATAATGGCTGACCCTATCGTTAAGCAACACGCATGCCTAACGTAGGATTTGAACTTAAGTTCCACCCGTGAAAATGCGATCCGCTTGCCCTTCAAGCTTGATTTCCTTTTGTTCATAAATTTCAAACCAAAAGTTTTTATGCAATTTAAACGACCGGGACCAGATTCAAAACAATAAATCCGGTTTAGCCCAAATCAAACCCCTTATTGACCGGTTTCCAACCGATTAAAAACACCAATATTTAGACCCAAAATCCTATTATGCATATATTGAAAAATATTTTCAAAAACGAACACGATTCAATAGATTTCCGAGTCTCGATCAGTATTTTATTCAGTTAATTCAAAATTAATCCACTTATGTAATAATCAATTTAAATCCAATTGCAACCTTGTTTAAAGTCATAATTTGACTATAATTAACTCAAACCTTAGGTAAAAATATTTGGATTTATTTTAAAAAAAAACTCATATTTTCAAATATAACTCGAAAATCCATCATTCGTATGTGTGTACTTTGACTCTTTTTTACCTTAAAATTTGAAAAAACACTATTTATGTGACTCAAAAAACCATAAAATGACTCAAGGTCTAAATTTTCTTTATTCATCAATTTTTTTTTATTTTTCTATATTTTTTATTTTTTATATTTTTCTAAATTAAGACCCTTTTCCTTATTTTAAAAAATCTAAAATTACAGAAGGATAAAAATGAAATGTCTACAAGTATGAATTAATAAAAAAAATTCAAAATGACATAGAGTTTAAAATATAGGCTAACAGTCTCTACTAGTGATTATTAATATTTCACTACTTATCTCTATTTGAAATTTTTTCATTGATTTATTACAAAACTCATGTTGAAATAGGGCTATTAATTATTATTAATATTCTACTGGAAATATCTAAATTAATGTTATTAAACACATTTTTTTTTTCAATTTTTAAAAACGACTCTTCAATGGTATCCAAATATCCCATGTAATCTCAACATGTTTTTGAATTGTCTATATTTTTTTATCATTTTTACTCTTCGATAAAAATATGAAGGCTAATTTGGTACCAATACTTTTTTTCTTTTTAGGTAATGCTACAAATACTTATTATTGTCAGTTATATACAGAATATATTTATACATATGTTTTCCTTAATATAAAAGCCAAATAATGTTTTAAGTGTAAGATATGATTTCTCGAGGGACAAACTTTTATAAAAATGCCTTTTTTTTGTTTCCTTTTTTTTCCCACCATTTTATCATTAGAAACCTTGGATTTATTAATTGTTATTAATATTTAAGTGGTAATATCTAAATTATTTCATTAAAGTATGCCGGTATTGCATGGTGAGAGCATGGATAAATTTAAATTATATAATTGCAAAGAGCATATAGATGCATTAACCTTACATTAATAATTCAAGGTGAAAGAGCAAAAAAGTAGCATAATTGATGATATATGGTTATAATAATAATAATAATAATAATAATAATAATAATAATAATGTAAGGTCTCCAACTTGAAAATCCTAATGGCATGATGTCCGACCAATTAAGTTGAGCTTTTTAATTTAATCCTTCCATTAAACTCCAGTTTTATTCCAATTTGACTTACAAGGAATATTTTCATAAAAAAAAAATGTAGAATTACGAAAGTAATCAATTATATTTTCTCTTAAAACACACAAGTATAAGTATGTTTCAATTTTTTTCCCAAGATATTAGCTCGCGATTCGTCGAAGCAAACCAATCTAATATCAATTACCCCATCGTAACTCTATGTGGAGCACTTCATGCTTGATTTCTATTAGTATGAGTTGGTATTCGTAGATCCATTGCTTTTTCATATAGGATCCTCATATCTAAAAATTTAAAGTATTTTATTATAACTATCTTTTCATGATATACGCATTAATGGATTTGTGTGTAATCTTTTATGGCTTGATAGAAATAAATACAATTTATTATATTTCAATTTCTATTTAGCATTAGTTAACCAATGCTATAGATCACTAGTTGAATCGCTAATGCTTGAATGGGCAATCTAATTTACTATAATCAATCACTCTCTAGCAAATCTAACAAAAAGAAAACGAAAAAAATATAATAAAGGGGAAAAAATTCCTAAAATTACCATTCATGTTCCAAATTATTAATTACCATTTAATACGTGGTAAGTTATTTTTCTGATTATCAATTGCATTTCATGTATGGTTAATTCCCAATAAGTGCATCAGTGACATTTTTTTCTTTTGTGCATTTTAATCATCTTCTTGGATATGATGTGTTTTTTGATATATGCATTAAGATTAATAATGGTATAAATGAGTCGCCTTATCATCCTAAATCGTAAAAAATGAGTGATAGGGCAATTTAGAGTGAAGAGGACATATGGGCCTTCATTCATCTTTATTTGGAGCAAGTACAAATGGGAAAACGTAATAGCAAACACTTGAAAGAAACAATTTGAGAGAGATTAATAAACAATTTCATAAATTAAGAGAAAAATTGTACACAACAAAATAATTGTGCAACAAGTGGGATTTTTTGCATAAGCAGTAGGAGAAATGGAATTGATTTGTATGTTATGTAAAATCTGGGTTTAGTTGGAATGCCATCACTAAAACATACGCAATTGACAATTGGTGGGAGGAAATTGAAGAGGTATATTTTATTATCATAATTTGCATTTAAACTCTTACTAGTGGTTTCTAATGTTTGACTACTTATATTCATATTATATATATGTACATATTTTCATGCAAGCTTATAAGAAAACTAGAAAAGAAAGTATTCTTCCATTTTGTGAACATGAACTATGATACAAAGATAGCCTCGATGAGATGTTCAAGGGTATAAAAAGCACTAATAATAGATTATGGGGTCCAACATCTACTACACTACCACCAAAAGATGTTGCAGTTAATAGTTCTTAGGAAGGGAATGGAGACTCTAATGGAGATCCATGAGTTGTTGACTCCATAGATAATTCTCTGCCATTTTATAATGATATTGAAGATGATAATCCGTCATCACCTCTAATTCCAGCTGAAGATACATCCTCAAAGAGAAAACCCCCTAACAATTTTGCAAAGAGATGTATAGGGAAATGATGATATTCTAGAGATGATTTAACTAGTGATCTAGGAAATCTGATTGCAACCCTTAATGCTAGATGTTCTTCTAGTTCTATGCCTACTAATAACAATACAAATTCGTTAGGTATTAAGGAAGTAATGCAGGAGGTTTGGACACTACTAGTCGTAATTGAAGATAGGTAGTTAGGTTTAGATGCTACCAAAGTTTTAATGGATGATAAGCTACATTACTTTTTCTCTAGTTGCCTTAATGTTGAAATAAAAACTATCTTTCTTAAACAAGAGACTGCAAAGTACAAGAGAAGGAATGCACCTTAGTATTAAAAACTTAATATTGTCAATGGAAAAGATTATTATCTAATTTACTTTAGTCTTTGTATGTTAATTGAGAATTTTGACATTTCATGAATATTATGAACTAGAATTACATGTTGATGATAGTGTTATTAGAGTTCTTTGTATTTATCTTAAATTTCTTTTATTTTGCAGCAAAAAGTGGACGATGATTTTGCGGAAGCTATGGTTATAACAACTATGATATACCACATCATTAATGATTATTTATATGAAACAGTACCTTATTATAATTCTACAAGAATGGACTTGGACTACATTAATGAGATTTTAAATCAACCAAATCCAACTCAATGTCAAAACATGTTTCGTATGAATCCATCCTCTTTTCAAGGCTTTTGTGAGGAATTGATACGATAAGATCGTAAGAATAAGAGTGTCTCCATTGAGGAAAAAGGAAGGATATTTTTAATTGTTGTGGGGTAAGGAATTTCAACTAGAATGGTCCAAGAGACGTTCCATCATTCATTAGAAACTATATTTCGTCGGTTTAATCAGGTTCTTAATGTAATGATAGAGTTCTCTGGAGATATTATAAAATCTCATTATGTAAGTTTCATGAAATTCCTATGCAAATACATTAGATTTTGTCATTTTAATCAAGTTCTTAATACATTGATAGAGTTCTCTAGAGATATTATAAAACCTTATGTTGCCAAGGTTTTGTGAAATTCCTATACAAATACGATAGAACCTAAAATATTATCCTTTATTTAAGGTAACAACATTTTATAGTCTTATAAGTGATTGTTCGATAATATATTTGTAATTTTATTATATTTAAAAATTGTTGCTTTGTTCGCTGTATTTTTATAGGATTGCATAGGTGTAATTGATGGAATGCATATTAAGACTCATGTTCCCAAGAAACAACGAATCATAAAGGCAAATAGAAAGGGTCAAGTGTCTCAAAATGTCCTATCTATTTGTGATTTTGGTTGTAGATTTACCTTCATTGCTGCTGGTGCCAATGGATAGATAAATGTCTTAAAACACGTGCTAAGTGATGCATCTTTCAATTTTCCTTTACTACCCCCAAGTACATTTAACAAACATATGGTTCTTCTTTTTAAAAGAATGAAAATTACCTATTGCATTTTTTTCATTTTCTTATTATATGTTTTGCTGGGAGGTATTACTTAGTGAATTTAGGGCTTCTAAATAGAACATGATATCTAGCTCCTTATAAAGGAGAAAGATATCATAACTTTGAGTTTCAACAAGGTCATCCAGTAAGAACTCCAGAAGAGTTCTTTAACTATGTGCACTCATCACTCAGAAATGTTGTTGTGCACACATTTGGGATTTAGAAGAATATGTTCTAAATACTTAACAATATGTCCGACTATAAAATGTCTAAACAAATAAAAATTGTAATTGCTACTGCTGCTTTGCATAATCATATTATAATTAATGATGATATAAATTTGTATATTACTAATAGAGGAAACCATTCCAATAGAAGGCTTTAGTGATTATGATGTGGTTGAGAGTAGTACAAACCAAAGTGTCACTGGAGATTTATGGAATGTGATGTTATTGTTGGCGATTTGGTAGCATCACCAGGTTGACATTAGAAGTCATATTGAAAGAAAGTATTGTAAGGAAAACTGAAATTGTTTACGATCTAACATTTTTCTTATGAACTTAATTATTCTCTAAATTATATCATCTAATAACATTATTATTATGTTAATTTACTTTATTTGAATTTTATGAGGCCAATGAAAGTAATATACTTCCTAGCCTTTGATAAAAATTAGTGAATCCATTAACTTTGTCCTATGCTTTGATTCTTAAATTTTAATGTAAGATGTGGTAGGTTTTATGTGCTCAGGTAGATTCAAGTAAAACTCTAATAGGGAAAATATTAATTTATAATCTATCACACCCCAACGCGGCAGAGTCGTAACAACCCCATCGTGTAAACCATCCTAAGATAGAAGTTGGCTTTACAACCGCTATCTTAGACCTGATCTATACAAGGTGTCTACGACTAACCCGCTTTGAAGTAAACAGTTTATAATTTAAATAAATCATTTACCTAAGAAAGTAAAGAAACATATATACACCCTATAATTCAGTTATTGCAATTAAAGTTTACAATATTTCTCTATAATATATTTCCTAGTTATTATATTATTCATAAATGAAAACTAATTTTAAAATAAAAATTTAGACCTTAAAAATATGTATTTATTCTTCAATGTTTTTCCTCACTCCCCAAGATCCAGCAGTTACTAGTTTCAGAGTAGTTGTTCGCCGCTTCTTAGCTAGCACTTGCACGATGTTTATAGGGATGTGAGCAACCACAGCTCAGTAAGTTAGGATGGAGGACTTAAAACTATACCATAAACACAACAAGGTTTTCAATTAACTTATTAAGTGTAATGCATGTGCAAGCAAATGCCATCACACGACGTTGTCCAGCCCGTCGTGAGATTAGAGAAATTGCGCTCGCTCTGATCCGGGTTAAAAAGTTGCCGTTAATGCAACAGCTCACGACCAAACCCAGGCTTGTGTAATGGAGACCTTGCTCCTCCCGCAACTACTTTCAAACCATTGACTTCACCCTTGCCGCGACCTCCTCACCTGTCACTTAGTTCGACTGAGAATGAAGAAGGGACCATTATGCAATCCTGCGCTATCTCTTTCGAAAGGGTCGGCATTTGGCCGGAGAATCCTAGGTTTCCCCTAATGAGTTGCCATGCATATCTAATTATGACTACTGATCGTATATTTGATTAAGTCCAGTTTAGGGTAATCAATCAGTTCATATAAATCATATAATACATGCCAGAACAACAAATAGAATCATAGCATCACCCATAATCAAGCACCACCCATAATCAAGCATATGCACACATCCAACTATCTAACAAGTACGACTAAATATAATCTTAAGCCTCCAAAATATAGCATTGTATTAATCCTAACTTACCTCGACTCCTCACTCACTCACTCAAGGTCCGATTTGCTCAGGCCATCGCCGATCATCCCTATAACACAAACGTGGTTTCAGTTTTTCATATAACTATTATAGGCTCGTTTCATCCTATAACGCTTATTGTTATGTTTTATTTAAGGTTTAATATGCCTAATTATCTAGGTCTTAAGTCTTTTACAATTATTCTAGGTTTGGGGTTAGGTTCAGGTTCGGTTTCCGCATCGATTTTTAAATTAGGTTCTAGTTTGATTTCTAAGTATTGTTTTATACTCGAATCCTAGAAATTCGTTTCAACTCATAATGTGAAATTAATCATATTACTTTCCGATCTCCTAAATACCATCATTACTCCTAGTCAATATTTTATTTCATCTGGTACACTTAAATCCTTATTAGTGTACCGAATTTACTCATAATGTGAGAAATTTTTACATTTTTTTTCATATAATTACATAAATTCAAGTTTCCCATCAGATTTATTGTACATTTTTATTATTATCACAATATCAATTTTTATTATAATATTTTCTATTTATTATATTTCTAATAATTGTGTATTATGTACTATTACTTATTATATACATAATACACATATAATATTTTTATTACTCTAATTACTATCTCCTAACATCAATTATCATTTCAAAATGTCTAAATTCATCCTAAATCAGATTTTACACCTAATTTACAAAATTAACTTAAAATCTACTATATTTTCATATTACTCATTTATTACATAATTAACCTAATAATTACATCTAATACCCTAAATACTATAAGTATCATACTTTATCAGATCTCAACATCCTAAAACATGTACTTATTCACTAAATCAATAATTAATCATTTAATTACTTAATTAACCCTAAATTACCCATTTTATACCTTATTTTAAGGCCTAAAAATTNAAATATGTGCATTATTTAGACTTTTTTTATGTCGTAGGACATAATAATATTATGTCCTACGACATAAAAAAAGTCTAAATAATGCACATATTTTATTATTATTATTATTATTTGAATCCATTTTATTATTATTATTATGTCCTATGACATAAAAAAAGTCTAAATAATGCACATATTTTATTATTATTATTATTATTTGA
Organism: Lumnitzera littorea; assembly: GCA_024138015.1. NCBI lineage: Eukaryota > Viridiplantae > Streptophyta > Magnoliopsida > Myrtales > Combretaceae > Lumnitzera > Lumnitzera littorea. Next base: position 78,657,802 of record JAMXBB010000007.1, read on the forward strand.
ATCCATTTCTAAAGTAGAAATAGATCAAATAGTTTATCCTAACACTAGGTCTTAAATAAAAACATATCAAATTCGGATCTTATAGTTTATCTAAAAATCAAGTTTCGAATAGATAGATAAGATAATTTCTCAAACAATCAATTTTAAACAAATACAAATCATATATAGCTAAGTTACAAAAGATATAGATAAGATATAGACGAAAAAAAGATAATCCAAACAAGCCCATATAAAAAAAGAACATATACTTACAATTAATTAAGGCGTCAATGGTTTTTTTTTTTTTTTTAAAAAAAGTCATCAATAGGAAAAAGAAAGGGAAATGGGAAAAAAAAAATGCAAACATGCAGCAAAGAAAAAAATCTAAACAACATAAAAAATTAAATTAAAAAAAAAAAGAACACATACAATACACTCTTGATCTACATGCAACTCATTGTCTCTTTGCTGTAGCCTTTTTTCTTAAGATATCTAGTTAAGGTGATTTTTTTCCCTTATACAGATGTAGACATCAGATTTATACACTGTAAATAAATGTTATGTTGGTGGATGGTTTAGTGAAAGTTTAAAGGCCAATGCCATTTGTTCAAGTTGACTGGATGTGGTATGTGAAAAGATGTGTTTATTATTTTTTATGATTTGATTGAAGAAGTCAAAGTGAAAAGCACCAATGCATAGAGTAGATAATGGTGAGTAAATTTGAAAAAAAAAAAAGTAAGGGTTATAAAGATCTTAAAATTAAAGATATTTTAGAGATTTAGTTTTTTAATGAGGACATATGTGTAATTGTATCGCTATCTTTTTCTTATTTGTTTGCAGCTAAATAGACCTATTTAAGTAGACACAAATCAACTGCCAAATAGACATGGAAAAAACAAACCAAACATAGTCAAAAACGTCAAATGACTGGCATGAAAATAGAACCCCCAATCTCTTGTTTATAGAAATACTTTCCTACCCACTAAACTTTATATAACATTTTATTAAATTAAGCTCTTACAACATGTTCACTAATACAGAATGGAATGGGCATTATACACCAATTATGTAGATTCTCCTTATTACAATGTTTTGTTTGAATTTTTCATCCGTAAAAACCATTCACATGGAAAGCACATTACTTGTGCACCCGGAATACACAGTTATGTCTATGACAAAAGAATTGAGATTCCTATCCAACGCAAAATTTTTTATTCGAACATTACCCTTGTTAACATTCACAAATTACACTTCTTGCCCTTGAGCAACCTTCCCTAAATCTACCAACCTCATAAAAGGCCCATCTAACCTTCAACTAATTTCCATTCCTGATCTGACAAATCAACAAAATCCACCATACCCCTTATACTTGCCATCTAAGCGACTTAAACTCAGTGTCCCTTTCATTGCTTCCTTAGCCTACTACTGATTCCATAACAGATTACTAATTTAAAACAGAAAGAAATGATTCCATTATAATTATGCAATTGGCTCTTTTCCATATCTACAAACACAATGATATGAGAAAGAGTGGAAAGAGTCGAACTTTCTACCTAATTTGTTTTGGAGAAATGCTTTATTATAGAGATCTTTGGGGTGTAACCCCCTTAATTTCTTCTTGTTTACGTCTCCTTTAGGTATTGTCCTCGAAAATTGCAATTAGGGTTCAAAGCCTTCATAGTCAAAGAGAAAAGATAATGAATGTTGCTTTTAGATTTAGGTTTTTATTTTATTTCAATTTGATTTTTATATTTCATTTTTCATTATTCATTATGTGAGGGCATTTTAGGTATTTCATTTTTAATTCATGTCTTATTCCTTGTTCTATTATGTGAAGTAAAAAATGCAATATTAATTCAATTATATTTAACAAAACATTGTAATATTTGTTCATTACATATTACACATTTATTCCATTCTCAAATAATTGTAATTCAATTGCCCCTTTATTCCATTTAGCCAACTAAACGAGACGTTAAAATGTTTATATAATTTTTTTATTTTTATTAAATTTTTATAATTAATTTTTTTTAGTAGCTTAGGAAGGTAAGAACTCACTTCTCACCTAACACACTCCCTTCCCTCTCCCATCTCCTCCTCTCCCTTCTTTTCTGCTTAGTCTTATTATATTCCATGGTTGAATGGGGTTTTTTTCTTTTTCAAAGACCTATTAAACATATTAATAAGTCTATGGAAAAAAAAAAAAAAACATATTAATAAGTCTTAATTAAAACCTTCCAAACACAATGAAAACGGAATATAAAAACTCTTCAAGAAATTACATTTATCCGCTAGAATTAGGACATGATAAATTTTCCTTTTCATTTCCTTTTTTGGAATTAATTATAGGTTAGTTGGTCATAGTATCTGATATCAATTATGTATTGAAATGTTAAATTATGTATTGATGATTTGGTCATTAAGATGATAGTAATCTAACGGTATAAACTTTTGTCTCTTGACATATACAGTAAGTTTAATTTTATCTTTTCCACAATTGTGCAATGTCTAGTAGTTTAGAAAAGAAAAAAAATCATTTGGTGGAAAAACAAGGAAAAAATGAAAAAAAAAAAGAAAAGAAAAAGAAAGAAAATTGAAAATCCATAATTAACACATTCCTATGAAGCCAAATACTAGGTATGATTTAAACAAATATGGTCACACATACACACATCTTAAAAACCCCATATAATCTACATTTTCACATTACCTATATCTATTTGCAATGCTATTGTTTATTATTTATTTCTTACATAAAAAATGTTTTGATGCATAGAGATCGATTTTTTTTTTTAACAAGAAGAATTTATCATTTAATACACTTTTTTCTTGAGAAATTATTCTTATAAATAAATTTATACATAGTGCTTTTTAAACTGCCAAACGTGAAAGGTTATCTTTCTAAACATTAGATGCTTACAATTAACTCCTTTTTTTTTTTTTTCTTTCTTTCTTTCTTTTAGATATTGTGTCCTTCTTATGGTAAACTCATGACAATAGAGGGAAGATTGTGTCAATGGGACATAAGGGTGGAAAGTTTATCAAGACGAGCAAACCCAAGAGTAGGTGTTATGCCCTGACGCAGCAGAGTCATAACAGTCCCACCATGCAAACCATTATAGGATAGAAGCTAACTTCACAGCTGTTATCTTATACTTGATCTATACAAGGCATCCACGACTAACCCGCTTTAAAGTAAACAGTTCATATATAGACATGTTATTTATCTATGACGTTATAAAGAATACATATTTACTCTAAGATATTCTAAGTATATTATAAGATTGAATAGCCTAATCATAATATACTTAGATAATATATAAATTATTACTAAAAACTATAAGGATAAAATCTAAATTTGAAAGTATAATTGTTCCTCAAGTTATTACCTTCACTCTCCTGAGATCCAGTAGTTGCTAGCTTCAAGGTAATTATAATCCGCTTCTTAGCTAGCACCTACAACAAAATCTATAGGGATGTGAACAATCACAGCTCAGTAAATTAGGGTAGAGACTTAAACCATATAACAAACACAAATAAGGTTATCAATCAAATTATTAGGTGTAACGCGTGTTCGACTAAATGCCATCACACGATGTTGTCTGGCCCGTCATAAGATTAGAGAAATTGCACTCGCTCTAATCTGAGTTAAGGAGTTTCTGTTAATACAATAGCTCACGACTAAACCCAAGCTTATGCAATAAAGACACTGCTTCTCCGGCAACTACCTTCAAATCATTGACTTCACCCTTATTGCAACCTCTTCTCTTGTCACTTAGTTCGATTAAGGATAAAAAAGGGACCATTTATGCCATCCAACGCTATCCTTTTCAAAGGGATCGGTATTTGACCGGAGAATCCTAATGTTCCCTTAATAGGTTGCTATGCATGTCTAATTTATGATTACAAATCATATATTTGATTAAATCTAGTTTAAGGTAATCAATCATTCCATACAAATCATACAAATACAAGTCAAATAGCAAATTAACTTCATAATCAGCAACTCAGAATAAGTACATGCATATAACCAACTATCTAACAAGTACAATCAAGTACAACTCAAGCCTTTGAGTACTACAAATTAATACTCTGAACTACAGTAACGTATTAATCCCAACTTACTTGGTATATTTGGTTACTCACTTAACCAATCGCAAGTTAACTCGTTTTCGTATGTCCTATAATATATAATATAAATGCATTTTTAGTATTTATATTTTAATGATATGTATATGTATATATACTCTAGGTTATGATTTAACCTAATTCTTTCCATATACATAATAGTTATTATTAATTCATCCTAAGTTAGTTTAGGGTTCAATTTTCGAATTTGGTTTTGATTTAGGTTCTAAAGCGATTCCAATTAAGAATATTATACGTAAAGCCTAAAAATGCGATCCAAACACAAATGTAAAATTCATCATATTAGGCTCAAATATCCTAATTATCTCTTTTAGTTCTAAATCAGTATTCTATTTTATCCAGTACACTTAAATCCTTATTAGTGTACCGAACTTATTCATAATGTAAGAAAATTTTACATTTTTCATATAATTATCTAAATTTAAGTATCTTACCAGATTTTATATATATTGCTATTAGTAGTATAATATTAATTTTTATTCTAACATTTTCTATTTATTATGTTTCTAATTTTTGCATATTATGTATTATTACCTATTATGTACATTATATATATCTAATATTTCTATTACTCCAAATATCATCTCCCAATATCAATTAATATCTCAAAATATTTAAATTCATCACAAATCAGATGTTATACCTAATTACCCTAAATTACAAAATTAACTTAAAATTGACCATTTTTTTTTACCTATTATAAATTTACTACATAATACTCTAATAATTATATCTAACACCCTAAATGGTACAAATATCATACTTCATTAGATTTTAACATCCTAAAACATATAATTATGCACTAAATCAGTAATTATCTATTTAATTACCCAATTAACCCAACATTATCAATTTTATGCATCATTTTAAGGCTTAAAAATTATCTAAAAATTTCAAAAATTAATTTTTGAAAAAGGGTTTCATAGCACTATTATATAACCCCTAAGTAATTTACAAAAAAATTTTAGGCTCAAAACTACACTCTTAAGGTCATTTATTTCTAACCCAAATCAAGTTCGGGTTTGTGAGATTTCTTAAGGACCATATATTAGGGACATATTTTTATTAAAATAATATTTTTCCTAAAAACTACATATAAAAATATTCTGGAGTACCAAATTTTATAATTTTCTAAGTATATTTAATATTTTTAACAAAATATATAAAATTGGGGGAAAATTTGGACTCATCAAAACCGGTGGCTCCAGCCACCTTAGGCGTTGCTACCATCGTGTGATGGTGGTGGCCATCTACTCCCAGGTGCTCATTTGGTTGGGGATCTCCTCTAAAGTCCTAACTACATAGATTTTTGCTAATTTTTTTAAAACTCTAATTTTCTCTCAAATTTTCAACCCTCTCAATTTTCTACAACTCCAAACATCCTAAATGAGTGTCTATAAAATTTTGGGTATTTATAGAGGTCTTAGGGATTTTTTGTACATTAAATTGATGTGATAATTGCTTTATCTTACCTTTTTTTCACTTTTTATTTGTTACATTTTGATTGGTTAATTTTATTTCTTCATTTCCAAGCTATTACAACCACTTTTTGGAGATTTCCATATTTTTCCATAATTTGCTTGATTTTTCCTTAATTATTCATGCATTTTCTTTAATTATTTAACATTATTTTAGCCTATTTAGCATATTTTAAATAATTACACGTATTTCTACCTACATATAAATTCATATATGGTATAAATAAATACTCCTAAATATCATTTAAGTTATTTCATGATTTTTAGTATGCATATAATTTATCTCTAGCATTTCGTTAGTTATCGGAATGCATTTTACGTATTTTCGATAAATAATGAGTAATGTAATTAAAATTTGGAAATTTTCTATGTTCTTATTTTATTACTTATTTTCCTAAATTCGAGCTTATAAGATCACTTTACTAATAATTCTAGCTTTATTGTAAAATTTGGGCTCAATTAGACAATTTATTCAATCGCCCTAAATTCTACATGCCAAACCCTAAGTAGCTAATTATGATCTTACAATAGGAGAGCCTTAAGTTTAAGCAACTGTAGTAGTAATACTGGAGGGGGTCAGAAGAAATCTTACAACTCTCACTAATGTAGAAAGATTAAGGCAAATGGTGGACGTAAGAAGCCTTCATTCCCTTGCTTCTTATGCAATAGCATGCGTAAGGTAGCAGATTGTTCACATAAAGTTGCACTCAATACCATAACTCGGAAGGTAGAGAATATATGCTAAGATAAAGAGTCAAAGAGTAATGGTGAGGAACAACCCTACACATGTTGTCAGCTATTGGAAAGAGTTCCTTGGTGTGAGATAAGCTTAAGATTGATAATAAATTGATGTATGTTTAGCTGAACATCAATAGCAAAAGTGCCAATGCTATGGTAGACTCCAAAGCTACATACAACTTCATCAATGGGCTTGTGGTAAAAAGATTAGGGCTGGTTCTTGCTAAAGACACTATCCAGATTAAAGCTATCAACTCCAAGGCTTGTCTTGTCCAAGAAGTTACAAGAAGGGTGAAGGTGAAGTTTGGGGATTAGATTGGAAATCTCAATTTCATAGCAATCCCATTAGATGATTTCGGCATAGTCCTTGGGATAGATATCTTGAGACATGCTAAAGTTGATCCCATGCACATAGCTAATTGCTTATTATTTATGGGTGAAAAGCTATGTTACATATTAGGAAGAAGGTAAGCAACCATGACAAGGAGGGAAAGAATATTAGGGTTATGATGCTATTAGCACTCCAATCAAAGAGAGATCTTAAATACTAAGAGCCTACTTCTTTGGCTACCCTTATAGAGAAGAAGAAAGCAGGAAAGACTAAGATACTAGGGGTAATAAAGAGTATCTTAAAGGAGTACAATTCTGTGATGCCCCATAAGCTCCTAAATGAGTTACCTCCTAAACGGTTAGTAGACCATAAGATTGAGCTTACTTTTGGTGCTAAACCAGTTGCTAGAGCTCCATATAGAATATCGCCTCCTAAACTTGCTGACTTAAAGAAGCAGTTGGATGAGTTGTTAAAAGCAAGCTTCATCCAACCTTTTGAAGTACCATACGAGGCTCTTGTTCTATTGTAGAAAAAGTAGGATAGGAGTTTAAGATTATACATTGACTACTAAGTCTTAAATAAGCTTATTGTGAAGAATCATTATCTGATCCCTTTGAACGTTGATCTATTTAATCAATTGAGTGAGGGTAAATACTTTGCAAAGCTAGATCTTCACTTAAGGTATCATCAGGTTCGTATTGCTGAGGGTAATGAGCCTAAGATGACGTATGTTACTTGGTATAGTACGTATGAGTTCTTGACGATGCCCTTTAATCTCACAATGCTCCTGTAAACTTTTGTACTTTGGTGAATAATGTATTTCATGAATATCTCGACAAATTTGTAATTATCTATCTAGATGACATTGTTGTGCATAGCTTGACATCATAGGGCTACGTGAAGCACATATGGATGGTTTTTCAAAAGCTTCAAGAGAATCATTCATATGTGAAGCATGATAAATGTGCTTTTCCCTAAAAGCACATCAACTTCTTAGGTCATGTAGTTGAGGAAGGGCAAATCTGAATGGATATGGCAAAGGTAGAAGCAATCAAGTAGTGGTTAGTGCCCAAGAGTGTGATTGAGTTGTGGTCCTTTCTTAGACTTGTCAATTACTATAGAAAATTTATGAAAGGATCCCCTCATTGATCTGTTGAAGAAATATCGATCATGGTTATGGGATAGGGAATGTCAAAATGCCTTTGAAGAATTGAAGTGTATAATGACAGAGGAGCTAGTCCTCTCACTTCCTAACATTTCTAAGCCTTTCAAAGTCTATGAGAATGCCTGATATATCACATTGGATGGAGTTTTGATGCGGGAGACCATGCAATGGCATATGAGAGTAGGAAGCTAAATTTAACTGAAGGTAGGTACTTGATGTTACGCCCCGAAGTCGCGAAGTCGCAACAGTCCCGCCGTGTAAACAATTCTATGATAGAAACTGGCCTCACAGTTCCTACCATAGAGATAATCTACACAAGGCGTCGACAACCACTCGCTTTGAAGTAAACAGTTCGATTAATGATTATACTACAAATATGATAAGTAACTCAAATTACTATTAAACATAGATAATCATATAAATAAGTCCACAGAGCTTCCCAGGAAGATTTACATAATAACTACAGTTTACTAATTTACAGAATAACTAACAGTCTTCATCCTTTAACTAACAGTCTTCATCCTTTAACTACAAGTTCAGTCTGGTTACACATTAAGCTAAATAACTTGATCCTCACACCCCTAGCTTCAAAAAGACTAACCTCTGGATAATTGTAGGGCAGCATGGTACTTGAAGAGATTACAAATTAGAACCTGCAAAAGGATCTATAAGGGTATGAGTAACTACAGCTCAGTAAGTTGAATTGGAGACTCATGAATGCATATAAGCACAAACAGGGTTATCAAACAATTATTTTCATGCAATGCAACAATCAAGTGTCATCGCACAACGTAGTCCGGTCCGTTGTGAAATCAGAGAAATTTCACCCGCTCCGATCCGGGTTGAGGAGTTCCATGTTATGCAGCAGCTCACAACCAAACCCAGGCTTGTGCAATGGAGACCTCACTCCTCCCGCGACTACCTTCGAACCATTGACTTCACCCCCGCCGCGACCTCCTCTCCTGTCACTTAGTTCGACTGAGGATGAAGAAGGGATCATTTTGCAATCCTGCGCTATCCCTTTCGAAGGGGTCGGTATTTGGTTGGAGAGTCCTATGATCCCCTAACGGGTTGCAATGCATGACGTTTTCGGTTATTACGATCGACTAAGATTAAATTCCGGTTAAGGTTTTCAAACAAGTTCATACCAATTAAATCAGTCACAAAATCACTCACAGCACAAATTCCAGCACGAATTCAGATACATCAAACACATGCGCAAACTACTTACAATCACAGGCATATACAAGCCTAAGTCTCCGAGCACTACAAAACTAGTACTCTATTACAATAAGCAATAACCCAACTTACTTGAATTTACTCGATTGTTCGATCCTCAAATTGCGAGCTGATTTGTTTCTGGGTGTCCTATAATGCAAAGAGGTCCTTTTAGTACTTATTTTTATGGATTCTTATTCTAATTTATAATGTAACTCATTTTCCTTATGTATACCTACAACGTATTAATAATTCGTTGTATTTTATTTCGGGGTTCGGCTCCTAAACTAGATTCTAGTTTTAATTCCTAAGTCGTAATTAGGCTTGAATCCCAATGTGACATTAATCACCTTATGCTCGGGTATTCAAATATCCTATTGGGTCGTAATTTTGGTATTCTAACTATTCGGTACACACTAACCCTAATTGGGATATCGGATTTATTCCCGATGTGTAAAAATCTTACATTTTAAGATATTTACTTAAAATTAAATATTAATTCCGATTTATTATTTTTCTGATTTCAATTATAATATTATCTAAATAACTTTATTTTTTTAAATTTAGTAATTTATATTTTCACATATTCCTAATTTCTCATATTCTTTACCTAATTTCCCTAATTAACCATAATTAGTACCTAAAAGCTAGGATTAGGGTTCCACTGTAGAGATTAACTTCCTTAATTATCTAATTAAGATCCAAATCAGTAATTAACATCCTAATTACCTAATTAATCCCAAATCACCCAATTTTACCATCATTTTAGAGCTAAAAATTAACTTAAAATTTTCAAAAATTAATTTAAAAAAAAGGGCTTCATAGCACTGTTCTAAATCATATGAGAATCCTACAGAAAAATTTTGAGCCCCAAACTACATCCCTAAGCCTATTTAATTTCCGGTTTAATCATGCTCGGTTTTGATCAATTTCTTAAGAACCCTATATTTCCAGATATAATTAAACTAAATCAATATTTTTCCCTAAATCTACATACAATAAAACCTCAGAATAACAAGTTTCATAATTTTCTGGGCAAAATAACTAATTTTACAAAATTATACAAAAATCGGGGTGAATAAATGACTAACCGGTTCAAAGCTTTCTGGCCGTCCAAACCCGGTCCAAGGCTGTCGACCGGTCCAGACGTTGGTCCTAGTGTAGGGTGGTGGTGGTGGTGGTGGTTCGGTCCCAGGTGGTGGTGGGTGGTGGTTCTAGTTCACCTTGCTAATCTGCACAGTTTTCCTTTTTTTTTTTATTTTCTGGAATTTCTCTCGATTTTTCTTGTATTTCGATTTTTCTCAGATTACAAACTGTCCAAATGTCTTCTGAGAATTTTTTCCTTATTTATAGACAAACATAGTAATTAATGTGCATTATTTTGATGGGATTTTGCCCATTTCCTTGATTTTAGGCTTTTAGTTTGGCAAATTCTTATTGGCTAATTTTTTTTCTTTTCAGTCACGACCTGATCTAGTCGTAGATATCTTCTTCTGATTTTTTTATAATTATTTTGTATTTTTCTTTAATTATTTACTTAATTTTCGGCCTATTTTAGCAATTACGCGTATTTTTATCTACACGTAAATACATGTAGGGTACACGTGAACATTCCTAAATATTATTTTGGTCATTCTAAAATTTTTAGTATACATATAATCTATCTCTACTAATTTATTAGTTATTATATTACACTTTTTGCCTTTTCGGTAATTAGCAGTTATTATGCTTAAAATTTGAAAATTTTATAATCTCCTATTTTACTACTCACTTACTTAAATTTAAGTTTACAGGGTCATTTTTACTGGTATTTTGTTAAATAGTTTATAATTTGGGTTTGATCGGATCCTTTAGCCGATCGTCCTAAACCTTGGGTTTTAAGTTCAAACCTATAGTTACTTGGCTGGGCTTTAGGGTTTACACTTGACATAAGAGAAGGAGTTACTTGCAATTTTGCACTGTCTAAGGACCTAGAAATACAATTTGTTGGGATCAAAGTTTTTGGTAAAGATAGATAATTCTACTGCTAGTCATATCTTGACTCAACTGAAACTCTTTGCCGCTAAAGTGAGATAGAAAGAGTTCTTGGTAGAATTTGACATGGAGATTGAGTATTGCAATGGGAAAACTAATTAGATAGTGGATGCTTTAAGCAAGTGAATAGATTTAGCCTCCTTAGGCAAATTGCACACTAATCGACAAGTCCAGTCTTTACTTTAATCTAAGAGCAAATCAAGCAACATTTAAGCTAAGACCTATTGAGCAAGAATCTTAAGTAGTTTATTGAAGAAGGGAAGAGCCGCAAATTCTAGATGGAGGGTAACCTAATATACACTAAGGTTCATTAACTGTATGTCCTAATGGTGAGTAAATTGAGAAAGGGAGCTTATGATGGAACACCATGATATTCTATAGGCTAAAAACGCTAGTTAGCAAGGAACATTAAGCTTATAGAAGTAGAGCTATTATTGGTTAGATATGAAGAAGGATGTGATGAGCTATACAAAGACTTGTCTAACCTGCCAACAAAACAAAATTGATAGGTAGAAGATTGTAAGGTTGTTGGAACAACTTCTAGTACCATCCCGCCCATAGGAGACCTTCTCTATGGACTTTATCAATTTTGTACCAAAAGTAAGGGAGTATTTATCCATTTTTGTTATTATTGATGGGTTTTCAAAGTATGCCATCTTTGTTCCTATCACAAAGAGTTCAAATGCAAAAGAAATAACTTAGCTATTCTTCAAAAAAGTTGTAAAGTTTAGGATAGTACCCCAAAATATAATGAGTGGTAAGGATGCTAAGTTTATAGGGAAAGTTTGGATTAAGTTATTCCATTTCCTGGTTTTTGAGTAGAACATGACCTCCAATTACAATGCTCAAAGTGGTGGGTAGATAAGGAGATCCAGTAGTTTACTGGAGGAATACCTTTGGCATTTTTTTAGTACCAACCAAAGGAATTGGGTTGACTTACTAGATATTGCCCAATTTTGTTTCTATCTCCAGTAGAGCTCTTCCTCTAACAAAAGACTTATCGAGATTAGCATAAGTTAACAACCATTATTATCCCATACAGTAGCCATACCATACATTAAGAGATGCACAAGAACTTACCAGCTTACTAGAGATTGGAAGTAGAGCTTAGAAATAATGGAAGCTTATCTTGAGAAGGCTTTTAAGAGGATGAAGAAATGGGGAAATCAAAACTATTAACTTAGAGAATTTAATATTAGAGATCAGGTCCTCATAAAGCTCCTTCCAGGATAGGTCAAATCATTACGGAACAAGGATAAAGGGCTGACTCAAAGGTATACTGGTCCAATTCCTATTATTCAGATGATTGGAAGAGTAGCTTATAAGGTTGAGCCCTTTGCATAGTTGAAGGTTTATCTGATTTTCCATGTTAGAATCTTGATGTTATATTATCTAGACATGGAAGATCCATCTCACAATGTGTCTAAGCAGCTACAAATCAAGATTAAGTTCGACTTAAGTCAAGTCATTAAAGATATCCTTGTAGAGAGAATAGTCAAAGATCTTGCCACCAAATAAGAGCAATCAAAGTACTTAGTCAAGTAAGGAGATTGAGGAGAAGAAGACAATAGTTAAGAGACTAGAAAAGACCTCAAGCCCACATCTAAGAGAAAGTTTGCTTTGCTAGCCCAAAAACCTCCATCATTAGATCTAAGCTCTAACATATATTGCCGATGACATCAATAGAATTAAGTAGGGTGGGAGGTTGGTGGTGAGATGACAGGGTCACTTTTTGTAATATAATTGTACTAGTAGGGCTCCATCCTTTTGTACATTATTATAACATAGAGGGGGATTTTTTGTACTTATAACTTAAGGCTTTACTATTTTTGTATAGTTTCCATTTCAGGAATGCGACCCTTTTAAGAATTTTAATGTTTATTCCTACAAGGTCTAAAAATGCTCGCTATACTCTTTACGAAGTATGAGTATTCTTTTGGATTGAAACTTTCACTCACCACTTTGGTTGATCATGACTAATGGCATCTTATTACACATACAAAACCCCTATGCACACATTATTGTAACCTTAAATGTGATATTCAATTATGATTTTTACTCGTATCCCTTTTACTTACTATTACCTTTTTATTTTATTTCATGTTGCTTAAAGATTTATGCCTTATTGGCCACCATGCATGAGTTAGGTTTATTTACTATTGTAAAGGTAGGATAGTAAGCGTCATAGTCCATCTTTATGCTAAAAAAAGCCCCGGATCGTGACACTGTACACCCAACCCTTACCAAGCGCCTCTTGTTGGTCTTATTATATTCTGTAGTTGAAGGGTTTTTCCTGTTTAAATTTTGATTTTTGGTAGAAAAGACCTATTAAACAAATTAATAAGTCCTAAATTAATACCCTCCAAATATAATGAAACTGGAATTTTGAAACTCTTCAAGAAATTACATTTATCCTCTAGAATCGAGGACATAGTAAATTTTCCTTATCATTCCCTTGTTGGAATTAATTATAGGTTTGTCGATTGTGGTACCTAATGTCGGTTATGTATTCAAAATGTTAAATTGTGCACTAATGATCTAGTCATCAAGGTGATAGTAATCTAGCGATGGTAACTTTAGTCTCCTGATAAAATACATTAAGTTTAATTTTACCTTTTCCAACAATTGTGCAATGTCTAATGGTTTAGGGGGCAAAAAAGGAAAAAATAAAAATAAGTTTAGCTAAATAACAAGAAAAAAATGAAAAAAAAAAAGAAAAAGAAAGAAACAACATTGACAGTCTAAAATTAACACTTGCCTATGAAGCTAAGTACTGTATCAACAAATAGGGATATATATATATATCAAAAACCCCTTATAATTGGCACCTTTATGCTACCCATTTCTCTTTGCAATGCTATTGTTTATTATTTATTTCTTACATCAAAAAGGTTTTGATAATTCTTTGTAGAGAAAATTTTTTTAACAAGAATGATTTATCATCCAATATACCTTTTTATTGGGAAATTATTCTTATAAATAAATTTTATGCTATGCTTAAATTGTCAAACGTGAAAAGTTATCTTTCTAAACACAAGATACTTACAATTGATTCAATCTTTTTTCTTTCTTTTAGACATGGTGTCCTTTTTTATGGTAAAGTACTGAAATAGAAACCTATTTTGTTTATGTTTTTTATTTTGCATCAATTTTTTAGGTTTTTTACTTAAAATATGGGTATATATTTTTCAAAAGAAAATTCAAAAAGAGTAGATTGAAGCCCCTCTTTAAGTTGATTTTTTCTTTCTCTTTTTCGAAAAAGCTAACTATTACACATAGAACTTTAAGGGATGGAAAAAGTAAATCTAATCCATCCCATTTGAGTAACTAATATTTATATAACTGGATTATGACAGATTTAGCAAGTTGAATATGGATCATATTTAAAAAAAAAATACATAAATTATTCCTATTCTTGAATCATTTTCTTAAAAACTTCACAGAAATTTAGACCACAGACATAGAGTATCTATAGTCCTAGAAAGTGCTCCACTCATTCGTTCTCCTTCTTTAGAGACAGTCAAGTTTAAGATTTGTTTATCTTTTTAAATTGATGTTGACCATCAAGTTGAGATGGCCGAGTTGGTCTAAGGCGCCAGATTAAGGTTCTGGTCCGAAAGGGCGTGGGTTCAAATCCCACTTTCAACAATTATATCGTTTCATTTTCTACTCTCTAGCTTCTGCTTGAGATGGGCTGCATCGCAAATTTTCAGGTCCATTTAAAAAGCTCGTGAAGTAATTTTTATTACAAATGATTTTTATATCTACATAAAAGCAAACATTAGTTAATAAAGTGGGTCGAAACCTGCTTACGGAGGATGTTCTTCCTCATGTTGAATCCAAACGACGGTGAGTTGAGCTGGATTCAAGTATGACTTGATATTAGTACAAACTTCAATTCATTTAGCTCGATAAACTTGAGAGCCTGATGAAAGACTAAACAAGCTTAAAATTTATTGAGTTTTATAAATTTGAGTCAAGTTCATGCTTTTATACAGTTCTAATTAAAGGGAGTATAATTCTTCTCGAACAGTTGAGTTTATAAGAATATATCAAACTGGGTTTAAGTTAGTTAAGTAATAATTTAAATCAAGTGTGAGTTTTAAAATTTAATTGGCTTGTTAAGTTAAGGTATAACTCTAATTTTTAATTTTCAAGTCGGATTCAAGCTCATAGGATGGCATTTTAAACCGAACTCAAAATCCAAAGTTTAAGCTAAATACTAGCAAAACATTATCTAATGCGGCTAAACTGCCAGCATCTTTAGTTTGTAAAAGTAACAGATTCATCGATATGAGAAAGTGGATACACGAAAATTGGGCTCAGCAAACGTGGGACGGAAACTCTCCGTGTATTTTTATATCTGAAGATTTTATACTATAGTGGTTATATACATCTTTCCTATGTACGTATACAAATCTTTAAGTTGATATGCTATATGGGAAGTAAAATTATTTTAACATGCCCTTCTGTGTGAATTTACCATGTTTTTTGCTAGCTAGCAGACAAGGCAAGGCAAGTCAAGGCAAACAAAATATATGTAGAACAACATCGAAACACGTGTTGATGCATCCAATGTTACATTGTTTTGAGTACTATTATAGTGTATCTCCAATGCTCATTGTTAGATACAAGGACGGTTAGGTCTGAATGTTTGTTGAAGCAGTATAGATAATTCATCCTCATTGATACCAATCCGTTCTCTCTCTCTCTCTCTCTCTCTCTCTCTAACTGGGGTCTAGGGCGAATTAGATTCAAGATTCCAAATATTCAAGCCAGCCATGGTATGTCCAAAGTTCTAATATCGCGTATTCTGAGTTTATTAGTTTATACTTGTATATTTTGATCGTTAAATTAAACTTAAATGAGCATATTGCAATAATGGTGGGTTTTGGAGTGAAAAAAAAGAAATGAAATGAAGGTGTGTTCTGTGGATGTTGTGTGCAGTCCCTAACACCTTTGATGTTCCGATCACTGGTCAGGCTGGTGACAACGTTGATAGGCGAACCTGCAGCCTCGGTCTCGACGATCTTGTACTACAGTGATCTTTTGCCACAGAATGTTGTGTTGGAGAGATTAGTCAGACATGAAATGCTTCATCATGATAATTACTTGTTCCATTTCCTCATCAACTTCTTGAGATGTTTTTGGTAGCTAAGCCCTTCTTTCTCATATTGACTTGGTCTTCTTTTTGTTTGTCAATTCTTTTATCATCTTCAAGGATGGGTTTATACATTTTGGTTAAATAATATAATGGTGGTTTCATATGTGATTTTAACTAATACCACATATTGTTAGGATGTGGCCAACTATTATTTTAAGCAAACGGATTGACTGCAACTTTTAATCTATAATCGATAGAGTTTGTTTCTTCTTGTCAATTAATGTATAAAGATGTTTCCAATGAGTAAGTTGTTGATGGCGAAAGATTTGGACCCTATGAATGTTGTGGTTCCTGTCTATTTGTTCAGATATTCACTGAGGATGGACAAATTAAAAGTTATGCCCTAAATTCCTCAGATGAGGTTGCGATTCAAAACGCAATCTCTTGAACCACACAAGCTCACCGTCCTCAGGGATATAAATTCATCCACCATGTTGTGTCTAAGGAGTGTCCCAAAATAAATATGAAATATAGTCATTACAACTATATTGCATCAAGAGCCCAACTTAGGCAAAAGCTCAAGTAATCAAATTCATGAAGTTAAAATTTAAAAGAGCACAACAATATCTCTAGAACACATTTTATAGATGCAAGGATTTTTTTTATTAGATGCATATCATGTGCCTACAATATAAGTCATGTGCCTCACATAATGTTAGATGAGTGATTTAACTTGAGATGACAATTTCAAGTGAGATGAACTAAAGAAGGATCTAAAAGGAGGGATATATAGTCTTAGTAGAATCACGCTACTTGTGGTAGGTGAAAGAGCTTAATCTTTTGTTTTTATCAAGCATTGCTTGATCTTTGAGTTATTAAAACTTAAATGCTAAGAGATTCTAATCTTTTAGTCTCTATTTAATCATTCAACTTAAAAGCTTGACAATCAATTATTGTTTCTATCTCTTCTAGTTGTATTATTTTCTTGAACGTAAATGCTAAGATATTTACAATGTTTGGTGTTGAACGACCACCATTAGATTACCTTCATAATCAATAATTAGGATTATGCACTCTTTTCTAAAATTGATTAGGGCTTTTGAGTACCCATGTTCAATAGTCTATAGAATATCCTATTAAATGTATAAGTCTATTGAGAAAGATTTAAACCAATCAATTTAGCTTGAATGGTTCTTGTTTCAGACATACCAAACCAAACTCACTATACCATTTTAAGATATAGGTTTGATTATTTGGACCCTATCACTAATCTAAGTAATTAATCTAAATTATTATCTAATTAATCAAATATAAAGATATTTTAGCCCTCTACACATTTAAGAAAAATTTCTCAACATGCCTTCTTGCCTATCTCTATCATGAATCATACTCAAGTCCATACTTCTCCAAATAATAGTAACGATGTTCTTCATTATGTCTCACATGGGGTGGGCATAAAGCCTATCATCACTTAAACTGAAGTTAAATGAGTAATCACATACATTTGCATGAATCATACTAATGCAATTGTAAGCTAGAATAAACAATGTTCACTAGATAATAGATTCAATAAGTAATATAGAAACCTTTAATTTTAGTCATGCAAAAGTCGGTTCATTCAATTTCTTAACTTGATTCAATCACTAAGAGTTGATCTAATTACTACTTTGCAGTATCTTTTTTAATGGTGGGCAACTCCTTGTCCAATGTTTCCTTTTTGTAGTGAACAAGATTTGTTCTAACATTTAGTCTTGTCCTATGAGTGGATGGTGTAAGTTCGGTATGGGCGATTTTAAGTGAAAGCAAAAAAATAAAAGGTTAAAACTTTTCTTAGATAGTTGCAAGAGTGTAATTTGAGACGATGCAATTCAAAATGAGAAGCTATGGTTCTTGAAGCAAGTTTAGTAAAGGGTGTATGGCTTATTATGGAAGGAGAGATGTGAGGCTCTCTTCAATTGCAAAACCCCAACCTTAGCTCAACTGTATATAGGATGAAGGCATGGATGTTAGAAAAATAGAAGGCAATAATTGTAAATGGAGTGTCCTTTATGTGGTTTTAATATGAAAGGAAGTGTGCTTAAGGTGGTTTAGGTTGAGGAAAGAAGACAAGACAATGGAAGTGGTAAGATGAAAGGATAAAAGTGGTCTATAAAGTATGTAAAGGAAGGAAATAGTTAAAACAATCAAGTTGAAGTCGGGGATAGGTATTAATATGGTATGGTCGATAGTTTGAATTCCCATGTGATATTGCAAACGGTTGTAATAGCAATGCTTAAGATTGGTTTTGTTTCTAATGAGTTCATCGATTCAATTCCATTTAAATAAGGGACGGTAGTAACGGTGATGGGTCAACGATGAGACTAAATATGAAGGTAAGCATAGCTATTTGGTATGAAATAGTAAAAGAGAATTAATTAATATGAGGTGGTTTAAGCTTGACTTTAGGACTATAGGCCTTTCAATTAAAGCATGTGAAATACATACCCTTAAACTTGCGTAAAGGATGGTCATGGATACAGGATGGAAAAGAATAACTTTTGAGTCTAATTGTTAACAATCAGTTTTTGTGCTTATTCGAGATCCCCAAGTATTATATTTAGCTTCATTGTCTTACTTTTGAGAAGCCTAACATATTAAAGCTTGTTATATAATGTCAATTTGCCTTGAATTAATTACAAATATATGACTTGTATTACAATAGTTTTGTAAAGAAGTGATTGAGTTATTATTATTATTATTTTTATAAAAACAGGATCCATATTTTGTAGTTCTTTGTTAATGGCACTTAAGGGACTTGTGATACAATTTTATTAACTAATTTAATAATTAAGTAAGTGAAATTGATAAATAGAATTAAAAATTATTGAAAAAGGCATTAATAAAATATAAAAAGAAAAAAGTGAAAAATGAAAAAAGAAAAGGAGCAACAACAACTATTACAAAGCCACTTATTGATCACCTCAATGCTAAGGGATGGCTAGCATCTTAGGAGGAAGGTAAGGTTTGTGTACCTACCCTCCACACCACAAAGGATCATTGGCTAACTCTTGGCCTCAAAGTGATTGATAAGTGGCCTTTTGGACACCACAAGTTGCAACTCACATTTATGTGGGTCTTGTAACTCATAAAGTGATGGTGAGCAATTACATAGCATGCTAAAAATTATTTAGAAAAAAAAAAAAAAGCCTAAATACCTGCTTTGTTGGGCTATTACATCAAATTTCCTTTCCCTTTTTTTTTTTTTAATTTTTTGTTTTCTTGGTAGTCAATGACTACCCTCTACTCTATATGTTGGGGGAAGGGCTATGCGACTATCCTAAGGTGATGGAAACCACCCACCACCACTTTTTGGGCTACACGACTCCAACCTATAGTGGCCAAAAAACCACTTGCCAGCTACCCTAAGATAAGGGGATGGTTAGTGATCATTTGCATGAGATTTGGGGATGGGGTTGGCTCTCCCACCCTTAGGTTGGCTAGCAAGTGGCCTCATAATTGCTACAGCTTCTTCTCTTTTTTATTTATTTTTTATTTTTTCTTCTCATATTTAATTAATGCATTTTTTCAATAATTTTTAATTGTATTTATTTCTTTCATTTACTTAATTAGTAAATCAACCAATAAAAGTGTATTACATATCCCTTAAGTGTTATTAGCAAAAAAACTATAAAATATGAATCATGTTTTTGTCAAAAAAATAATTCATGTCATTTCTTTACATAATTATTATAACACTAGTCATGTATTTGTAATTAACCTATTTGTCTTTTAATTTTATTTATAGAAATGCATATCAAAATGTGGACCAAGTAACTTCTTTTACTAAGAGAATGATATGTCCATCTAATTAGTTGTTAAGCACATCAACAACACTCCCAAAACTACTATTATAGGTCTTTCTAGTAAGGTCGGTTGTTCTATGTGTAATCATTTTAATAATAGTTAATAATCAACAAAATCCCCCTATTAGCTAGCCAAAAAAAAAAAAAAAAAAGGAAAGTGTATTACATGGTGTAATTGTTAAGTTATTAATTGACAATACCATTATCTTAATTACTTGTATAACGTGCTATATAGGCTAACTACTCTTATGGAAATTAAAGCAGCAAACATGTTAAACTTTTACTAAAGAAGAAACAAACATTTCAGGCTAAGGAAATTTCATTTCAATTATAGCTATAAGATGGAAAAGGAAGTAAATCAAAGTCTAGAGTAACATTTATTAATAAAATTAGATTAAAAGTAATAGAAATGGGCTTCTGGATTGGTCTATTTTCATTTATCCTAATCATTTTTTGTGTAAGGCTACCTACTTTCCGTATGGCAAATTGTCTATCAACATATGGCAGACTTGTTTCATGTTCTTGCTAATCCAATGGGGTTTAGAACGTTTAGTTGTAGACTACGGGTTAATAAAAGAATAACGATGTTAACTCATTGTTAGAGCAAGCTGATCAAATTCACTAACTCTACTTAGAATCTCCATAAGGCCTGTTGAACCAAAATATGAAAACTTAACTTGCTACAATCAGTGTAAGGTAGCTTTCCAAAACTGCAAATATGCTTACATTAGTCCCAAATAAAAGAACTTGAAATACAATACTGAAATAGAGAAATTTAGCATAAACAATCTGGATAAGTCATTATGCTAATGCATAAAACTAAAAGATAAATGGTAGCGTCGATGTAAATTACACTATAACATAAAATTATAATAAAACAGTATAAAACTAAAAAAGAAATCGTTAAATCGTCAAACATCTTACTATCATCAAAATCCCCACTACCTCCTACCATCACTTTTAGTATCATCGACACTGCCAATTTTATTATCGATATTACTGCAAATAATATACAATCTTCTATATCAAATTTTTTTGAAGTATCCACCGTACTTCATCCTTAATAAGATCAATATTATGATACCTAATTGCTTGTTAATTTTGATAACCCATTAAACTTAAACAAGATAGCATTTAAAATCAATAGAATCAGTTTTGAATTCGTGGTTATATTTATTTTAATATTTTCACTCACAATTTGCCTGTGAGTTTATACCTATAGCTTTGTATCTATTTCGATTAGGAGAAACCTCAAAACTCGTAGAATTAAATGATTTAAGGGATAAAAATAAAAATTTAACCATCAATGTTTGATTATTTTTCTACTTGAGTTCTAAATATTTATTATTATTATTATTATTTTTTACATCCGCATCCTCAATGTTTGTAAAAATTTTCATATTAGCCCTCTTGTTTATAGCATTAGTTTTTTCTATTAAACAAAGACATGCAGCACAATCCCATTCATCCATGTATAAATATTGAATCAATTATATAATAAAATGTTAAAAGATAAGTAATATAATAGAAAATTGAAAAAATAAAAATAAAAGTACAAAATTTGTATTAAAAAAAATGTTCCGGCCACAATAAGAATAAAGGAGTAGACATGTAGCCGCCTGAGGATAGGTTCGCATGACGCCACAAAAAAGCCAATCTGAAGTGACTCATAGACAATAATAATAATAATAATAATAATAGTGGGTTATTCAAGCCATTTGCAATACTTTTTTTCTTTTTTGTTGGGGGTGGTGGAGTGGGTGGGTGCTGGTGTTGGTGGGAGGTAGTGCCATGTGGATGGGCAACAATGTTATTTTAAGGTCATTCTACTTTTCTCAAAAATAAAAGATAGCTAACGGTCGTCTTTGATAGATTCTACGAACACCCCTCACCCTAAACATAAAAAATAATAATAATAATAATAAAATAAATAATAAGAAGATGGCTTGAATGGTTATTTTTTTAAAATAATTTTATATTTTATATATTTTCTTAATTTTGAGTTTTTTATTATTTTATCTTTTTTTTTTTATATTTTATAATTTCACGAATGACATTGTGCCACGTATCTTTCTCTAAAAAGAAACACCATCAATAAAAGTATTCAATTGAAAATTTTTATAAATATTGTGGATTTGAATGTGAAATAATAATAATAATAATAAAGGTTTAGTACTTTGAGTTGAAAAATGTTCAAATGTTGAGTTTCATATGATTTAACTTGTAAGACACAACCTCTCCGTTCCCTTCTCCATTTTGTCCCCTTCATTCTATCGGTAAATTCAAAGGATACTAATAAATCAAGCACATTTACTAATTACTCAAGTTGGACTCAATATTTTGTTGGGTTTGATTTAACCACAATCAAGCTAAACTTAGGATAAAGTAACTTAAACAATTTATTGATAGAAGCTTATGTTTAAAACTTTCTATCTCGACAAATTCACTAGGTTAATTTAACGTGACTTTAATTTGAATATATATTGAACTTAATTTAGAGTTATATTATAGTTTTAACATGAGTTTAATAAAAAAGAATAACTATCAGTTTAAACGAGTCGAGAGAGAGCTAAACTCAAGCTTCTTCAGTACTATTCAAATTAAACTTGAGTTAAAAAAGTTAAGCAGAACTAAACTTGGAAGTTTAAAATTTCCAACCTTAGATGAGCTTGATATTTGTATCGTCACCCGAAAAAATCTTTCTCCAGTTCAAATTTTCCCCTGGACGCGCACTTTTGACTGCCCATCTTCCATAATGCTTGAACATATGATGAAATATTTTGGATCCTTATATTTTCGTTTTGTGAAGAAATTGCTTTGCTTCAAAATCAGTTGACAAGTGGGCCATCACTAAACCAGATTGGACCTTTACCTTACCTCGAAAAGTACCAGCCCCACTATTTCCGACTCAAAGCCTTCACATAAATTCTTCAATCATATGCTCGCATATGTTTTTCTGATTTTTGTTTCTGCAGTCGAAATTACGTGGTTGGTTTCTGTTAACTCGGTTGTTTAGATATGAACTTTTAAACCTCCATCGGATCCGACATGTCTTATAACTTGGAGTTCACCCTTGTAGATCTATGCCCTAAGCTCGTATTGCTCAAGTTCAGTAAACTCTACAATGGTTAGAATTCATAAAATAAAAATCAAAAGTGTTAAAACATCTAACTCCTAGAATAACATCGAACTCAACGTTTTTACTCTCCCATCCTTACAGGAGAAGATCTCTCGTTATAAATTGATTTTTAAATGCTGGCTGTACTTCACTATAAATATCATATCATCATCCATCAGCGATAAATCTCTATAAACTTTGCATATCAAGTTTGCCAATTATTTCAAATTACTTTCTACTCTTCAAAACCTTACTGTTAACTTAAACATCGAAGTGATCATGCCAAATAACCTCTCGATATCCTTCTATAGTATATTATTTTACAAAACTTCTATGTATAGAGCTGCCATACTTACCGACAAATACTCAAGAACAACAGTTTCAATATGAATTCACACCTAGACATAATTATTGATTTTTAATTCAATAACAAAGCCCGTTTGATTTCCGATTGGCTCTTGTAATCACACATACCATCAAATTTTTAAAATAAAAATGCTGGTGTAATACAAATTATTTATAATTGGAGTAAAAGGTGAGTACGCTATCTATTAAAGGTATCATATATAGGAAAGAAAAACTCTCAAGCAAAAATATTGGGGCCTATATGTATATATTGCTTTCTTATGTGTCACAGTATATCAATAAAGACATTACTAAAAATAGGTAAATGGAAAAGTACTAAATTTTCAACATTAAGCTTATTTCTATAAAATGGTCTTTGGCTCTGTCTTATTGAACTCTTACTAAACAATGTCGTTGTTATCTAGAAATTAGAGAAAAAAAAAGTATCTAAACTTGGATTTAAATTACCCAATATATAAACTATTATGAGATTTTTCCGATCATTCCATTGTAGTAATATATATGCACCGGAATGAGTCTTCTACCTTTCCAACGGTGATAAGGAATCTTGGCCTTAAAGGGATTATCCTAGTCTTTTTCAATTGTTAACTTTTCTTTGAATTTAGTTGCTTTTTAAAAAAATGATGCATTGGTTACAACATACTATGTATATCACTTTTAGTATGAAAGGGTGATGAAACGAGGAGAGGTTCATCATCATGTAAAGTGACTATTGTCGTAAATTGTAAGTAATCATAAGAACGAAGAGAAAGCAAGCTGGAATTCTGGAATTCGGAGTCAAAATGATTTTGACATTAAAAATTGAAGTGACGATTAAAAAAAGAAAAAAAAAAAAAAACGAAGAAAGAAAACAAAAGATAGGGTAGTATCTATCCTTTGATCGGTAGTACCTGGCCTAGGTATCTCTATACAAATTAATTAATGTGTACTGTAAGGCATCACTATAGGATACGCATTCTTTTTTCTCTCTCTTTTTTTTTGTTAATCAATTAGCATATTGCAATTTGAGAGGGAAAATTGAACTTAGTCAATCAAATTTAAAGATTAATATTTACACCACTACATTATAACAACTTTATAGAATACTAAATTGATAACATAAAAATTAGATTATTTTAGGTATGATGCATCCTAAGATCTAACTTTAATTTGGAAAAGTTCAGAGTTAAAAAAGAGTTTGGAATTGGCAAACAAGAGGAGTAGCAAGGATCACGATCGTGGTCTTGCCTATGAACCTCTCTATCGAGAATTTTTGTCGAAGTGTGAAAAGAAATTTTTGGTTCAAAGAGAAACTCGGCCTCGGACCACACCTATTGTAGTAGTAGTGTTTAGCATGTGTGTGATATGAAGTTTTTATCTAAGGAAGGACTACAATCCAAGAACATTGCCGTAATCCTTGAACATGTTCTTATAGTCTTCTTTTTTTCGATCCTTTTTCGTTTCCATCTTATATCTAATCTTTTTTAAACATTTATATAAATCTAAACAATTCCTTAAACCTCAAGTTCATCAAATTCAAGCATAGTAACCTAGAGAGATAAGTAAAACCACTTAGTTAAAATTGTATAACTTAAGAATAGAACCTAAAAAGAGTTATTCCTATTTTATTATTCAAGTATTGATCATGAAAAGTTATCTGAAGTAGATTCTACAAATTGTATCAAAGACCTAGGTACGTAGAACCTTCTTTAGTAGTTATACATGTATAGGATAGTTAAAGTAAAGTGAATTAATAAATGACTAAAATGTAATATGATTGTTGCTTATATTTGGTTGAGCTTAGAGGTCGTAGTACTAGCGTGCTTAAGGTGGTACCTTATTGATTTTTGGGCAACATTATCACCCCCCCCCACTTGATATGATACAAGGTAGAAATGATTGGTGTTCGAGGGCTATAACTAGTGTCTTGGAATTAAGTAGATTAGATGGCATTTGAGGGCCCTACTGCTAGTGTCCCAATGCTTGTGTAGATGGGAGCCGTAGTGCTAGTTTCCTAACTAGGAACTATGCTTAGAGTATAAGATATTTCGAGTTTGAGTTAATCGTGAGTGATCCCAAGTTGTGTTGACTGTTGACTTAATTAAATATATATTAATTTGTTGTTCAATTTATTATTGTTGCATTATTGCCTGTACTATATTGATTGTTATATAACACGTGCTTGCGTTGTGGATTTCCATACTAAGTGTTAGCGCATTCCTCTTTCTTTTTCGGCTATGGGGACTTTAGATGAATAGGTAGATTATGACGAGAATGAGGAAGTGTATTACTATTATCAAGATGAGGATACTAGAGAATATTCCTATTTCTATGATGATGAGATGTGATAAGTTAACAAGAGAGATTAAATAAACTTGTTGTTTGAGAGATTTGTTTTTTCATTTGCAACATTAAGAGTTTAATTTATTTAAGTTTATTTTAGTTACAATACTTTAAAGAGATTTAATTACTTTGAGATTTATTGAATAAGAGTTATGAAGTTATTTATGAAACATTAAAGAATTTAAGTTGCTTGTTTAGCTTTGACGTATTAGTAGATTACTAAGGATACGTAGTGATCCGTAACGCCTTGAGCTTAAGGCGTTACATTTTATATTTATAATATATAAAAACAAGTTCCTAATAATTCACTACTTTGTTTACTTTAGTTGTATTAGAAATTATGCGAAAGAATAGATAAATTACAAAGGAAATCGACTAATCTACCTAGAAAAATCCTACACAAACCATGTTAGTAATAGGCACATACCTATGTTAATCCATGCCACAAATCTAAGATATAACATAAATTCATGTCAAAGACCATAATAAGATATGTTACACAACACAAATGACAATACTATACAAATCCATATCGATAAAATAAACCATCATAAAAGGAACTGTTTCAAGTTGTAGTTTTTGGTGGGGGTAGAGTTTTCATGGAATTAGGTTTATTCGTTATGGTTTGACACTATTGCATTCACTAGTGTTTTGGCTTAAGAGGGATTAAGTGTGTGATCATTAGGCTTGCAAGAGGTTGGTTTGGATTGCGATAGTTCTTGACTTTTTTTTAGTTCTCCATATGGTTAGGCTTGCCATGGCTTAGGCCTAGTATACAAGTAGCATTGGTTGGTGGGTTTCATTCCCTATTGGTGTGTTTTGCCTTGGTCTAAGTTGTTATTGTGATATGGGTTTTTGTATGATTATGGTTTGAGCAAGTGTCCATTTTGGTGGTGAATCCAATGATGGGTGGATTCAGCCAATGGTAGGTCCACCAAGTTGTACGTTACAATGGTTGTAGATCTTGTGAAGTGGTTATGGTTAGTGATTATGTCAAAGAACAATGTTAAGAAAAGTGTCATGGATAAGCAAAAAATAGTCATTCACAGAACCTAATAGTAAGGAGCAGTCATTCATTATTTAGTAGGATTTTCTTGCCTCGTCAAACAGACATTCTTTGAGGCGAATGTAGGAATGGGCCCTTAGAAGAATATAAAATAGCTATTCCCTCATCATTCTTTTACTTTTTTTTTTTGCCAAATATTCCCCCCTTATTCACTGAAGTGAAACATGGAATAAGGAAAAAAGTTAAGCAAAAAACTTTTAATGGAAAATGATCTTGATTACTAAATCTAAGTTAGTTCTCCTTTCTAGTATATAACTTTTTAAGGAAGCATTTGTTTGGAGTAAAATTTATCCACGAAACTGGAGAATATAGAATGAAGAAAAGGTGGGGCTGCTAGTCTCTGGCCAGCATGTTCACGTTGGTCCGTTCTTCCTGCTTTTATGCCGCGCTAGTCGTGCATAGATGGGACTAATTATTCTTTAATGCCGTGTCTTGCTTGTCCCATATGTTGATTAATTAATAGCTTCAATAAAATTATTGTACCTGATAATAAATTAATGGGTGGCATATCAATGTTAATATTATTATTTTATATGTGATACTATTTATACAATATTAATAATATCTTTTAAAAATTTATATTCACCATTATAATTATATATTAAAATGTCGTTAATATCTTTCCTCCACTCGTCATACTCGTGGCACAAATTAGTATTTTCTCTTAACTCTTCCGGACCAGTTTAATGCTTTTGCTAACTGCTAAGCCGGCCGGTGCAGAACCTCTCTGCTCATGGGTTACAAGTAGCAAAAGTGGACATGTAACGGCTCTGACTCTTTCTGGGTTATGCCTAACTTGTCGTATAGTGTAAAGTGAGAAAGCAACAAAATAAAAAAGTCAATTAAAAAAATTAATCAAAATTTATTCCGTGAAAATTAAATAAACATTTGGATCCAGCTCAGCAGCCCTTAAAACATATTCCATTAAGCTTATTTTAATTTTTAACAATTTAAAGACAAAAGTAATTCACTTTCACCAGACCCACTTACCATCCACTAACTCCTACGAGCAAACCCCCAAAGTCCCCACATCCAACGGCCACCACCACATAAATCGCACCCTTCTCTCCCTTCTCCCCAAACTACCCCCCATCCACCCAACGTTAACATTTAACCATCGCTGAAGTGTCGGGGGCCCCATCAATTTTTTATTCCTTTATTTATTTAGTAATTTACTACCTCGTTTTGTTTATGTATTTATATTTATTTTTCTGTTACCAAACTGGTTTAGGTAATTAAAATTCAATATCAAAGTCAGCTGAAATAAATAAAGTAATGTTATTTATTGAATTTAGCGATTATTTATTATTGGACAGATCTTAGTGGTTGATGTCTAAATTGAGTTGTCTTGATGTGAAAAAGGAGAATATTGTTTGAGTTGTGACAATTGATACGATGAAAGCATAAATAGACCAAGATTTCATAATCAAGCTGGGGCAGAAGATTTTAAGTATATCCAGATTAAATGGTTTGGAGTAATTTGTTTAAAATAATTAAGATATCTCTTTGTATATTTGCCTAATGTAAAAATATGATTTTTAATTAGTATTCTCTTCTAATAATACATTATAAAATATACTAAATTCTTACAATGGCTTTTAAAGTCGAGAATTTCTTAATATGCTTATATTATATATTTGATAAAAGCACATATATATAATTTATAATACAATTTATAAAAAAAAAGGGATCTTGACCGCGATGAAAAAATAAAAAAATCCACCACTAAAATGTTCTTATAAGAACAGTAGAATCGAAAAAGGTTAAGTACAAATAA
Organism: Lumnitzera littorea; assembly: GCA_024138015.1. NCBI lineage: Eukaryota > Viridiplantae > Streptophyta > Magnoliopsida > Myrtales > Combretaceae > Lumnitzera > Lumnitzera littorea. The sequence goes on from JAMXBB010000007.1 coordinate 78,686,489, forward strand.
AATACAGGATGAACTATTTTAAAGTCTCAAGAAAATTTTTCCTAAGATGTAGAAATAACAAGGCTAGTTGTTTCTTGTGTTTCATCTCATTAAGTGAAGAAAAAGAACATAAAAATATAAACTCTAGTAATGAAATGTGTAGGGGTTTGAATTTATCATATTGAAATAATGGGCTATTAATTTACTATTTATTTAGGCTTAATTTTTTAAATCAAGTGACAAGATAGAAGGAGTTTGATTCATATTAAATGATTAGGAAGATTTAATTATTTTATTTTTATTTAAATAATTTTATTCAATTCTCCGTCGAGTATTGAGATATTACTAAAATTATTATAATTTACTAATATAAATACAATTTTTTGAAATAAATAAAATTTGATTCTTCCCGCCCCATAATTATATAATAGTTGAAATAAAAAAGTACCGTGACATCCAATAACATTTTTCTATATTCATTGAATCTGCTATTTTAATCTAATTCACGTCTTATGTTAAGATAAAATAAGTGTAAATAAAACGAGAATAGTATAGAGAAATTAGGTTGGTCGCTAAGCCGAATCAAAAGTCTTCACGCAAGGACAGTTTGGTCACTGTGACTCTCCGTTTTTTCTCCTGCCTCATCACACTACTCAGTAGTTGAGCCTGACCAGTTTTCAGTAACACTCTCTCTCTCCTCTCTCTCTCTCTCTCTCTCTCTCTCTCTCCTCAAGGAGCTGCTTTCATGGCGTATTAACCAATCCAACGAGTCTCTCCCTCTCTCTTTCAACTCACTAATCCATTCTTATATCAACTCATCTCTTTGTCCGACTCCATGCGAATTACTCACTGAGTCACTTAGTCGGATAGATCCAAAATGCTGGACGGTATTCTCGGTCGCGGCTTCTCTTCCAAATGGTTTCACCTCTGTACCTTTCTGTCTCTCGTGCATTTTGCCATGGACGTTGTAGTAACGTACTTTTTTCTTTTGTAGTAAATCGCTGATTAAGCCTACTAGATCGCGACTCGATGTGATTCAGAGAAAGAGAAATGCGACGCAGAAGTTTTTAAAGAAAGATATGGCGGATCTGCTCGTCAATGGACTTGATAATCATGCTTATGGACGGGTAATTGCTAATTTGGTGATGCCTTGTTTTTTCTTTTTTTTTTTTTTTTTGGTGGGGGATGGACTGTGTTGTTCTTAATCTGTTACATGATCTGCCTTTTGAATTGTGAAGTTGTTGAAATTAGAATTTTCATTGGTGAAAATTGATTTTTTATTAGGGTTTTGCTCCTAGGAAATGTGTGAGAAAATATTAGAACGAGATATTAATTAGTGGATTATGTTTTGTAAAACATTGAAACGAATATGGAACATTGCTACATTTTCGTTTTTGCTTGTAAAATGCCGAGCAAAAACAATATTAAGGGCCTATTTGAATCTGTATTTATTTGAATTTAGTATTTAAAAAATTATTTTATCTATTTCTATCTCATAATTATATAAAAATAATAATTGAAGTATTAGAATTGAAAAATAAAAATTTATGTATTTTTAGGAAAAAAATTTTAAAAATATATATATTTTATATATTATAAATAATTATTTTAATTGATATTTTATAAAAATATATATATTTTTTTTATTTTTTTTTTTTGTCTTACATGAGAAGACGTCAATAAGAAAATGAAACAAACGAAGGGAAAGGAATATCGTAAAAATTAGTTGATGCTCGTGATGACATAGGACGATAATATCTGTAGCTGAATGCATACTATGGATAAAAGGACAAAATTCCGTCTCCTCGCCAAGCCAATTACATGCTGCCATGTATAAATAAATTAAAAAGGAAAAAAGTGGAGTCGACATTGGTATCACGGTATACGATCAGCAGGGACTGGGAAACTATGTGCAATAAAAAAGTTAATACGTTAATTTTTAGTGGGTTTTAGACATTGGAGCACTGACAGGAAAACTTGTTTATAACTGAAATTGCTGCCGGTATATGTTTCTTGCACACATTTTTTTTTTTTTGTATTTCATTGCCACGGTGGGAATGATGGGACAACATATTTTTATTTTTCTGTTGGTCAGGACATTGTTGTATCCTGGATTTAATGCATTAGTTTTACGCAGGATGTCTTTTGTGTTTTTTATTATTTTGCTCTACATATATGTTGGATGTTGGGTTTATGATCTGTTTTAAAGTGACTGTTGCACCATTGGGTAGTATTAATGGAGTATTTTACTTTTGTGAGATGCTTGAATAGGCTGAAGGGCTGCTAGCGGAGTTAACTCTGTCGGATTGTTATAATATTGTCGATCATTTGTGTGAATTCTTGTTGAAGAATATGTCCATGATGCAGAAACAGAGGTATGGACTCTTAACTTCATGGATATTGATCTTTGAAATGTCCATTCTAGCATTTTTCAATGTTTCGGCATTGTTCTCAGTTCAGATGGATATGATTTGATACAGAAAATTGTGTTTACTAAATCTCCTTTTCGAACTCCGATTTTATCACATGCTTTTGCAACCAATGGGATGGTAACCTGTATGGATATATTGAGATTATGATGGACAAATCTGCCACGCCTGAAATGTCCTGTTTTATGTTGTTCCTCTCACTGCATTTGTTTCAATCTAATTAAATCTTTGATATAAAAAAATAACATAATCTTATCATCCTTTGAAAAGAAGCATGCTTTGTAGATGTTCTTACACTGCCTCAATGGATCTTCTTCAACCGACCCTGGTACATGGAATAGTTAAGGTTTTATGACTGGCATTAACCATATTTAGTTGTGTTCATTAGACTGCTGCTGGTACTAATCACATGCACTAGTGCACATATTTGTTTGAATGGGTAAAGAGTATCCTGCTTTCATATTTGGCCTTGTTCCTTCTATTTAGTTGAAGTGACTATTTTAGTTTGTATGTCATTAAAAAGGTGCGCAGCCATTGTGCTGCAGATTCCTTTTTAAGGATAGATTAACCCTCAAGATTGTTCAATAATTGAATCCTTACTTCTGGGCATGATATTATTGACAAGAAAAAGAGAGGGTCCTATGTTTTGTGGGCAGGAGAAATGACAAGAATATATCTTATATATTAGAAGCCATTCAACTAATTTAACGGCTTCTAATATGTTTCATTTCAAGGAAAAGAGATTAACTTATGCTTCACATTTCTAGCAAAGCTTCCATGAAAAAGCTTGTTTGATCCTTGCTTCAATTAAATGGCACATACCTGTCATGAACCATTATGGTACATATGAGTTTTATGGCAGTAAAGCTTAGTGCATTTTGCCCATAATTGTATACAAATTTTCCTATAGTGATCCATGACTCTAAGATCTGGTGTTCTTGATATTTGACATGTATCTCATCCTATAACTATATTCATTCCATCTTTCTTTCGGAATACAGTGAATGTCCTGAAGAGTGTCAAGAGGCTGTAGCGTCTCTGATGTTTGCTGCTGCTAGATTTTCTGATTTGCCAGAGTTACGTGACCTTAGGAACTTATTTCAAGAGAGATATGGAAATTTTCTGGATTACTATGTCAATCAAGAGGTAATCCTAAACTTGTTCACTCTTCATTGGACTGTCATATGTGCAATCTTGCATGTGGTTCTGATAACCCGAGTGATTACTCAGTTTGCTGAGAAATTAGCTGCAAAGCCTTCTACAATGGAAAGGAAAGTGAAGCTGATGCAGGACATTGCAGTTGAATTTTCAATAAGATGGGACTCTAGAGGTTTTGAAGAGAGGATGTCTAAGCCTTCAGTAAATGTGCAGGTATTCTTCTGCCATTCTTGTTATGGCAGTGTAACACCAAAACATGAAGATCTTCCCAAGCTTTCATGGAAAATTTTTCTCTGCAAAAGTTCTGGTATTTTCATCTGTTAACAGTGTTTTCTGTCGTGCAGAACCTTCCAAAAGAATGTGGGGCTATCCATGTTAACAACAAGGACATTCATGTTAGTAACAAGGACATTCGTGTAAAAGGAGACAAAGTGTATTCTCCTTTAAAGGGAAGGTTGGAACGGGCTGCAACTGATGGGAAAATGGTTAACCAGAAAAATGACCACCCAAAAGATGATTTCAAATGCAAATCTCTTAATGAGGTCATTCTTGCAAAAGGAGACGAAGAGTATTTTTCTTCAAAGGGAAGGTCAGAATTGGCCAATAATGGGCAGATATACAAGCAGCAAAAGGAGCTGCATGGTTCTAAGAGGAATGAGCTTGATCACCAGCCTGCTGTGAATATGGCTGACAATGGACAGTGGGCACTTGGGGAGAGGGAAATTAGCTTGAAGAAACATGGTCACAAGGTTTCTCTACATATGAGATTTGGCTCTAACACAAGTGGAAAGGACGCTGGTGATGTGGAAACGGTTAGATCAGCCACTGCATCCAATGGAACTGCGCCAAGAGGTACCAAGGGTCAATCCAATCATCTCTATGACAAGGAGAGAACAATTGCAGGTGGTGAGCTTGTAGATGCATTACCACAGTGGAAAGAAAGGGGAGTCCCAAGCTCTAGGGAAACTCATGTAAAAACTGAAGTTACAGATCCCCTGTTTGCTGGCGATAATGATCAAGCTAAACATCGCATTGCACAATCTCCATCAATGGGAAAAGTTAAGGTGGAAGGAGCTGATAAATCCTATTATGGAAGCATGCTCCCACCACCTTACTTTAAACCGAAAACTAGACCCAAGGATAACAAAAATGGAGTTGATATTGAGTCCACTTCTGCAGTTCTCAATAACATTAGGGTTGTGAAAATGCCCTCCGCTCCTCCTAGTGAGAATCCTGATAGAAGGTCTGAAAATATTGAACTACGATCGGTAAATCCTGAAGATGAGACAAGGGATGGAGGCATTGTAAGACTGGTAAATCAAGGTGTTGATAGAGATTATAGTGAGGAAAATATGGCTGGTTGTCCTGTTCCTAAACCAAGATCAACGAGGAGAAAACATTCAAAATCACGATCTAGCCATCACAATGTCGATGGCTATGAAGATGCTGGAATTGAAAAAAGATCGTCAAGATCACGATCTAGCCATCGCAATGTTGATGGCTATGAAGATGCTGGATTTGAAAAAAGATCATCAAGAAGTAGGAACAGAGATGACTCAAGACAGGGCCTGAAGATTCTATTTGATGATGAGCGTCGAGAGAAAGATGAAGAGGAAAAAATTATTGACAAGCTGCTGATACACTACAGTAAAAAACCATCTACATATGAACAAGTTAAACCAAGAAGAAAATCCAGGACCCGCAATGTCCATGCTGTTGAAGGCGATGTTAACAGATCCCCTCTTAACACTGGTAGAGATAGGGAAGACAGGGGTTTAGAAGCTGTACCACGGTCAGTTTCCCTTCCCCATGAACAAACTACAGCCACTTCAGAGCCCACAAAGGTATATGCCCGTGCTGCCTCCTTTCAGCCCGATCGTTCCACTGCAGAAAAGCACGTGCATCCGAAGTTACCAGACTATGATGATTTGGCTGCACGGTTTGCTGCCCTAAAGGGAAGATAAATTTTGGGGTTGGTCAGCATCTGCTTGGCGGGATACACAGTTACCTGCTTTCTTTAAGAAAAATTAGCATCCAGAAGGCCAAGTGCCGATTGCATAATGCCTCAACAAGGTTGATATGGCATGTTAGGCTGCTGCTGCTGCTACTGCAATCCATTTGTAACTGAAGGATCTAACTATACGTACTGTTTTTGAAATTACTATTGGGATGACTAGATATAAAAATTTGTTTGTTTGAGTGACAGCGACATGATTTTGGATCCCACCAATTCCTGGAATTTGATTGTTATATTACTTGAGCAAGTGCACACACTGTACTAGAGTCACATTATAATCAGTGAATCCTCCCTCATTTTAAGTGATACCATTAAGGTTTTTGTACTTACTATGTATTGTTTGTTTTGAAGCACATTTCACTATGGTTCTGATACCCGAACCAAGACACTGGTTGGTTTATTTTAGTTGTGTAATTTTCGCTACATCTCTCCTTGTGGTGGTGGTCCAGATGGACATGGATATTATCAATTTATCATGACTAAGGAGCATCCGAAGTTACTGTAGGTCTTCTTTTATTATAATATTGTCTTGTTGTAGTCAAAATTACAAGTAAAACCTTTGTGTCAGAAAACACAGCAGTCAGTACAGTAAGCCTAACATTCCCAGGTCCAATGCCCTCTTTTAAGATTCTTTTCTCGCCAAGTTGCATGTTGTTTGTTTCCTTCTCAATGCAATTGACTCTTTCCCGCCAAAGTTGATCCTTAACCCCGCTATATATATTGCAGTCTTTTGTCCTAAACCCATGAACACCATCTCTCATTCACACGCGTGCAAAGATGAAAGGAACATCCAAGGTAATAATGGGAGCAACACTTGTAATGGCAGCTAGCCTCGCTATAGTGTTGGGACTGATTCTTGTTCTGCTGGCGGAGCTTTATTGCTCTCTTTTACTCCGAAGGCGTCGGCTCCGCCAGCCCATTTCAGATCATGTTGAAGCCAACCCGGTCTCAGCCACCCCCAACAGCAGCTCTTGCAATGCTTTGCAAGTCTATCACCAATCAAATACTTCTCCACTTAGTACCTTCTATGCACAGGGAGTTCTTGATGCACCTAGAAGCCTTCTCTTTCCCGCTGTTTCATGCGACAACCATGAGGCTCAGACGAAGAAGCAGCAGCTTTCTCTGGTACCATGCCAAGTATTTCAAGTGCATTCTCAAGAAACTAACTCAAACCCCCATCAAATTGGTCTCTTGCCTGCTTCTTCATCGGCCTTAGTACCTGTTAATGCCTCACAGCATAATAAAGCTGAAGATCCATTCCGAGGTGGCTCTGATGGTTCTTACTATGAGAAAACTTGTGCTAATGCTGAACATCTAGTATACATATCTAATCCAATTTATGACAGCGAGGCCAGTGAACATAATCAAGTGAACACACCATTTGAAACACCGGATACATCGCCATCACGGTTGGAAACTAACGGCTCTTCGGGCGGGGAAGACACGGTTCAGCCATTGCCATCCAGTCCGGAATCCAGTCCCTCGACACCTCCATTAACTCCAATGAAGAAGCTCCCAGCTCAGGCTTGTTCTGTTTCTTTAAGTAATGTTGGATCTCTGTGCACTTCTTGTAGTGAATCTAATAGTAACAATCGTCTTTCCTCATCATCCTCAGGAACTCCACATACTTCACCTTCATGGTGATGCTTTAAGAGTTAGGGTTAAATGCATTGCAAATGTCTAAATTTTGCTAGTTTTGCAATTTAGTATTAAAACTTTGTATTTTTTCAAACAATTTAATGCTTTAACTTTGGAAATTTATCAGCTTAAGTCTATCTATTTTATTATAACATTGTCTTTTCGCAATTTAGTATTAAAATGGAGCAAATGGCACTAAAAATATCTGCATTTTGCACGTTTACAATTCAGTATTTAATTTTGCTTTTTTTTTGTATTTAGTGTTTCAACTTTGTTAATTTATCTGCCCGAGCCCCTTTTTTGTATTGTAACACTGTCTTCTAACAAACTTAACATGGACACAGCACGTATAGTCGTCTTTCATCTTATGGCGTTGGGAAAACGTTAGTTTGTCATGCAATCATATATCCAAAAGAAACTATACAATTAAGAGGTGAATCTATCTTCATAATTATTGTACATCTTATATATTGGATTTTATCAACGAATACTTTCCAATAAGCAAGAAGGAAACGTTGGAAAATAATTGAGGTTGCTAGGTGCGCTTATGTGGGCGGGAGTTGCACAGCACAATACCTAAATGTGTGGAGGCAAGCAGGGAGATCGTTACACGAATTAAATGAGATGTAGCACAAACACAATGGATATATTGGCAATGATAGATCGACATGATACACAATATAAACAAGATTTATCAAAGTTTGATATTACTTATTGAGTTTGATAATCTTAAAATACAAGCTACCATATTTTATGTCCAATACATAGATTGATAAGACAAATAAAGAGGAATAATCTCTCAAGAAAATACTCTCAATAAGTAATAAGAATAAAACTCATAAAACATTGTCTCAAAATATGGAAAATAAGCTATGTATACTAACCTTAGGCAATGGAAAAAAGATGTAAATAAAGCTAAAGGAAATATGGTAATAGTGAGGCATGTTCATGCTCAAGTTCATTGTTGATGATCTGGGGCATAAACCTCCTTAACTTCTCCTTCTCTAAGCATGAGCAGGATCATATGCTAGTTTATGGGAGTGAACTTAAATGTGATCCTTGCCAATATGATCACACTTAGATTCATGGGGATGAGCTTGGGTGTAATCTAAGCTTGTTATCTGTAATTGCTTATTTTTCCACATCTTTAGTCCCTCTTTAAACCTTCTATCCTTCTAGGTAAATGATGAACACTCCTTAGGAACCTAAGTCACATCAACATTGAAGGACTAATGAAGATTTGCCCTTGAATCTTATTCTTTCTTTGTACAATGCCTTACACAAAAGTTCATCTTGTGCTTAACACCTGCATAATCATTTTTGTTCCAAGAATGGTATGTAAATAGACTGCATTTGTGCTACTCATCCTGTACCATTGCCTTTTGATCCTTTTGAAGTTCTTCCTTTGTTAATGGCAATAATGCCACCAGTTTGCCCTCCATATTGAAAGTATATGTACTGCCTTTTCCATTGAACATGACATCCCTCTCATATTGCCAAGGTCAACCTAAGAGGAAATGAGTTGCCTACATCAGTAAACATCACAAGCCCCTTCATCCTTGTACTTCCCAATGGCAAACAATACCTTGACTTGCTTTTTAACATGTAGAAACCCTTTTTCTCCAAACTAGTATAGATCATAGGGTTTAGGATAAGTTACATAGTACAATCCTAGTCCGTGCACAAAAGCATTAGATACCAAATGGACAAAGCTACCAACATTGACTACCAAAAGAGTAGATCTTCCCATTTACCACACATCTAGTATGGAAGAGGTTGTCTCTTTGTCTAGAATCCACCTTATTCATAGAATATGTAATTAATGTGTGTGCCTTTTGTATAGCATCGCTCTATGTTTCATTCCCCATAACTATAACACCTAAAACCTTAATTAAGTCATTCCTCCATTCAACTTTAACTTCTTTTTCATCATGCCCATCTCCTTGTGCACACTTTTGCATAGATCCTTGGAGGATCAATCATAACCTCTTTATACTTTATGTCTTTCTTCAGCATTGTCTTCTTTATAACATGTATTTTTTGTAGCAGTTTCATCTAGAAACTTAACCAATTCATTCTTCTTTGTAGTTTTATTTTCTTTACCTTTACTCTCATCCTTAGGCATTGCTTTCTCAATAACACATGGTTTCACATCAGTTTCTTTCTTCATTTCAATAATTTACTCCGGCTTCTTTATTTTCTCCTTTCTTACCTTTGCTACTTTTTTTTTACAGTAGCTTTCTCAATCTCTTGTTCATATTCGTGTTGCAACTTAGCGGGAGATTTAGAATCAACTCGCCTAAACTTCTTTTCCATTCTCTTCGCCACTAATCTTTTTAGCTTTTCCTGTGGATGAGTGAGTTTCTTCACTAAGGTTTCTCTAATGCTTCTAAGGACACTCCTAGTCCCCACCTTAAATTTATAACCTTCATCTCTTTCTTGCTCTCTCTTCATCAAATATTGTAATGATTCATTCAATGATTGTACTTGTTCTTATAATTCATTCTACATCCTCGACCTCATACATTCACTTCCCTTCTAAGGACTACTACTACGAACATTAGACCCTTTTCTCTTGTTATAATTGACACTCTTAATTGACATCTTGAATATTCTTCAATAAATTATCCTACAACCTATTGATTCACAATGCAAATTAACTACCACAACCATACTACTAATTTTCAATCTCGCAAAACCTTAAACCTTTAACACCAACAAATTCAAAAGATCAAGGATTTTTAGTGGCTTACCAGATTATTAAGTGTGCGAACCATGTAGCACAAACACAATGGATATAGTGGATAAATGAGGCAAACGAGGGATGTTGTTACATGAATTAAATCAAATTCCTTGATAACTTACATATTATCTCTCAATATAGTAGATAAATAACAAATATAGCACAAACATAATGAATATATTAGCAAGATAAATTTATATGACATGTAATCCAAAGAAGATTTATCAAATCTTGATATTCCATTTGATAATCTCAAAATATGACTTGCTACAATCTATTGCCAATATAAAAAATGGTAAGATAAATAAAGAGAAGAAAAATCTCTCAAGAAAATAATCTAAAAAAGTAATACGAATAAAAACATGAAAAATTGTTGCAAAATATGAAAATAGGCTATATATACTAATCCTAGACTATGGCAAAGGGATGTAAATAAAGCTAAAGGAAATAAGAATGTAAACAAGGTTGAGGCATGTTCACATTCGGGTTCATGATTGGCGATATGGAGCGTGAACCTCTCTAACTTCTCCGTCTCTAATTGTAGGCATGATCACATGCAGGCTCATTGGAGTGAATTTTGGTGTGATCCTTGTTGATATATTTATACTTGAGTTCATGAGGATGAACTTGAGTGTAATCCTTGCTGACCATCCCTAATTACTTATTTTTCCACTTCCTTAATCCGCTCTAGACTTTATATCTTTCCAATCATTCAATGACCACTTTTTGGAAACTTAGGTCACATCATGCACATTATAAGAGGATAGAATAATAACTTTTTCTTTTATCTTTTTATTGTGACATATATATTAATTAAAATCCACTATCAATATAAAAAAAATTAAAACTTGTATAAGTTTTGTAATTAACAAAAAATATTTAAATGAGAAATACAAGTAGATACAAATATAAGTATTCTATGATTTATGTTTATGATCATTTAACAAGGTTGTTTCATTGACAATGCTACAACAATTAGCTGTTTAAAAGTTAATTATAAAAAAAATATATATTAATGCATCAGTTATATAATTGTTATTATTTATGAATGGCATTTTAGAAGAATTTATCCAGTAAATTAAAATTTTTAAATGAATCGATTTAATGTTATTAATTATCATTAAAAAATATGATAGGAAAGAACAAAAATAGAATATCATCCAAAATCAAAATATTATCTCATGTTTATGCATATTTAGCTATATCTGAAATCTATTAAAATTTTCTCTTTAAAATATATACAATACATGTATTCTATCCTTTTCGAATAAATTATAATAATTAAATTTCCTCGAAGTTTGCGGGTGCTGAAAGGCCCTTTCTACCCCAGTTTAATCTACTAACTTTTTAAGACAAGAAGGCATAGGTTCAATTTCCTTTTATTTTTTGAAATTTTCGCCCCACTTGGCAAAGGGTTAGAGAAAAATCCTTTTGTGACCTAATTGTTTCAATTAACATTAGTACTTAGATAAATACACCACAAACTTTGCGATACTAAATTACACGATAGCCAATTTAAGATAATAGATTATATATATATATATATATATATGTATATATGAATATGAATTCAGGGACTTGGCTGTGTAGTCAATGTAGGCAGTGAAGCACTGTTTTGACTGAAAATTCCATGTGGACTTTCCGATGGGTAGATTCTCGTTTTTTTGTGAATATTCTAGTAGAGATAGATGATGACCAGAGAAGAGAAAAAAAAAAAAATGCATGCACGGTTAGAAACACGAAACACAAACGAGCCCACTCCTTTTCTTTGCATGGGCACGCTTGTACCAACTCACTTATATTCAATTATTTTCTTATCCAGAACCTCTTACACTGCAAACTTACTTTCATGTTTTGAATAGGTTGTGTGGTTGTTTTTTTGGAAATATCTGACTTGTCTTCAGGTTCTTTTTGAGATTTAACTAGTCGTAAGTAAGAAAGTAAAAGCCAAAAAGCATGAAAGCGATCCCTTTGGGGTTTTATTCGTTGTATTAATATTTTGCATGTGAACTGTGAACTGTGTGAAGAGCAGATCAAAAAGGGGCCAAAAGAGATAATACTAAAGGACGTGAATGCTTGGTTTTAATAAATAAAAAGAGCCTTGTGTGGTGGTTCCAACTTCCGAAGCACTGAAGCCGAGAACCAGAGCTTGCTATCCGCGAGGGTTTTGTCTGCTTAGATAAGGACGACTCTGCTTGGCTTTTATCGCCCCCATGGCTCAAGAAGCTTCAGTTTCTGCCAAGATTAATATATTTACTTGGTATGTGAAGGCCGATTTAATCGCTGTTTGGGCCCGTGAAAAACCTAATTATAAATTGTTTGATGCATGATAAGTTGTATTAATATCTGTAATTAGTATTTTATTGTATATTGATCACTTATTACGTATTATGTAATATATAGTTAATTTTCCTACATAAGATGCTTCTCATAATTTAACAATTAATATTTTGTTGGGAAAATCCTCAACTTGGCTAGTTGTGTTTATTAACTCGATGTGCGTCCTCGTTGTGTCAATTTGATATTTCCAAAGAGCGGATGAGTTGAGCTCAGGCTACGCAGTGCAAACTAGGAAGGACTTCATTAAGTCTATCGTGTTTTAGTGTATTTAAAGATTAAGACAATGGGGATACATTATAAGAACTAATAGGAAAACAACCTAAGTCTAATGTAACTGGAATAATAATTTATATGTAAGTGCGATGTATCAGTGAAATAATAATTTTAACAATAATAAGCAAACAAATTTAACAATTGAGAAAGAAAAAGATTGCTGAACAAAGATCTACATGTAAAAATTCTTGAGAGAAACATAAAAGAAAGTAAATATTCGCTATGAGAGATTGCGTTAGAAGGTATAATCTCTTTTTAAAAGTAAAAATGACCTCTTAACAATGTATCTCTCTTCTGTGGAACCTAGTCATAAAAGCAAGAAAATGGGATACATATAAGGTGCAAATGGGTTCTACCATCTTGAAAACATCTAAGATCAAAATGTTCCAAGAATTGGAACTAGAACCGGGCGACTCTCTACCTTAAGTAGAATTCCCAAAAATGCTCTAATTGATAGGGGTTAATAGGTATAGAGTAGATAAATTATAGGATCTTACTCGTATTTTACCTTATAAGGTCTAAATTTCTAAGTTTTGGAATTAAAACCTACCTTATATTACGTTGAAACCATCCTTTAGAACCTTTATATACTCTAAAACTTATAGGTTATAAGATAACTTGTAAAACTTGTAAATTTTGTCTTTTTTTCTCTTAAATTTCAAGTTTCTATGATATTAAAAAAGTAATTCATATATGATATTATAAGTTATTCATATAAGAACCTATGGATATTTATAGCAACATTTGTGAAATTAAAAAAAAATAATGTAATTTTCTATCTTTATTATTCAAATTACAAAATCTTACTACTTAGCAAGTAAGAAAGAATAAGGGGAAAAAATGGAAAATGTAAAGTAAGAAAATGGTATTAAATTTAGTCATGTAGGGTTATTGGTTTATGGTTTTGGTCTCTTTTTTTTTTCTTTTTATTAAAACATTTATGGCTGAAAATTATAATATTATCATGTATTAAAATTGTTCAATAATTTTTTATAGAGTAGATATAGAGTATTTGAAAAATTATAACTTTATACGTTATAATACAAGTTCTAAAGTGAATACAAGGTAAAAAGACCTCATATTCATAGTCTAATCTATAGAAAGAGGTTTTAGAAAATCTTACTGATATCAACATTGTGATCTTTAATACTCACTTGAAACCTATTCGATGAAGTAGAATATGGGTGGACACTAAGTATAATAGGATTACCTACTCATTCTTACTAATTGAAACCACTCTTATAACCAACTCTATTCTAAAAAATATCCCTTCCACTTCATGGCTTAAATTTTTTGTAATGACTTAAAAAGGGTCTCACCTATTCAATTTTCTCTTTTCTTTATATTTATCATTTAATATTTGATTGTGGATGATACAATTGCTTTTAGAGTTTTTACATTGCATTTAAACAATAATTTCAAACGTTAACTTACAAAAGTTTTAATTTTAAGGGTAAAAACACGTTGAAACTTCTGAGAACATAATAAAATCCTCCACACTGTGATTGTTTCCCACTTTTTTATTATAGCTCTATTATCAGTGATTGAAAAATTATATCTTATGCATTTTTTGTTAGATGAAAAGGATTAAGAGGGGACCTTAACACTAACATTTATGGAAGTATCTCCTGAATCCTCATCCATGGACTCAAGATTTTACTCAAAGGGGAGAAAGTTATAAATTTAATTTTTAGACGGGGAAAAAAAAAATACTAAAATCAGCAATTATTTACTGATAATTTAAATATTACACGATATCTAGTTTGAGACCATGTTTAGCAGCATGTTCAATTCACCTGATAAGAGAGGAAGAATGTGATAGTAATTATCCCTTTATAAAGTTATTATCGTATTTAGTTCTTAAAATATAAATTCTGCCAACTTTCTGCTCCTAGCTAATAAGGAATTGCAATTCTTTCCTAAAGCCTAAGTAATAGTCAATTTCCCATTTCCTCTCTATACCTTTGAGATCCCAGCCAAAGCCTCATCATCTCCAAATCGACCACCATCCAACTTGCCATCATCGAAAGTTGGAACGACCATACTTGAGACTTCTTCGGCAAACTCACGCTTTGTCCAATTAGCACGTGCTAGGCCCATCAACTTAAGTTATGCTTATGTCATATGAACATAGTTCATACATAGGCAAACTTATCTATGGAGTAGTTTCGAACGATAAATTAGTCTAGAATTGACAACCAACCTACGAATCGACTCAAGCTTATAAGTGGACAAATCGATCCGTGGCCTTAACTACCAAGTTGGATGGGTTATGAACTGACAGGCCAAATCACCTATTGAACTGGCGAGCTAGCCATTGGTTCAAGCCCAATTTTTAAATAAAAAAAATATGGGAGCCCATTTTAGGTTGCAAATTTGTAGCCTTCATATTTACAATTTTTGTTGTATTGGCTATTGTTATTCAATTTTATAATATAACATTATTCAGACTAAACAAATTATTTTAGGATTCTAATTTGTTTGGAGAATAAAATTTTCAGTTCACGGCAATGGAATAGGGAAAAAAAAAAGGTAGACTAAGAAAATTCCACAAAAGATTAGAAAAAAAAGAGTAGGAAAATTCCAATAAAGATTAAAGAAAGAGGTAAAAAAAAGTTTCAAAAGCCTAGTGAACTTACCTTAAGCCGCTAATTTATGTAAATATCTTCGGATCGTACACCCCACAGGCCAATATTGGTTTAAGCATTCGCTGGCTTGTGAATTGATAGTTTCAGGCTGATTTAGCTTGACAAATAGGTCTATATATGGGCAAAGTTGATTAATCTTTGACAGGAAACAACTAGTTTATTGAGTTCACAAATTTGAAACTATAGATATTAAGGATTCAACTAAAGCGATAACACGTATACTGTATGAGTTTTGTGTTACAAGTGACTTTAGAGGTGTGATGTAGAGAATGAAACTTAGTAAAAGGACTAAGAGAGAATAACAAGGAAGTAAGAACATGTAATCTTGAACTGTTAAATGCATAAGTAATGACAAACGAGGCAGCCCAAGGAACCTTTAAGGTCAACCTTGTATCTTAAGTGAGTAAAATCAATTCTTTGCTTCAACTATTTGTTTAATCTTAGAGAGTAGAACTCTCATAGTGAAATGTTGTTTTCTTCGCTCTTTAAAAGTTGTCCCTCCCAAAAAGGTTGTAAATGAGGAAGGTTAACTAAGTATTTCTTACCCAAAAGACTAACTAAATATTTATGAACTTTTGAGTATGATAGCATTCGTCAAATTATTTTAGCAATTAATGGATAAAATAGAGCTTACTCATTTTATAATTATTTTGAATGAGCTTGCTAATGGCTCAAGGTTAGTACTAGCGGCAAATGAATCCATCCAATGATCCCTACTCTAAGTCCACCAAATCAAATCTCTACAAGTTACCTAAGATATAAAATGGATTCCTTGATCCCTATCACTTAGTCGTAGGAATTGGGAATCAAGATTAAATAGATAATGGGCTTAGCCTAATATTTCAGTAGAGTAAATCTAGTTCCTTACATATAC
Organism: Lumnitzera littorea; assembly: GCA_024138015.1. Classification (NCBI taxonomy): domain Eukaryota; kingdom Viridiplantae; phylum Streptophyta; class Magnoliopsida; order Myrtales; family Combretaceae; genus Lumnitzera; species Lumnitzera littorea. The sequence goes on from JAMXBB010000007.1 coordinate 78,702,588, forward strand.
AATCTACTCACTTTGTAGGATTGTAGGTAATGCAAACCACTTAGTTTGCTAGGTTCATATACTTCACAAACCATCTAACTCGCTGAATTGGTGTACTTCACAAGCCATCTAGCTTGTTGTAATTGTATGATTTGTGTACCACTTAGCTCAGTAAATTCGATGCATCTAGAACCACTTAGCTCATTGGGTTTATGTGTAAGCTATACCTAGGTGAGAATGATGGTTCAAGTACAAAAGGTGATTTAGATATTAGATAAAGATGGTGAAATAACCAAGCCAAGTGGTAATTGTGGTAGTAAAAAAAAAAAAAAAAAAAAGGTTTAAAGGCTAAGGTTCTTAAGGGTTAAATATATTTTTATCATTTAAATAGGAATAATGTCAAAATCATACCTAAAACTTGAGTTTCATAAATTTCATTTGTAAGTGAATTTTTACATGTCAAAATTTATTACCCTCACAATAAATTGTTGGTCAAAGGTATAAGTTAGAGATAAGATAGTAAATTTGACAAACAAAAGCTTAATTAAGTATAATATTTAGTAATTTTAAACTTTAAATACTTATTATTATTATTTTTTAAATCTGAAGTTCATAGTGATTTTGACAAAATTCCTTTTAAATATTCCCAATCTATTACTTGTGATGGTCTATAGTCTAACCAAACAAAAGAATATTCTATCTATCATCTTCTCAAATTTTGAAAGTTGTAGTTCTTTTCCTAAACTTTCCAAGAAGTTTGTTTGCCCCAATACCAATAGGCTAAACCCCTTATGTTTGATTAAAAAAAAAAAAAAAGGCTAAACACCTTGATGTTAAACTGAAATATAAACATGCCATTGATGCATACAGGGGATGAACCTTGCAATTGCACAGCTGCAGAATTAGTTCAATCCCAAGGAAAGTAAACAAAGTAGCGGACTGGCTTGCAGGAAAGGCTCACATCAAACTCCGACTTTCGATGAACCTCCTCGCGATGTTTTCCCTTTGTTGGAATATGATTTGCAGGATTATGGCTGTACTGGAACACTTTCAAAACCAGACTCAGTTATGCTCCTGCTGGAGCAATATTGCTGAATAAGTGATGGCTAATGTATGGCCATTATGTGTGTTAATATGTTTATGTTTATCAAATGAATCATCCTTTATCTCCCTCAAAAAACAAAATAAAATAAAGAAGAAGAAGAAAAATTTTTCTTGATATTTACTATTTGTTTGTTGATATGGACTTCTATGGGCATCATGGTATATTGTCAATGTCGGAACAAGTCTTATGTATCCTCGCTGATATATAAGCACATGCGGAAAGCTAGCATGCTTGTGTGGGGTTTGGGGGATGGCAGCTTCATTACGTGATTCAGTTCATTTTATCTGGATAAAACTTGGTAAAGTTACGCTTCCAGTTGTAATTTGATTTTATTTTCGGGTTTAAAGCAATAAGAAGCCCCTCAAAGGAGCAAAAGAACCAAAGTTCAATCTAATTGATCAGGAGTTTCACAATTCTTTCAGAAAAGGATTACATCTGGAGAGTCAGAAAACTTTCATGTTTAGAATTTACTGTGTGTACATATGAAAGATATCCATAAGCAATGATCTGCTTCATCACAGCATCTTTTTACTCCAAACCATGAGCCAGGTTTTACTCTGACTTCAGTGAATTACCTGCACGAAATTTCCAAAACAACGCATTACATGGAAGGTGAAGGCAAACTGGCTGGTGGGGATTAATATCTTATGTGTGAAAGACGAAAGGAGAGTTTCTTACAAAGAAACTAGCAAGTAGTACCTATGTATCAACCAGAGCAACAAAATAGACTTCGTGGACTTTCTTGTCTCTGCAGCTTCATTCCAGTTGGTCGTGAAGGGCTAGCTTTTGCTATTCTCTTTGCTGCGCATATTTATATCATTCTATGCATTAGCTTAAAGAATATATCATATGTACATAGTTATGGCTAATTTCGACAAAGAAACCGATAGAGATACAAGTACACCAATGTCTCGACATCTTTGCAAGTATGATACTTAAACAGCTAAAGCAAAACAAACCATTTTGATCAAATACCCTTCAAAGCCTTTAGAATCAATTTACGAAACTTTTTGCAAGGTTGGAGACTGAAAAATTTGTATCCACAACTACTTGATCTATAAGTAGGAAATTAAACTCGAAACCTCCCACTTTGATATTGCGATAAATTTACATCTACATCCATTTGATCTAAAAGCTTCAATTCAATAGACCGTGTGCATTAAAACCTTAAAGCTTCCAAAATGGTGGATTTTCAATCAATTAAATGACACACAGTAAATTCAAGTAGAAATATATAAATGAGGATATCAAGTACCTATTTCATAGAAGAGTTCATTCACATTGTGTGCAGTTTTTGCAGAAGTTTCAATAAAAGACATGCCATTTTCCTTGGCATATTGCTCACCATCCTGCAACGTAGTAATTCTTTTAGATAAGCACCGAACTTTACCAACATAAAGAAGTACCATAAACAAGGAGACTTCATTTTGTCTGACATTGTTGAGAGGCACATGCCTATTCTAATGTACTATTCCAAGCATAGTTATGATGGATAATAATGGTAATAGTACTCTCACATGTATTACATTTTTGCTCCCATATTCCAAGTCTTTATGCATGAATTTGAGTCTTTGTAGCCTCATTAAATACTCCAGGTGTTTCATTTAAGTCCATCATACTGGGTTCTAAGGCAACCAATACATGGAGTCAAGAACTCAAGGAACGTAAGGACTTTTAGGTTCATTTTAATGAAATTTAAATAAAAGAAGCAACAGCAAATAGCATATTCACTTGGTCAATGGTTCACACGCATGCATGCAGCAAAAATTGGAAATATTAAAACAAACAGAAGTATAATTATGAGGTTATCTACTTAAATTGACATGATGTTTATGCTTCACAAGTCAGGACTGCAAATATCTTCCAATGGTATCTCATAGGCTACACAAATATAGTGGGAAAGTATCAAAACTTCAAATAATTTACAATTAGCACAGAGAATAAAGATACTAAGTTTAAGAAGATTATTAAACGGACTATTTAGAGATTTGAGGAACCAAAACTATTGAATTTGAGGTTCATGAGTTGTAAGTAAAATGCATGTTCCAAACTGTCAAGGAATAAAAATTTTCTTTGACAAAATCATTATGCAGAAACTTTAATCTAAGTTTCAATAAGATACATGCTATTATATGAAGAGCATAACTAAGAAAATACTCGAGTATTTAGGTCATCATTCTATTTTCAACTCACATCTTATTACATTCTCCTATAAGAACAAATATAACACATGAAAAGAGCTCTGTTGTAAATAGATATTTTGGTTTGGATACCTCGCTATCAACCTCTCTCTTGTCTGCCAAGTCAGCCTTGTTTGCTACCAAGAACATTATCAACTTGGGATTACCTGGGAATAAGATTCAAAATAAGCACTAAATTTAAATAATCATGAACATCTCACGACTGTTGAAGAAAGCATTTCAAGATGCAAGGACCAAATCTAGCTCAGATCTTACTTGACAGGGAAAAAGAACATATTTTTAATCAAGCCTGTCATTGCATACTAATTCATAACTTGTCTCTCCATGCCTTGCATATCTTAAGTGTCTTAAAGCTTTGTGGCAATGCTACATCAAACAACATGAAGAAACTATTGACGTAGGAAATAAACACACACTGATCTCTATGCATAAGTTTTGATATATAATTTGGAATGCTAAAAAATCATCCTAGAAAAATGAAATTAAAATTGATATAGAAAGAGGGGACAGAAAGGATTCCTTACAAAAAAAGTCCTCTCAGCAAAAACAAACTGCCTTCATATAATTGCAATGGCAAAGAAAGGAAAAATGAACGCACAATTTCTGCAAACAAGTTAAGGGGAACATTTTTGAATGTAAAATGATAGGCCCAGTTCCTGGATTAACCTCACAAATAGGATCTCTAGGCCATAAAGTAAAGAGAAATGATTATAGAAAGAAACTACAACCTCATACCAAAAGTCTAAGCATTTCATAGGAACACAGGAGAAGAAACAACAATAATTATCCAAAAATTGCCACCTACTTCAGAGAAAAAGAAGATATAGCACAAGTTTTAAGCTCAACCAGAACCATGCAACTTCTATACCTTCTTAAGGGGTAAAGTTACGTGTAATGTATGTAAATGTATTTTACCTTGTCTCTGCAATTCCAAAACCCACTTTTTTGCACGTTGAAATGAATCCTGAATGGAACAGTAACATGAGAATTTGGATAGTATCCAACTAAGGAAAATGTTAGTTAAAAAAGGACAAGAGGAATTCGAGCTAATATTTTTTAGAGAAGTGCTATCTTTTCTGAATCAAGGTTTCATGTCCATAATTAGACCAATACTTGAATAATAACATGACACTCAGGAGAACAGAGTCAACGAGCCCGGACTTAGAATAAAAAACGTGGTTGTCTACTCTACTTTTATTAAGCTTCCCCTTGGCTAGGTGTTCTATCGAAGTTATTATGCTCGAGTTATTTTCCACTTGATCAGTTGTCTACTGTACTTTTATCAAGCTTCTCCTTGGCTAGGTATTCTGTAGAAGTCATTATGCATTAGTTATTTTCCTCGTGATCTAATGGAAGTGCATACAAATATAACCTCTCTCCTAGGGGTAAAATGCAATGCTGACTCTTATGTTACATTTAGTATGAAAGAATAGTTTGGAATGGAATTAAGGCCAAAATTCTAAATCCATTCCTATGTTTAGAAATGTTCAAGGTATGGAATGAAATAGAAATGTATATAATAATATTTATTAAAAATACCACTAATTATAGGATATCATAATTAGGGTGAAAGTTAAATAAATAATTTTAATTAACAATAGTTAATGAGGAAGGAATGGAACCACGATCCCGCATTCTCAAAAGTGGAATCGAATTCCTTCTTAAAACTATAATCACCGATTTCATGGAATTGTGATTCCATCTTCTCAATGTATTTCCAAACATAGAGAAAGGGAATGAAACCCGGAATAGCTATTCCATTCCGATTAATTCTTGAATACTAAACGTGATATTATAATCGAAAGTTTTTATGCCCACAAAATAGAAGAGAAAAGAAAAGCTTTGTAGGAAGGCACATTAAACCCTATATGCTGAAGCATTCCGAAGTGGAATATAGATCATTTCACATGTAGAGATGATCTTATCGATTGGTAAATTGAATATTTTGATAATCCTCCATCCAACTTGAAAACAACCGTGCAGCAGATTGGCACAATGCACTATATATATATACGAAAATAGGAGCTTGACAGGTGTGTACCATGCTTGTGATGTCATAAACCACAACAGCAGCAGCAGCACCACGATAGTACATTGGTGCCAAACTATGGTATCGTTCCTGCCCTGCAGTATCCCATATATCAAACTTCACAGTGGCTTCATTTAATGATAAAACCTGGGTAAAGAAGGCTGCCCCAATTGTTGATTCCTGCATGTTAAAGCTTCTGTGAATGACCATACAATTACATAGAGAGAGCCTACAACAACTAATAAATAGGCAGAAAAAATGTTGATAGCCATGTACCTGATATTCGTGGAATTGACCTTTGACGAATCTGAGCACCAGGCTTGTTTTTCCAGCTCCCATATCCCCAAGAAGTACCTATTGCATGTTAATCAGATCGATAATAAAACAATCCACAATGTGTATCTCGAAATTAGTTCACCCTAGCACTTAGCAGATGTTTCGCATCTATCTAACCAACATACACAACTGAAGATCACACTAATCACAAAATGCTATGTTGAAGGCAGATATATCCTAGAATCGTGCTATACCCGAAAATTTCAACCTCTCAAGCAAATTCCACAACAAGGGAACGTATGATTACAAGCATCAAACCCTAAAATCACACATTGATTCTTCAAATTCAATTGCAAAGTATATAAATAGAATCGTCATCGATTGACAAACATGATAATCCATGACGACTACTTCTCTATTCTTAATAGAACAACATCTACATAAGCAATTCCACATATCACAACATCAAAATACTCATGCAACACCCTGATAGCTAAAACATGACTACTTTCCAATTTGTTCACAATAAGGTATCTTTCCCCTTTAACATTCACTTTCAAGCAAAAGCTGTATAAAAAAAAAAAAATTGAAAACATACCCACCAGCTTGGCTTGTATGTTCTTGTTGCCGGGACGTGCCATGTCTCCTCTTAATCCAAAAATCTCTCAAAACCCAACAATCTCAATCTCATAGAAAAAAAAAACCAACAAAACAATCCAAAACCAAATCAGGAGACTCTTAATCAATACATGTAATAGGAAACGCAAACCCCAGTAAAGAAGAGAGTCTTAAAAACAAAAAAGCACATCAATCAATAAAAAAGCCGTGAAGAGCTACACCGAGAGTCACGAAAAGGTTTATTTGTCCAGGTAAGTGATAATAATATCAATTGAAAAAGGTTGTTTCATACAGAAGAATAAGAAGATATAATCAGCTTTGAGTGTGAAAACGAAAAGTTGGAAATAAGTGACAAATTGAAGATGGGAATGCGAAATTCGGAAGTGGACTGGCAGTTGGGTTTTGACTGGTAAGTTAATTGATTATGGTAAGCACTTTTTGTGGTTTTTAAATTTTTGTCTGAGTGTGTTTCGAGATGTAGTGGAAGTGTCGTGGTGGCCCCAGATTCCTTCATATCCTCCAATTAGGAACAGATAATTAGTCCGTAATATGATTTTTCCACCGTTACTTTCTATTCATTATAGTATGTGTTTGTTTTTCATTATTATTTATAATGTTTGAGTTTGTTTTCTTTTTCTCAACATGTTACATTTATAGAAGTCATGGATAATAATAATATCCTTGTATCGTATGACTCTTCTTTTACACAATTCTTTTAACCTTTCAATTTTTTGAAAGGAAAATATCTTTTTTTTTCCCAATTATGACCTTAAGTGACCATCTCTTTTTTCAAGATTTTTTTGTTATTTATTTATCTCTCTTTTTATAGGTAAAGGAATTCTTTATCTTTCTCAAGATTTTTCTGTTATTTATTTCTTATAATATTTTATAGTGACTTTTTTGTTGCTATAAATTATTTAAATAAGTATATATTATTTATTTATTAAATATAAATTTATCAAACTCAACTTCATATATCCCATGGTGTTGTTGCTTTTGGACTAAATTGAAAGTGAAGTATAAAATATAGGATTTAAATTGCATGTAATGTTTTTTTTTTTTCAATTGAATTGTGTTTTTAAAGTTTTATTATGGTCTTATTTGTGGAAATTTCATCAAGTACAAGGCAACAAAATGTTGAGCTTCCACATGCTCGGTTTGTGAAATCCTTTTTTTTTTTTTTGCCTTAGTTTGATTTATTTTATTTTGTTTATTTTTTATTTATTGATCATTATTTTATAGCCTTGAATGTGTTATTATTAACATAATGTAATTTGTTACTTGCTATTGTGAGTGTGTTTGAAGCTAATCTTTGTTACTTTTATCATCAAAGTTTATTTATAATATATAATTCCAAAAGTTTTTTTTTTTTAATTATGGTACTTCTTTGACATTACTTTTGTTATAATATTTCACTAATATTAACTTTTGTCATTAGTAATACCTTTTAACTATTTAAATTTTTTCTTTTATTGTATAGACTTTTTGACTAATTAAAATCACTTTGTTTATTTATATATTCAATATACATGTTATTTATATAAAATGGTACCCATAAAGAGTTTGCAATATTTGTATGATAGGTGGCAACATTTGCATAACTTAATAGTTGATAACACAATTCATAGCATATAAATTACACTTGTTTAATTTGAAAGGCTGTGTTCTTAGTAGCATAATATTTCATTTTAGAAATTACCTATATTATACATATAATATGATAGCATTTATAGTCACATATATGAACATGTAATGTTTAATAATATAATTAAATAATAGTATTTACACTATTGTAAAATGTTATTCGTGACGATATTTTAAGTAATTTGTCTACTCTTTCAATATTGTATATATTTACTTTCTAGGTTTTTTTGTCATTATTAACACCTTTTGGTCATTTATATACTTCATTTTATATGTTTTTATTATTTATCTCTTTCCAACTTATACACAATTAACCATTTTTAGTTATATGCCCAAAGGGTGTATTACTTGTAAATGATGGCAATAGAGGAAACTGCATAGCTTAATACAAAGTAGTACAATTAATGGTGTGTGACATTGTGTCCTTCTAATTTTAAAGATCTTATACAAAACTACAATATGCATGTATGTTCACATGATTATAGTATAGTATCAACACCGTGTTAAAAACAATCAATAAATACACATTATTGATATATATTTTTTGTAATAATATTTTTAATAGATATATTATTTATACTAATATAAATTCATTTTAAGCTAAAATCTACATATTTGTAGGGCATTAACTAATTTGTTTTACATGCATTTAACTCCTTATCTTTGAAATCATACATTAAACCTAATTTTTTTTAAAAAAATAGGAATTTAATAGTCAAAATGCACATCTTTTAAGGACTTACTAGGCGTACATGAAAATTAGCTAAATAGGACAATATTTCACAAATAAGTTCTAGGAATTAGACGAGGACGTCCTATGGGTTTGAAGTACAAAAATATAATAAAATAATAGTATTATAGATAAAAAAAAATAATCAATTTTACTAAATTATATTATATGGTATTTTATATGCCATTAACATGGGATCTAGGAACAAAAATTAACCAAACATTAGGGATAAATCAATTGCATTATAAAAACATATAATGACATAAAGTAATATATAAATGTAGCATGTGTACCTTGGGTATAATTAGTATATATAATTATACACTCAAAAATGTTCAAAACACTCAAAAATAGGTATAATTAACTAAAAAAATTATAGAAAATTAATAAAAAATTAACAAAAAAATTACTAGACCCTTGGAATATTATTGGATTAGGTGTGGGAGGCATCAAAGATAGCCATGGATTTAAGATGATAGCACCGAAACAACTAACAAGTTAAGGGATTAAGAATATTAAACAAAAATCAAGAGAGAGAAATCATTTTTACACTACAAACTTTGGAATTATCACCTATCCCTCTCTTGAACATTAAAAGGTTCCTTAACAAGCTGGAAAAAAATATGGCAAAGGGAAAAACATAGAAGAAATTTCTAGAAAAATTAAATGACATGAAATTGCACAACAAAGCAACATTGTAGAGTGAAGATTTAAAACCACCACAGGGAGACAAAGGTGGTAGTGCCTAAGGCTACCAACAAGGTACAAGAGGGTGGTGGTGGTTGGACAATGGTTTTTCAATGAGCTTCATTTTTCATCCAACTTTCCTATATTTCCTAAAAATACCAAAACAAGTTCGAAAATTATGAAAAAAAAAAATTGAAGTATTTTTGCATGTAAATTTAGGGAAAAATATCATATTGTAAAAATTTTAAGTGAATTTAATACTTCCTTAAGAAATCGTACAAAACCGACCAATTTTTGAAGTTATTTTAAATAACTCTATCGTTTTTATTTTGAAATAAAAAATTTTCTAGAAACTCCCTATTCTGCATGTTTAAGTCTTATTGAAAGTTTTCAACCAAAAATATTTTATATAATTTTTAATAATTTTTTAGCTTTTAAATTTGGTGAAAAAGGCTATTTTTAGGAGATTCTATGTAATTAGCTTTAAGGAAATCAAGTTGTATCAATTCTAGAGTTCATATGAGTTATGCTCTGTTGTAGGAAATGATCTGAAGTTGGTTAAATTGGACGAGACTTGAGATATACACAAATCACTAGTTATGGTATACATATGTTAAAGGAAGGGATAAGAGGATTTGGAAGTTTGGGGTAATATAGTGATTATGGGTATGAAGAACTTATTGTATGATTATGATTTGCTATGCTTATAAACTGGAATAGGATGTTGAGACGAGTCACTAGGAGTAAACTTATAAATTGATTTTGTTCAAATGGTTGACCTAATAGAAGGGGAACTTAATTTTTTGTTCAGATACTTGATCAGAGTGATAGATGGTAAAGGATTGTAATTATAACTCTATTGGGGCCTTGTTTGAGAAACTATTTGATAAAAGAAGCATGCCTATAAAAACTTCAAAGATATGTTTAGATGGTTGATCAAGTAAAAGAATGACTTAAAAATTTGCTCAAATACTTAATTAGAAGGTTGGTAGAGGAAGGGACTTAACTTTAAACATTTTGAAGCCTCATCTATGATCAGGGACTTAACTAGAGGGTTGGCTAATTTAGAAGACTTAGATGAAATCGCTTCAAATAGATCTTCAAAGGGTTAGTCTATAAAGAAGGGATGTAATCTCTAGTTGAGAGAGTTAATTAAAAGGCTAGATAAAAAAAGAGACTTAACTATACCCCCATCAAAGACTTATTTGAGAAGTATTTGGTAAGGAGAATGTAATTGAAATGGCTATGGGAACTTCATCAGGGATTAAATGGTGTGGAATAATTAGAGGAAATGACTTTAGAAGCTGGTTTAGAGAGTTGTACGGAGCAAGCGGTATAATTAGGATAACATTAGAGACTTAGACGGTGGGTTATTAGTCTACATATGCACATCCAATGACTTCATTAGAAGGTTCGGAGACCAAAACTTAATACTAGGTGAGCTTTCAAAACTTTGTTTAGTAACTTTAATAATAAGTTGGAACTTAATATTAACCTTATACAACTTGCTAAAGATAAGTCTTACAACACTTAAACTATTTACATGAATTCATTTACCTTATGTTAAGTGGAACTAAAGTCATTATATTGAATATTTAGGGGAAAATTAAAGTGGATGAGATTAACCATTAGGACTGTTGAGTGTCATATATCCATGTAAGTGGGATCAGTGTTTCACTACATTATGAAGTATTATTTGACAATACTTGGAGACCTTATCATATGTCTCAATTGTAATTGTAAGATAGTTGCATATATGTATGCAATATGTGTGTTTAAATAATGTTTTGCTATTTGGAGTGTTGGATTCTGTATATTGGTTGCTTTATTATGTTGTTGGATTAAACTATTTGAAATTACTTAATCACCCCAAAAGCAATCTAACTGAAACTCAACTTAACTTCTAACTGCATATACATAGCAACCCACTAGGGTAAAATGACTAAGAAGTTTGAGTCAAACTTAGACCCTTTGATGAAGATAGTAGAAATGGACTTTTCCGTATCCTTAATTGAACTAAGTAATAGGAGAAGAGGTAGTGGTAAGGTTGGAGACTGTGGTTTGAAGATAGTCTTAAGCATAGCATATTTCTTTATTCCACAAGCCCCTATTTAGTGATCGATCCGTGAAGTGCGTAACATGAAACTCCTCAAAACCTATATTAGAATAGGTGTAATTTCTCTAATCTCATTACTACCGATTAATATTATGTGATGGCATTTGCTTGAATATATATTGTATCTAATTAACCTTGCTTGAAAACCCTAGTTGCTTTGTGCCAAATATGTGTTATTGTCTCCGTACCATTTATTGAGCAAGTTATCGCTCATTCCCTTATAGTTGTTTTGTAGGTTTCTCATTAGATATACTAGTATTACTCCAACTTTCAAAAGTCTAGAGAATGGGGTTAAGGAGTGAGATACAAGACCAATTGACTAGATTTCTATTTTATTTATTAACTCTGCTAACCTATAAGAAAACTAATAGGGTCTCTTTAGTTGACCCTTTAGTTTTCAATTATTGTTACTGGTATTATGTTCTATAAACTTGTAGACTTTTAGAAGTTTCTTTTATTTCATTTCTCTATAGTTATTTATAAAACTTGTTTTTTTCTCAAGTTTTTATACTACAGAAATCCTTTTAAAAGTTATTTTAGAAAATTGCACCACAGATTGATACAAAATAGATATTGAATTGGATGACTCAAAGTTATGAAATGGTAAAGGCTTGATGTAAACTATACTTACCTTAGCTGCTAAAGCGGTTAACTTTTAGCTTAAGTTAGTTTACATAACCAAGCTATTACCACTCTCTAGTTTAGGGCATGATAAATATAGGGCTAAGTAAACATGAAACAAAAATAAGAGGGAGTATATATATAATTCAACAATATATATATATATATATATTTAATTTAGAAATGAAAGATTTAACTAAACTATAAAAAAATTTAGGGAATTAATTAATTAATTAATATTTAAAAAAAAAAGAATAATTGAAGGTTTATTATGAATTAATGTTTGAGAAATTTAAAGCTATAAATTAATGTTACACGAATCATACCTTTTAAGAAAGCACCAAAAGTTTAAGAAAGGGAGAAAATAACTTAATGTCATGTTTGATACACATAAATGGCTAGGATCAGAATGGAAAAGAATGTAATGAGAAGCCAAATGACAAATCATTTCTCATGTTTAAAAATGTTCATAGAATGGAATTAAATTAAATTAAATATGCACGTAGTAATAATTGTTAAAAATACCCTTAAATATTGAATGCATAATTAAATTGAGAGTTAAATAAGTAATTTAATTAATAATAAATGTAAGAGAAATGGAATTGTTGACCAAAGGTAGAATCAAATTTATCCTTGGAGTTGGAATTGTTGATTCCATAAAATCATGATTTCAGCTTTTAAATGTGTTTCCAAAAGGAAGTGAAACCTAGAATCGTGATTACATTCCAATTAAGGCTAACAATTTCAAATCTACATACGATGGATTCGGACTCAATACAATATGTTTTAAACAAGTCAATGATTGTAAAAATTTGACAAGAGACACAAATGGGTCAGACTCATTTAAATATGATTAAATTTATGTCCAAGTTCGTATTAAGTTTTCAGACCCAAACATGAGAATAAAACATAGTGTATATTCTGCTAAATTTGTATTCTATTACACAAACCATATCTTTCTAAATTAGATATCTCAATTAAAAGTATAAGATCTTTTTACTTATATATTCTTCTTACTATATCGTAGTTTGAATGAGTAAAAAATTACAAACTTATGTAAATATTCTTTAGCTGACTCCCTTAAAAATCTAAGAAACAATGTGATTAATTTAGGAATCAAAACTAATACTAATATTAATATCCATTTAACCTATAGTTTTACTTAATTTAGTGATGTTATATAGTCTAAATTTTCCAATTTTCTATATTTGGTAAAATTTTGATTTACGAAAAACTTTTATTTGGGTTACAATTTTTATTAAATATGAAGATATCATATCATTTGTCTTTGTAAAATTTAAATATTATCATTGTTATTTTTCTTTTATATATATATACTATAGATTTAATCATAACTTTTCAATTGATAAATAGTATCAAACTTAAGAAGTATGAGATATGACAAAATACCACAAATTGTCAGCTTTAATATAAATGGGTCAAACTCAAACACGAGACACATTAGGTCACAAGTTTAGGTTTGCATATATAATTAATAAACGAGTCATGTCATTGGTTTAGATTTTCTAAACATTAATCTGTGCAAATACGGAAATGAGACACAACATGATAACACAAATTACCAGTTCTAGTTTTAATCCATTTCTGCATACTAAATATAGCATAAGTGAAATGATTATATAAAAATCTTAAAAGATTTTTTCTTTTGATTTTTTTTTTCGTTTATACATAGTTAAATCTCTTTATTTTGCTGGTTTGTTTCTCTTATTTTCCAATTTTAATATTTTTTCCAATTATATTTTTCACAAAGATTGAGAAGGAGATACTTCTTACATTCCTTCAAGAAAGCAATATCATATCATATGTATATGACAACTGTCACTTTTGGGTTCCATTAAAAGGTATGAGTCATATAACATTAATTTCTAATGTTTAATTATTTAAACATTAAATTCCTCAAAATAAACATTAGATTCTACTTCTTTTTAATTACTTGATTATTTATCTATTTGTTAATTTGTTTATTAGAGCTTTTGATTTTAATTGTCAATTTCTTTCCTAAAATATATATAAAAAATGGAAAATTGCAAATACACTAATTCATGTTTGTTTCATTTGCACTCGACTCCTTATCTTTAAAATCATATTTTTAAACCTTGCATCTTCAAAAGATATGCATTTGATATAGTAGTCAAAATGCATATTTTTAAAAGATTTAGGGATTTAAAAGTGCGATTTCAAAGATAAAGGGGTAACAACATATGAAGCAAATATAAGGTGATAAGGATCAAGGATCGATCACTTACTCTCAAGCCCAAAGGCTTTCTTAAATGGTTCACCAAGTTGTTCGAGGTGAGTTAAGTGTCGAGGAGCAGTATTTATCCCAATCTGATTTGTCGAGCTACTTTGCTCTCTACACTATCTAAGAAGCTGTCGAGGTGATCGGCTGATATGTGGAGCTAACCCCTTTGCAACACCCTAATCTAAGCACCAAATTAAGAAAACATCTATTTTCGTAGTGCTAAGGCGGAGCTAACAATTGTTAGGAGCCGACCACCTGAGGCTAACTTGAATGCAAGTTGTCCTTAAGCCAACTCTTATCTAACCCCAACAATTATAGTCGTCAAATTGCCAACACTAACTAGACTTGATCAAAGACCTACCCCATCTCGCGGCCTAGACCTATCCTTTTGGTTATGTATGATATTAGGATGGTGTGTTCATGTACGAAATCTGTATTGTCCTAATATTAGAGCTTAACTACGTTCGAAGCTAGATTCTACTACTATATTTTTTAAGTGGTTTGTTACTACTCTCGTGAGATAATGGTTCTATCATCAGCCTTGGAGTTTAGTAGTTGAGAAGTGTTCTATGCTTTGTTTTCCCATGTTTTTGATAAGTAAAACAGAGTGTAGTTGACTGTTCGTTTGTTGTGTAATTATTGTGGTGATTGGAGTATTTGTTATTGATCTCTAAGTGGTATTAATAGACATCAATTTTTGTAAAGTAACCATCAATGTTAGACTCAAGTATTCAAGGAACTTTGGGAAACAAAAAAAGTGGTACTTGATATGGCTAAGGGTAAGAAGGAAGCTTCTTGCTTCAGTTAGTGGGTGACTACTTGGATAGGTTTACCGACTTGGTAACTAGCTTGGTGACTGTTATCCAAGAAGACAAGCAGCAAGCCAGGGATAGCCTTAGTACAGAATGTGAGCAACAAGGGTAAGGAGATGGTCAGTTTGGTTAAGTTAACACCCTAGCTCAACTACCCTGAGCTGAAGGAATTGTTTGGGATGTGAGACAAAGGCTAATGCTTGAAGAGATTGAGAAAGAAGCGAAAGGAGACGATGAAATAGAGGAGTACTACAAGCCTGAAGAAAGAAATATATGAGCCCTTAAAGTTGAAGGATTGAGAGTACATATCTCGAGTTTTTCTAAAAGTAGTGATGTTGAGGACTATCTAGATTGGCTAGATAGGATTGAAAAGCAGTTTGAATATCACGATGTACTCGACAATGTAAAGGTTAGACTTACTATATTGAAGTTCACTGGTTATGCCGCCTTATGGTGGAAGAACTTACAAGCCACTTGAAGAAGGGAAGGAGAGGAAGAGATTAGGAGTTAGGATGAAATGAAGAGGATTATATAGAGAAGGTTTGTACTGAGCTATTATTTACAGGATGCCTTCAAAAGATTGCAAGAGCTCAGATAAGGAGGGTCAAGTGTAGACACTTATGTTAAGGAATTCCAAATATTAATGATTCGATGTGAAGTTGTAAAGCCAAAGGACCGAACTGTATCTCAATTTATTGGTGGATTGAAGTATGAGATTAGGGATGTCTTGGAAACCCTAGATATTGGAACACTTGATGGCATAATTTGAGCCATCCAGAAGATAGAAAGACACCGAACAGGAAGGTTTCGATTACCAGTTAGCCGACTAGGCAGTAGTCGAATTGTTCCAAGTGGACTAGTGCGAATGGAACCAAGTAAGGTTGTTGAGACCCGACCCATTTCAACTACCTAAGCCCAGGAGAAGGAACCCTAGAGAAAGTTCGAGAAGGGCCAGAGTTTAGGGAGTTAGATGAGTGAGATCAAGTGTTTCAAATGCCAAGGATTTGAACACATGGTTGCTTAATGTTTAAACTAGTGAACAGTAGTGATTCGAGGTGAAGTTTTGACTATTGAGGTCAATAGTACTAATGAAGAAGTAGAGGAGTTGAAAGAAGATGAACAGATCGAACTATTTAAGGAGGAAGTTATCTACAGTAAGGACGGCAACTTTATGCCGGCCATTCTAATGTTAAGGAGAACGATAAGTGTCAGTCCTATACTCGAAGACCAACAAAGGGAAAATATCTTCCATATTGGATGCAAGGTGAATGAATCACTATACACGCTGATTGTTAATAGTGGGAGTTGCATCAATGTAGCCTCTACATTTATTCAACAGTTAAAATTGTTGACCAAGCCCTACCCGAAACCTTACAAGCTTCATTGGCTCAGTGATAAAAGAGCCCTATAGGTGAACAAGCAGGTGTCTATGTCGATTTGCATTGGTAAGTATTGAGATGAAATGCTGTGTGATGTGTTGCCCATAAGTGTGTCCCACATTCTACTCAGACAACTATGGATGTTTGATCGAGCAGTTATATATGATGGGGGGATGAATACATGTTTTGTGAAGCATGAAGGTAAGAGGATGAAATTGAGTCCTATGATTGTTGAATAGGTAAAGGTCTTGCAGTCCTAAGTTAGTCGAACCCTAAAGAAAGAGGCTTTAGTGATGATTCAAGCTACACTAAAAAGGGAGATGGAGCTTGAAGGACTGACCTATCTGCTTATCTGAAGAATTCTAAAGATGAAACTTGAGGATGAGGAGCTGCCTATTGAGGTAAAAACCTTACTAGAGGAATTTGCCGACCTATTTCTAGAGGAACTACTGAAAGGTCTACTCCTAATCCAAAGCATCAAGCATGCAATTGACTTGCAGCCAAGAGCCGCACTACTGAACAAGCCTGCCTATAGGATAAATCCTAAACAGGCTGCTAAGCTGCAGAAGCAAGTAGATAAGTTAATGAAGAAAGGGTATGTGCACAGGTACCTTAGCCTTTGTGCCCTTCCGACTTTGTTAGTGCCAAAGAAAGATGGTTCTTGGATGATGTATACGAATAGTCGAGCGATCAATTGAATCACCATCAAGTACAAGTATCCTATATCTAAGCTTAATCACATACCAAATGAATTAAGTGGAGCAAGAGTGTTCTCCGAGATCGATCTTAAATCTGGATGCCATCAGATTTGAATACGCAAGGGTGATAAGTGGAAGACCACATTCAAGACATGACATGGTTTATATGAATAGCTTATAATGCCATTTGGACCGTCTAATGTGTCAAGCACATTTATGTGCCTAATGAATCATGTGCTTTGAGAATTAATAGGAAGGTTTGTCGTAGTTTATTTTTATGACATTCTAGTATATAACCCCGATTTGGAGATTCACTAGGAGCATCTTTGAAGAGTTCTTGCAAAACTTCGAGCTGAATAGCTATACGCCAATCTGAAAAAGTGTGATTTTTGCCGATCCAAGGTGATCTTCTTAAGGTTTGTTGTGAGTAGAGATAGCATTTGAGTCAGTGATAAGAAAATAAGAGTGATCATAGAATGACCTAAGTTGACTTGTTTTGTAGACGTGAGAAGTTTGCATGGCTTAGCATCATTCTATTGTAGATTTATAAAGAATTTTGGTATGATTGTGGCCCCACTTACCGAACTGTCAAAGAAGAGCGTTGAATTCAGATGGGGAGAGAAAGAGAAAAGGAGTTTTGAGGAAGTGAAAGAGAGGCTAACTACTGATGGGTTGCCAACCATTGGCCTAATCACTTGAGCACGCTTTAGAGGCCTCCAGTTTCTCACCCGACAGATTCTCCTTCGTTAACCTACAAATGACAAGAAATGGTATATTGAAGGAGGATGGCTAAACTCCCTAAGGGCTCCAGCTGGTTGTTTTACAATTTGTTCATTATCCTATGCTAATGCTGACTATCCTCTAGCTGAAAACTCTGTATCGAGTGATCAGACGTTCACCCATCAAGAGTCTACTACTGAGTAAAGAGATCTACCTCATTAGTTGAATATTTCTCTCTCAGCCTCCTACCAACTTTCACGAAATCTCCTTCACATCTCGACTTGTCTTCACACGTCTTGACTCCTTCTACCTACTATGCTTAGAGAATCTTGGTATGGAACCAATGTCATGTTGCCACCTATCCGTTTCATCTGACATTGTATTATTTTTCCTTTTTTGTCTTTTACCCCTTTTACCCCTTTTCATATCTACTAGGAATTCTCTTTTTATATATACCTTCTTATAATTTCTTTATTTGTAATATTGCTCTAGAGATTTATTATAAATAGTCCCTTTTTCTTATAAGCTAGAATAATCTAATCTTAGACATATACATTGAATATACTGTTCTTATGAGACAATCCTCTCCAAGTCCATTTTCCTGTACGCTCTTATCTAATCTTACCTAATAGCTCAAGATTAATAGTGGGTAGACCTTGACATTAACTTGTGCATTATATCAAGTGAAGTGTCAAGTCGTATTGTGTTCGTTGGTATGTTATATTCTCTAAGCAGCTTCACCTTAGCTACTTTAGTCAGTCCTCAAACTGAAGTAAGAGCTCTACTAGAAGAGTATTCTGATTTATTCCCTGCCGAGATGTTGAAAGGTTTACTACCCTTAAGAGGCATTAAACATTGCATTGATCTTCAACCCAAAGCAGCCCTATTGAACCAACTCGCTTATAGGCTCAATTCTAAGTAAGCAATTGAGCTGAAAAAGCAAGTTGATGAATTGATGGGTCGCGGTTATGTCTGAGAAAGCATGAGCCCGTGTGCCGTCTCCGCCGTGCTAGTACCTAAGAAAGATGAGTCATGGAGAATGTGCATTGACAGTTGTACCATTAACAAAATTACTATTAAGTATTGATATCCAATCCTATAGTTAGATGATATGCTCGATGAGTTGCATGGTGCACACATCTTTTCAAAGATAGATCTAAAGAGTAACTACCACCAAATACGAATGAGACCAGGAGATGAATGTAAGATGACCTTCAAGACACTGGATGGTCTATTCGAATGGATGGTAATGTCGTTTGGTTTGACTAATGCGCCGAGTACTTTTATGCAACTTATGAATCGTATACTAAGGGCACTGATTAGCAAATGCGTTGTGGTTTACTTTGATGACATTTTTATCTACAGTGTCAACCTCATCACCCATGCTAAACATTTAAGATCGGTTTTCAACATCCTCTGTGTAAAGAGATTATTCGACAACCTGAAGAAATGTGTGATCTATTAAAGCAAGGTTGTATTCCTCGGATATGTTGTTTTAGGGAGGGGAATTTGAGCTGATGACGAGAAAGTCATAGCTATTCTAAAGTGGCCTATGTTGACTAATGCTATTGAAGTCAGGAGTTTCTACGATCTAGCTTCATTTTGTCGGAGATTCATTCCGAACTTTAGTTCCATAACAGTACCCTTAACTAAATTAACCCGAAAGAATTCTAAGTTTAGGTGATTGGAGAAAGCGTAGAAAAGCTTTGAAGCTATAAAATCTAAATTGACGTCTGCCCTAGTACTCACCCTATTAGATTTTGAGAAAGTTTATGAGGTTGAATGTGACAAGTTGGGAGTTGGCATTAGTGCTGTCCTTATGCAGGAGCATCGATCGATTGCCTACTTCTGTGAAAAACTCCAAAGTACTTTCTTGAATTACTCAGCCTACGATAAGGAGTTCTGTGCCTTTGTTTGAACCCTATAGAACTGGCAGCATTATCTGTTGCCGAGAGAATTCATCATTTACTCAGACCATAAGTTTCTTAAGCATCTCTACAAGCAGCAGAAACTTTCTTAGCATCATGCCAAATGGATTGAATTTCTAGAAACTTTCTACTACGTTATCTGGTATAAGAAAGGAAGCACCAACATAATGGTTGATGCTCTTTCTCGTTGTCATACCCTTATTACAACTATGCAAGCGAAGGTACTTAAATTTGGCACCCTAACCAAACAGTATCTATTGTCGAGAGAATTCATCATTTACTCAGACCATAAGTCTCTTAAGCATCTCTACAAGCAGCAGAAACTTTCTTAGCATCATGCCAAATGGATTAAATTTCTAGAAACTTTCTACTACGCTATCTGGTATAAGAAAGGAAGCACTAACATAATGGTTGACGCTCTTTCTCGTTGTCATACCCTTATTACAACTATGCAAGCGAAGGTACTTAAATTTGGCACCCTAACCAAACAGTATCTGTTGCCGAGAGAATTCATCATTTACTCAGACCATAAGTCTCTTAAGCATCTCTACAAGCAGTAGAAACTTTCTTAGCATCATGCCAAATGGATTAAATTTCTAGAAACTTTCTACTACGCTATCTGGTATAAGAAAGGAAGCACTAACATAATAGTTGACGCTCTTTCTCGTTGTCATACCCTTATTACAACTATGCAAGCGAAGGTACTTAAATTTGGCACCCTAACCAAACAGTATAGTGGCCAAGTGCAATGTTGGAGGTATTGTGGATGGGTTCTACTTGAGTAATGGGCTCCTGCCGAAGGGCAAACAAATTTGTATCCTGAATGGTTTGGTAAGGGAGCTACTCGTTTTAGAAGCCCATACTGGAGGTTTGGCTAGCCAGTTTGGGGAAAAGAGGACGATTGAGATATTGAAGGAGCAATTCTACTGGCTTAGGATAATGAAGGATGTACGTGGAATAGTTGAGAGGTGCGAGGTGTGTAAACATGCGAAGGGAAGGAGAGAACCCTATGGGGTATACACCCCTGCTTATCCTAGAGTAGCCATAAACCAATCTAAGCATAGATTTCATACTTGGCCTTCCCTGAACGTTGAGAAGACATGACTCAATCATGGTGGTGGTTGATCGGCTCAACAAGATGAACCACTTCATTCCTTGCCACAGAACTAACAATGCTTTAATCGTTGCTAACCTCTTTTTGTAGGAAATTGTGCAGTTACATGGAGTGTTGAGAAGCATTGTGTCCAATTGTAACTCGAAGTTCACGAGCTTCTTTTGGAAGACCCTGTGGAAGAAGCTTAGTACTAAGCTTATGTTCAGTACTTCTTGTCACCCCCAAATAAAAGGCTAAATTGAAGTTATGAATAGAACCGTTGGTAACCTCTTGCAAGCAACTGTTGGGAAGAACTCATATGACTAGGATTTATGCCTACCCATCATTGAATTTGCTTACAACCGCTCAGCTTACAATTCGAATGGAACATCACCTTTTAAGATCGTTTATAGACTTAACCCAAACTTACCCTTAGATTTAATTAACGGTTCGACTACACAAGGGGAAAGTACATCTAGCTTACAATACATCGAGGAATTCCATAAGTTACATCAGAGAGTTGCTAAACAACTGGCCAAAACTGTAGCTTAACAAGAGGAAATGAGAAGCCGAGGAAAGAGACGAGTCGTTTATACCCCTAGAGACCTTGTCTAGATCCACCTTAGCAAGGAACACTTTCTCGACATAAAGATGAACAAACTATCTCCCAAAGTATATGGGCCTTACAAGATCCTTAGGCGTATTAATAATAACACTTGTGAGGTTAATTTGGCCGAGGGGTATGACATGTCGGCCACATTTAATGTTATCGACTTGACGCCTTATGTGCTAAATGATGACGAGGACCATGATTTGCGAGCAAATCTCCAGCAACCCTGGGGAGCTTAAGGGTTGTCGACCACTGACTTAATCACTTAAGCATGCCTCAAAGGCCTCTACTCTCTCACCCGACAGATTCTCTCTCATCAACCCATAGATGACGAGAAACGGCATATTGAAGGAGGATGGTTAAACTCCTTAAGGGCTCTAGGTGGTTGTTCTATGATCTGTTCGTTATCCTGTGCCAATGCCAGCTATCCTCTGGTTGAAAGCCCTGTGTTAAGTGATTAGACGTTTTCCTACCAGGAGTCTATTATCGAGTAAAGAGATCTACCTCCCTGGACAAGTATATCTCTCTTGGCCTCCTACCAACTCTTACGGCATCTTCTTCACGTCTCGGCCTGTCTCCACACGTCTTGACTCTTTCCCCTCGATATGCTTAGAGAATCCTAGTACGGAACTGATCTCACGCTGCCACCTGTCCATTTCTTCTGACATTGTAATATTTTTCTTTTTTTGTCTTTTGCCCCTTTTACCCCTTTTCGTATGTACTAAGAATTCCCTTTTTATATATACCTTCTTGTAATTTCTTTATTTGTAATATTACCCTGGGGATTTGGTATAAATAGTCCCTTCTCCTTGTAAGTTAAAGTCATCTTATCTCAAACATATACATTAAATATGCTGTTCTTGTGAGATAACCTTCTCTAAGTCCATTTTCCCATACATTCTTATCTAATCTTACCGAGTAGCTCAGGATTAGTAGTGGGTAGACCTTGATATGAACTTGTGCATCATATCAAGTGAAGTGTTATGTTCGCTGGTGTATTATATCTTCCAAGCAGCTTCACGTCGACTAATCTAATCAGTCCTCAAACTGGTTCACCCTATCTTTCTTTGATATCTCAAATGACCCATTGGTTCACATTTACTATCGTAAGCCCTAATAATAACCGAGCTCCTAGGCACATCAACTACAGCCCCTGTCTTCTCTCTACCGAACTTTAACAAAGTGTTTGAAGCAAAGTGTAATGCATTCGGACTAAGCATAGGTGTTGAGCTTATGTAAGAAGGCTGATCTATTGCTTACTTCAACTAGAAACTTTGAGGAGCTACACTCAACTATTCTGCCTATGACAAGGAGTTCTAATCCTTAATCCGAGCCCTAATGGTATGGCAACATTATTTGCTACCTAAGGAATTTTTTATCTATACTGATCATGAATCCTTGAGATATTTAAAGAGCCAACCCAAATTGTCTCGGAGGCAAGCTAAATGGGTTGAGTTCATGGAGGGTTTTTCTTATGTTGTAAAATGCAAGAATGGAAGTAACAATATAGTAACCGATGTCCTATTGAGATGACATATCCTCCTGACCAAGTTCTAAACAAGGCTACTTGATTTTTGAACCACAAAAAATTTTTATGATGAGGCTCCACACTTCGGTCTTATTTATGCTCGATGTAAGGAAGGACGGACATTAGACGATTATCACAGAGAAGACGAATGCTTTTTCAAGAAGATGAAGCTATATATCTCAACTTATTCCACGAGAGAATTGCTAGTGAGCGAAACGCATGGAGGAGAATTGACAAGATACTTTGTCCAGCGCTGAACCCATGAAGTACTATTTGCGAGATTCTTTTAGCCTAGAACGATGAGAGACGTATAGTCTATATTGGAGAAGTGTATGACTTACCAAAAGGTAAAGAGCCAAGTTGGGCAAGGACATTATCTACCCTTGCCAGTCCTAACCAAACCGTAGTCTAAGCTAAGTATGGACTTCAAGTTAGGATTGTTAAGGATGTCCTAAGAGAAGGACTCTATCATGGTGATTGTAGATCGATTTAGCAAGATGGCACATTTCGTGCCCTGTTCCAAAACTAATGACGCTTCAGCTATCTCTTTTCTTTTCTTATAGGAAGTAATCAAACTTCATAGAGTTCCCAAAACCATTGTTTCGAACCAAACTCAAAGTTCATGAGCCACTTTTGGAGGACGCTGTAGAGATGAATGGGAACCAAGCTATTATACAGTACGTCCTGCCATCTACAGACTGATGGATAGACTAAGGTTATCAATAGAACTATAGGAACTTTTCTATGAGTTACTATCGGACGAAATACGGTTGACTAGGATTTGTGCTTACCAATAATTAAGTTCGCCTACAATAGGACTGCCCATAACGTAAATAAGCATGTCTCTATTCGAGGTTGCTTATGGGTTTAACCTTGAGCTCCCGATAGACTAAGTACCCCAACCAAAGCTTAATGATCATAAGCTAGTTGTTAAAAGAGTTGAAGCCATCAAAGCCATGTACTAAAAGGTAGTAGAACAATTGAGTCGAGCTACTATTAAGCTCGAGAAGTGAAGTTGAGGATAGAGGAAGAGAGAATTTCAGCCAGGTGATTTGGTCTAGATACATCTTAGCAAGGAACGATTCCTAAACTTGAGGAAGAGCAAGTTGTCTCTTAAAGCCAATGGACTTTTCAAAGTGCTTGAAAAATTAATCCTAATGCCTATAAGATTGAATTACCTAAAGGATATAGAGTCGTAAACTCCTTCAATATTGCCAATCTCTAACCTTACACTCCGAGGACAAGCAACCTGGAGTTAAACTAGATTTCATCCTAAATCTCAAACAACCTGGAGGGGATGATATAGATCAAGAACCAATCACTTACTTCGAAGCTCAAGGGCTTTCTCAAATGGTTCGCCTAGCTATTCGAGGTGAGTTAAGCATCGAAGAGTAGTGTTTACCCTAGTCTGATCTGTCGAGCTACTTTGCTTTCCACACCATCTAGGAAGCTACCAAGGTGATCGGCTGACCGGAGCTGACCCCTTTACAATACCCCATTCTAAGCACCAAATCAGGAAAATAGCCATCTCCATAGTGCCGAAGCTAAGCTAACAATTGTTAAGAGCCAACCACCCAAGGTCGACCTAAATGTAAGTCATCCCTAAGCCAACCCGTGTCAAGCCCCAGTGATCAGAGTTGCCGAAATGCCGACATCAACCAGACCTGATCAAAGACTCACTCCTACTTAGCTCGCAGTGTTATTGAGACTACAGATTAAGTAAAATGCATGCACACTATCCTTTCTAACATCCGTATTATCCTTTCTGATAAAGGATATTCTTTTGCATGATTTTATGCTTCCCCTGTAAATTATTCTCCTTTTGTTTAGCAAGCAGAGATCCATTTCTATAATTTCTGTAATTTAGGACTTAACCTAACTAGGCACTATAAATACTCGTATATTGTAATAGCCGTATAACAAATCATACAGAGAATATACTGAACTTTTACTCCCTCTTAAGCTAAGTATCCTTATGCATACTCTTGAGCTACTCTTATCTAGCCCATGAAGCATGGATTAGTGGTAAGTGACCTTTGGTCATACTTATGCATCATATTAAGTGTAACACGAGCTCATGCGAGGCGTTGTTACGTCATATCCATCGTCGGTGCATAGGAACCCCTGCTCATCCTTGACTAACATTTACTTTTTGAGTCATCTCACAAACCGAACCTACCCATTTGGTTACGTGTAATATTAGGCTTGTGTGTTCATTTATGGAATCTGTATCATAAGGGATGCATTTGCAATTTGTCCATTTTTTTTCCCATTGACTACAACTAAGGCTGGCAATTTGGTATCTAATCTTCTAACCCGAATATGATATAATACGACTAGTAGGTTTGTTTAAACAAAACGTGACACGGTTAGTAAATGGGCTGTACCTGTTTGGACCTATTAATCCATGTGTCCAATTTCAAGTTTAGCATTTGAACCCATTTACAAACTCATTAAATAAATAAGTTCCATATACATGTCTTGCTTTAGCTCACAAACATGTTTAAGATTAAGATTTCCAACATTTATAATTTAATTTTATAGTCCACTCTTGTCTCTCACAACCACTTATGCACCTCTCTCCCCCTTTTTCTCTCTCGTTATCAATTCTTACTTCTTTATCATTGGTCTCTTAATTATTTTCATTCTTTATTGATTATCATCCTTGTTCATTTTTACTTTAATTCTATAATAGTGACACTTAAATTTTTATTTCCTTCTTTAATCTAATTTCTAACATTCTTAAGAACAAGGTATAGCATAATATATTTTATGATTTGTTTTTATGTACATGTTCATCTAAGTGTACCTTAGTAATCCTAACCTCATTAACGAAATTACTTGATATTTTTCATAAAAATTGAATGTATTGATCAGTCTTCATTTGAGATAGTTACATAATGTTATTAATTGAACCAAAGAACAATTATGCTATAAAATTTTAGTTTTGGTTAGTCATATATTACCTAAAATATGTATCATTAGTTTGACTACTAAGCTGTTATGATTTCATTAGACTTATTTATACATTCAACTTATAAAGAGAAAGCTATCTTTACCAGTGTTAGTATAGTTCATTGAGTTCTCTTATCATTATTTTAACGATAACAAAAAATTAAAGATATTTAATCAATATACTAAGTGTGCAGGTCTTTAAACAAAAGATAAATTTCTACTTAAGGTACAATTTTAAGAATCAGAAACAAATTCAAAGACATTGAATAGTATTAGGAATTTACAAAACACTAAAATCCATGAGGTTTATTAGACTTTTAATTATATGAAGGTCTAGCTCTACTTATTAGATATATTTGAGTAATGTATCTAATACATGCCACTAAGTTGGATATTAAATTCATGGGGATTAAGGAGGTTTAATTAAGTTATTCTTAGGACAAATTTAGTTGGACCCGACACCTTATCATAGCAGATATATTCTTAACAAATCAATTTTATCGGATGTTTATTAGATTTTTCACAAGTTATTTGGTGAATTTTTATCAAGACAAGTGGAACATTTTGTGGAATTCAAATTAGAATTTAACTCAAGTACAAATCAAAGATACACATGTGAAGGAAGTTTAAGGTGAAGATGAATCTTATTTTTGTTGTAGATTTTTTATATTCAAAATAATCTAATAAAGGTATATCTTCAAGGATTGTTTATTCGAGCATATCAAATTTGTACAAGATCATTTGTACAGAAGCTTAGTAAGAAAGTATAAGAAAGTTGAAGTTCAAATTCCAAGATTATCAAGCACCAAGATTTGTTCCTAGGAGATATTTTTCACAAAGGAATTCAAGTTCTTTAAGGACATTTAGATGAATTAAGTGGTCAAAATAGAGCTTTTGCACAAGAACACATGTAAACCTTAGTTTCTATGTATGCAATAGTATAACATTTAAATTGAATTAATCAATAAGAGTGTTTTAGCTTCCATAACTTAAGGGATAAGAAGTTCCAATGGCTAGATCAACATATTTAAAGATCTCTAAAGTTGTGTAAATGATTTATCTAAGATTTTAGTGAAGAGATGTTGTACCTGAAACATATAAAAGCAAGATAGTTCAAATTTTTGAGATATATTAATATGCAATTTTTTATTGCAATCTTCATTCTTGAAAGAATTCAGAAACACATTTAGAAGCTAAATCAGAGACAATATAATCTATTCTATTTTTCTCTTGAGCTTATATATTGAGGATCATTGTATTTATTCCTCATTGCCACTATAAATCTTATTTTTTGAGAGATAGGATTTGTGTTAGAAGAGAGATTCAAAATTCTATAGATTTGTATACAAGCAAGGCTAGCCTAGTAAGATAGAGCATGAGACTTATATTTGTTTCTCTTTTGATTAAGTTAGTGAAAAGTGGATAGTGGAACGATATCGATGTGAAATACCAAGTCCCTAATAGTAAAGATGGAAAAGTGTAGTAGGCATAAGGCCGAAGCACTATAATTCTTAAACTTAATCTTCTTATTTCTATTGTCCTTTATTTTATGCTTTGTTTGTTTTCTATATATTGTTTTACGCCATATTTGTTAAAGTAATTAAAAGGGACACATTTTAAGTTTTGATTTACAAAAAATTTAAATCTTTCTAAGTAATTAATTCACTCCCGTTTTAGTTATTGTTGGGACCTACTTAATTTTCAACAAAATATCCATTATATAATTATTATGTAAATTGAAGACAATATTGAAAATATGTTTTCCAAATAGAGATCCATCAACAACCATTATAGACTTATTTTAAAATTTTCTTAGAATGAATGAGTTTGATTGGGGCATGTAGCATGCTAATTGAATGTGTTAGGTTATGGGCTTAGGTTTTGTAGAGGGTCATTGTGGTAATTAAGCTCTTAGCCTAGTTTAATACTATAGACAAGTTTAATGGGCTAATGATAGGGTTCAGGAAACTAGACTAAAGCAAGCATATTTTAGAGAGATATTGCTTGGTAGGCTTAGAATAGGGACTGCTAGACCAGTTATTCTACTCTTAGCCTTACTCGATTGACTTGTGCATGAAAAATAAGTTCAAAAGAGGTCTTTTTGAGCCTCTTTAGACTTTATTCCGCCTCAAAAGGAGCTTTTGGACTTAAATAAGAGTTATGGGCCTATTTTATTATTAATAAGCTTATATTCTTTTATTATAATTCATTGAGCCAATATAGAGCCTAAAGCCCATGGCCCAAGCCCATGGTCCATATGAAGAGAAAGAGTGAGTTTTAGCTACTAGATCATTTAAGGTCATCTAATGATTGCTAGTAATGCCATATCTTAGCCATCTATCTTAGAGTAATCCAATAGCTAAAGTTTGCTCTTAAAATCTATAAATAAGAGGGTCTTCCTCTCACTTGGGTCATTATAAACATGGGTTAACTTGAAACAAATGTGTTAGCTCTACTGAAGTTACTCAATGAAAGATCAAATGAGTTACTCAATGAAGAACAAATCAAGAGTACTCAGAAACACAAGACTTTATCTTTTATTACGCGTGTGCATGAGTGGTCGAGTTTACCTATTTTACCTCCTACATATCTCTCCATTACATCTAAACATGTGTTATTAGTTCAAGTAATCTCTAAGATCAACCATCATGTACATAACACGTGATTGATCATCAGTAGTAACCCCATTTATATTATTTTAGTAGCTTTATTGGGGAGAGATCACTTATAGTTAACAATGTCACATACTAATGGATAGGAGGAAACTTCCAATGTTTATGAGACTAATCTAGTGACCACTCAATAAACTCCAGCATCGGGTGATAACATAACACCTATGAACAGGCAATAAATATTTGTCGTTGAGACATCCTTAATTGTTTGTACCATGTAGGAGAACATTCATGTTCTCAATCAATTCCTAGTTGCCTTTGCACAACTTCTTCTTGGCATAGCAACTACTATTGCTATTAACCTAACAGGTGTTAAACTTGTAATGGTTCTCCTTATGTCATTCACATAAGCTACTGGACCCGCTTCTGTTATTTAACCTGTTGTTGCAATAAGTATAGTGATTGCAAATCCCCATAAAGGAAGACAATACATGGCAGGAGAAAGGATTTCACCATGTGCTATCTTTAACTCCTGCAGATCTAAATCTCCTAATAGTAGAAAATGTAAAGAACCCAACCTAGGGGGTCATCATCATCTAGGTGTAATGTCTAACGTACTATTGTAGGTGTAGCTATAATACGTAACACTACCCTAACACTCCAAGCTGAAATTGCTCCTATTTCTACTTCTTCATTTTATGTGATGAAAGAAGATCTTGATAAGTATTTGAAGCAAATTCAAACTTCTTCTTCAACAGGTATCATCAACTTAAAGCTAACATACCCTTAGAGGATTATAAGGAAGCCATATCTCAACGACTACACAAGTCCTAAGTTTATGAAGTTCAACGGCAAATAGGGGAATGCTAAGGATCACCTTCTCAAATTCATTGAGACAATTGAAGTCTCTGGAATTGATGATGTTCTTAAATTGAAGGAATTCTCAAAATCTCTTACAAAGAAAGTGTACACCTATACGTTAACCTTCTCCTTGTCTTTCGTTATTTATGTTAATTCACACTTATCTTGCAATAATTTCGCTTTAACAAACATAGCTAACATTACTAATGAACATCCTTATTGTTAAGCAATTGAAATGCTTCTCTTAACAAGCACCTGTTGGTTAACATGGTATAGTTGCATCTTTACTACTATACTTTACTCTTGAATAAATCCTAGTGTAGTTAACATCGCCACCTGGTACCGTTATTGATCATTGTTCATGAATGAAAATTGGTGCAACTATCATCTCCACTTGATCTAGTATAGCTAGCATTGCTACTATGATCCATAATAACATAGATATAGCCAAAAATTCGCTATCTAGTATTCTTCATTCATGAGATCAAAGCGATCTCAACTGTGACAAGTCAAAGCAACTTTACAATAGGCTTGGCAGTTGTAACTCTTTTTTTTTTTCAAAATCGAGGTCGAAATGACCTCATCCATGTATGATTGAAGTGATCATATCATGATAGCTATAATAGCTTAGTAGAAGCATTGACTCCTAAGCATATGGTGGGTGTAACAACCATTTCTACAACATCATTTATGAGATCAAAGCCATCTCAACTATGATGAGTCAAAACAACTCCATAGCAGGCTTAGTAGCCATAACACCTTCCTACAAGAATTGAGGTCAAAGTAATCTCATCTGTGAACAACTAAAGTGATCATATCATGATATTACTATTATCACTTAGTTGAAGCAAACTCTTGAGTACACGACAAGTAATACCTATTTTTGCAACATCATTCACGAGATCAAAGCGATCTCAACTATGACAAGTTAAAGTGATTCTGTAGTAGACTTGGTAGCCGTAACGCTTTTTTTCACACAATCAAGGTTAAAGCAACCTCACCCATGAATGATTAAAGTAATCATATAATGAAAGCTGTAACTATTTAATGGAAGTATTTGCTCATAAGCATACGGTACATGTAATACCCATTTCTATGACAATCATTTATGAGATCGAAATGATCTCAACTTTGATGAGTTGAAGCAACTCCACAGTAAGCTTGGCAACCATAATGTTTTTTTGTAGAGTTAAGGTTAAAGCACCCTCATCCATGAGTGATCAAAGCAATCATATTATAGTAGCTGTAATCACTCAATAAAAGCATTTGCTCTTAAGCATGTGGTTGACGTAATATTGGTTTTTGCACATTCATTTAATTATGAAAATGATGTGACCTCATCCATAAATGGTTACAATAACCATCTAATGATAACTGTCATTGTTTCATAAAAGCACCTACTCTTAAGTATGCAACAAGCATAACACCTCTTGAAAACTTTATTCAATTGCAAGGTTTAATTGACCTCAATTGTGCTGTATGCAATCCAATAGTAAACTTAGCAACCATAGTGCCACTTCATTTAAAAGTTGAAGTCATTTTCAGTCAATCATGATATCAAAATGAACATGACATGTAAGGTGAAAACAAAACCATGACATGCTTGGTAGCTGTAACACCATTTCTTTCACCCATTAGAAAGTAAAAGTGACACCGAGTTGATGTAGCCGTTCAAAATGAACATCATACAAAATACTCAAAGAGAGTAGCGAAAGAGCAATTATTGGTAGTCTCAAAGGTATGCTGACTCCTACGAGGAACTTTTAGTTTGAAAGAAGCACCTTTAAAAGGGGAAGATTAAAGCAGTTTCACCCTTCATCAAGTTAGTTTTATAATCACTAGGATTGAAGCAACTCCAGTCAAATTAATTCCACATGTACTCGATCGTAATATTAATTATCAAGAACATGTAACTAAGCTTTAGGAGTTGAAGCGACTTTATTGAATTCATCCTGTGACTACTTAGTCATTGTTAAAATTCATCTATGTTCTTTCTCATGGTTACTTGTTTCTAAGAGGTACTATTATTTATAAAATTTTAATATTACTACAATAAGTTTTGACAAACGAAAATATTACCATAATGAATATTAAAAAAAATGTAAAAAATATTTTCTACACGTGAGAAAGTACATAATTTTAAATTAATGGGTGAGTCAATTTTAAACCCATATGCATAAGTTTTTATTTGAAATTTGCGGTCCTGTGTGCGTGGCAAAAACATGAGTTGCTGGACCAATGTTATATTACAGTAGAGTAGTAGTTGATGGAGGTGAATGATGTTACTATTGCTAGTGGTGCTTGATGGTGGTGGATGGAGGTGGATAATGGATGGATTGATGGAGATGGATAGTGGATAGAGGGACGATTATTATATTGAATCATCTAAATTTTAAGCATATTCAAACGTAAAATATGTTGTTTTAATTTGCAGTATTTTAATATAAAAACCGGCCGCATTATAAAAACGAGAAAAAAAAAAAAACAGAAATTTAATTTTTTTCAAATACTATGTTGGAATAAATATATTGTTCTTATCAACTCTAATCAAAAGATTGTATATTATTTGACACTTAATATAATTAATATATTAATTAAATATTGAGTGTGATCAAATATTATATTATTGCATAGCAAGGACGGATGCTCAGTTGATGAAATGGTATATTGCTAAATGACAATGGAGTTGATACTAAGAAGCATCATTAGATCATTTACGTGATAGATCATTTCGGCAAACATGAAAAATTCGTCTAACACAGTTGAATGAAATGAAATTGTAAAAGTCTGTTTCCATACAACGTACTAATTTATAAATAGAATACATTATTAAATGGGCTGGCTGAAATAGTACGCTGTTGGTCAGATGAACTTGGACCTAGCCCATTCGGGCCCATATACTAATAGTGCAGGTCCATGTTTAGCCAACCCAAAAGGTTAAAATACAATATTTCCTATGCAGGTCATGCCAGACTACAATTAAGTCATGACCACATTCAGGTCAGGTAACTTGATAGATTCTTATATGCTATTGAAGAATGAATATGGAATAGAACATTCCAAGTTTGGATGTGATTTTGGAAAACTGAAATGGCAATCTCTTAAAATTGCCGATGCCAACTCTTAATGGTACTTTTATTTCAGCTTTTAAATGGGAGAATCATGAAATTTATTGCATGTTTAGAATAATAAGATTACATTTTTTAATCATGATTTTAAATTAAAATTTAAATTATATATATATATATATACACGCATATATACATGTCTTATCATACATGTTGTAAGTAATTATAATATATTGTTTATGAGATCTCTATTATCCCATCCGAGATGATAGGGCTAATATATTCAAGCACCCTTCTGTGCTCCGGCTGCTGGTTCTGATGGTCTTGCACACAAAATAGCCGCTTATAGTAATTCAAGAGCTCTTGAGCAATTTCGTCCTCTTCATCAGGCCCAAACTCCCCTTTCATTTTTAGTTTTGAAATTTTTGTTTCTTGCCCTTCTAGTTGGCGTGGTTTGGTGAAAAAATTTAGTGTTGTGCTGCCCACAGGTAAACTAATTTATTCGTGAGCGCCGACGCCCATAGGTTTAACTAAATTTATTCTGGAGTGTCGATGCCAATACATCTCCTCTTGGCAAAGAGGCATTTCTAGCTCATCTCCTAATCTTTTCTCTTCCTAACTGATAGCACTAGCTGGTTTGTCTTGGACATCATTAAGTTGTCTCGTTAAAGCCTCAATTGTTGCCGGCCCTCTCCGCTGTCCCTCTCCTTGCATCACTTAATCAAATCCAATCTGCATGCTTGGAGTTTGAACAAATTGTTTTGTAATCACTACAAGTGCTTATTTTGAAAGAATTTAGCAAAATTAATTTCTTCTGTGTCAGAAAAATCATAATTGAACCTTTTATTTTAACATAATTATTTGTGGATTTTAGCCAATGGTTTTAAATCTTGTGCATTCTTAGTATGAGTAGAGGCACTTAGCGGAGTTGATATATCCCTGTAGTCCGCGGCATGATGAAATAAATGAGAAATGCCCCCAGCCAAGGCATGACTTTCTATCAACAGCAAAATCTTGTTGAACAATCATTCTATCAAACCCGCATAGAGAGAGTGGAATGGGTTTTCATCGATATGAGATAACAATCAATATATTCAAATTCAACTCTCATTTTCCAATCTTGTTAGGCAGTTACCGGAGAAAACTTAAATCAAAATCTAACATATATCCCTCCCCCTCTGGATAGCTCAAAGCTATCTCGATTCTATTTCCTTGACATAGCCATGATTTTAACAGCTTGTTTATATATATATATATATATATATATATGTACTCAATTCTTCATTCGAGCCATATTTATTTTGAGCCTCATTCATCACTCATACATAATAAATGACCCGTGGAACCTGACCTTATTATGCCTAGCCCCTACTCTCATAGTCAGTAGTCGATGTATAATCGTATCATGTCCTATCATGCCGAATCCAATTCCATATCATAATCACGTTTCTAGTTCAATCGTTTCTTAGTCCTACCGTTGCATCCTATTAGGAATTTTAAATATTTTCTGTTGTTTCTCCTTCAATATCTAGAACGAACGTACTTCATTCTAAGACAATGAAAATGAATGGGAGGGGGAGAAGGGTCAGAACAGCTCGATAGTTAGGATGTGTCCTTTATTCAAACAATAAAAATAAGAAAATGTAACCAACGTTCAATTAATCTCTTAATATGGAATATATTAGATTTGAATTTGCTTTTCTGAGCTATAATATATAAAAATACTTGAAGACTTAATTTTTTTAGAACACATGATATATAATCGACACAAAGTGTAAAGCATAATCAATAGTCACTAAAAATAACTAATTGGACATTTCCCTTTTAGAAGCAGTTAGGCATACATGTACAGAAGACAGCTAATGAACACATTTTGGTCGTCCACCACCCCACACATACTCCGAATGATGAAGCCTACACCGGAAGGACCCAGGGTGCTCCGTTGGCGAGCACATGCACTGCCTTGTTCTTGTTGAGCCACCGGCTCCACCACCTGTAGCTGCTAGGTCCCTTGCCAGTCGTGGTGGTGCACCTACGTTGGATGTTTGATCATCTCCATCAATTGTAGTTGATTGCACAATAAACCATATGTTTTCCCGTGTTATGTCTTTGAGGGAAATTAATGAAACATCAGGGTAAGGGTAACACATATTCTCCTACCTCCTTCTTAAAAGCTTAATTAGTGCAAATATATGTCTTATGGAGAAGAGGTATTAAAAAGAAAAGAATCGGTGAGCTAAAAGGGTTAGATAGCAACGTACGAAAGGAAGGGAAAGGCCAACTATCTAAGTAAAGTTTTGGCATAAAGTGCTTTATGCTCGAATCCTTCCCGATATATACAGGGACCATTACGTAATTATGTAAACAAGTTTAGTTCTTCTGGGAATGAACTTCTTCCTAGTGTTTTATCACGCCTCTTAAATTAAAAAATGAAAAAAAAATAATTTATATTATTTCTTTATTGATTTTCGAAAATCCAATTGAAACCACCTCAATGTTAAATTCATATAAGTTTTTCTTTGGTTGATTATATAATGATACATTAGTAAATAACTATCCATTACGCTATTCGCTGGCTACCCAAATGATTAGAGCCACTAGTCAAGTCCTTTATTTTCAATTTTTTATCATTTTTTTATTTTTTACTTATTTTTTTATATTATTTATTTAAAATTATTTAATGATACATTTTATTAAGTTTATCATTGTCGCTCAATCTGATATTTGTCGATCTGACTAATAATGATCAAACAGATATAAAAAGTATTGTGAATAAAATATATATATGTAAAATACAATTTGTAGCCTTAATAATGTATGTATTTCTACGGTTTGAATATACTATATAAAGGTCTTTTGTAATATATTTAATTATATAATCTTTTATCAAGCATGATTAGCATGTTGCACAGTCATTTAAAACTTCCCATATCTAATGAATGAAAGTGAAATTGATGCGAATAACTTTTTCTTTTTCTTTGGAAAATAACTTTCCTTTTTTCATATGTTGGGTATGTCACCAGCAAGCTAAAAATAATGAATCCATATTTATAAAAAGAAAAAAAAAATAAGAAGTTGGTATTTATCTTCCTCTCAAGATCAATAGAAGGCATTAGGGAATCCTCATGGTGCGGCCCAATACGATAGGGAAACCATGGGCTTGACGACTCGATCCAAGTAAACCTTGGAGAAAGGTGAATTGTGGGATGATTTATTCAATTATTAATATAATATTTATTTATTTTGAATTATGGATTTGATTATGTTTTAATAATTTAAATATATTAAATATTATATTAATGATTGGGTGAGAGTGGATTAAATGGATGCTATTAAAAAATTGGATGGACCTTTACATCAACACGTCTCTTTCTTTCTCCCACCATCATTTTTCTGTCTTCAAGCTGACGCGAGACTTGTCCAGAAAACAAGGTTCCACGATGACATAACAGAGAGCCGTCAATGACATTGTCCTCACAAGACTGCCACGAAACATTTCATCACTTGCGTGGCACACGAGAAACGTTGTACAAGTCCCACCATATTCAACAGTGCATTGACACTTGGACTATGCCTACCGATTATTGCATAAGCAGCTAATTTAATCTTATCTTCTAAAACCCACCGGCCTTTGCTTTGTCTTGGTGCTCTTTCCTAGCCAAGTAATAAGGTTGTTCCGAAAGACAACTAGTGTAGGAGAGAGATTGGGAAAAGCACGCCTAAGGTTAGGTTTATAATCATTGGATGCTTTATGTCCCAAGTTTCACATTTTTGACTTTTTTCTTTTTGGTATGCTCGGCGATTGATGTCTGTCCACACAAACCATGGGCGAGATCGGGCATATAGCTGTTTCAAATAGGAAACCGGAAGGTTTTGGAAAGTGACAAGAACATGCTGACGATTGTCCTAGTCAAGCCGATTCGATATTCACCGGAAAAGAAATGGATTGTCGTGCTTGTGGTGAGGTTGAAAGCCACGTTTGATTCCTTTCCAGTGGTCATCAGAAAAGAGAATAAAATTAAATGCAAAAGAATCTATGTGTGGGGCCACCGATTATGCAGTTTTACTAAGGTATAAATACAGTAAAACTTAATTTTTTTTTTAAGTAATTATCAAACCATCCTTAAGTTTTATAATATTTAACTTAACTAATTTATCATATTAATTAAATTTAAATTGAGTATAAATATTAATTGAATTCAAGTTAATTTTAAATATCATAATTAGAATATATATATTTATATTATTAAAGCATAAATGAGATTAATTTAGTTGAGTTATAACTTAAAATCCTTAACTCAATCAAACTTGAATTGAACTCTAATTTTGAAATATTAAGTTGCGGTCAAACTTGAATTGAGGACTGTGATGTCTTAATTCCCTACTTACACAAAATATATGCATGCGTAAAGAAGAAAAAGAATTAGGGAATTTAATGTCAGGTTTTGAAAGAAGGAAAAAATTAGGACAAAAAGAAAGTGAATGGAAAGAATTAGAGAAAAGTTTTTCATTTGGATAAGTAGTGAATGAGAATAAAAGAATTAGGAGAGAAAGTTAATCATGTATATTTTTAAATTTGCTCAATTACTAGCAAAATCTTGAATATTTAAATGTTTTTTTCTTTTTCGAAAGGGTGTTTTAGAAATATGATTCAATTTTGGTTGGTCCCTTACAAGAATTTATTGCTTAATAAAATTTAGAACTTTTTTGAGATAAAACAACCTCTTTTGATTACTTATATAATAGCTTAAAGTTTAAACAACAAATGTGCAAATAGATACACAAACAAACAAATGAAAGTAAGAGAGTTAAATAAGACAAGGTAGAAAATTTATAGAGATTTCTTCTTGTGAGTAAGTCCTCTCTTCCAACTTCACTTACAAGGGATTTGATTTTCCATACCGGTTGTTTCACTATTTTCAATAATCAAGGAAAGAGTACAAGTACAACCATATGGTTACAATCAACATAGCTTTACTTTCAAACTTGTTTCTAGCTAAACAAAATTACTATGATCTACCCTCTCTTGATTACAACATATAAAGCAATTCAAATAAGTTTTTGTTAGAAAAAAACTATAACTTCTTAAGTTTTTGCATCAAGAATTCGTAAGTCAATTTGCAAAAAATTAAGTTAGCTCAAGAAATATCTCTTAAGTGCTTGCTGGGAGATTGTTCTATTGTATTCTCTTCATTATTAATCTATACGAAGTCTTCTCCTTTCAAAATTTTAATTGCAATGGCTAGTAAATCTCTTAATCGTTGGATAATCCTTAGCTCTTTTTAATCTTGAATAATTTACATGTTGTGAGATCTTTATCTTCAAAATATCGAGTTGATTGTTAAGATACTTCCACCAAATCTGTAATTTAAATTACTCAAATATAATATACTTTTATTCTTAGATTTGGATAAAATTAGTTGAATAAGATCTTCATGGCTCTGAATAAATAGGCTTTTGTATTAGTCAAATACTTCAAACTTTAACTACTTCTCTACTTCATAACATTCCTCATAAAAATTTGTAAAACAATTCTCCTTGAATAGTAGAACATTTCAAATGTATTACCCAAATATACTTTGACTAGTGAGCTAGGCACTAACTTGTAAAACAAGGTTAGACAAAACATGTTCTTTCAAAATGCTTCGAATTCTTTTGAATGCTTCTGGACAACTTATGTATCTATTAAAATTGCTTCTAAGTTTGCTTTTAAGTCTGTTTAAACTCTTTTGAGCAGTCTTTGTACTTGTCGTGACTCATTCTAAGTTTTCTTTTAAGCCTTGTTCGATCCCTCTTTTCTTCTTACTTCAACAATATTTAATGAAACTTTTAAGTGTGCTTCTAACTTTTTGTATTGTTAAAAATCTGCTAACTCATCTTTTAATGGGTAGAGTTTTTAACTGTTTTGAACTTCAGGCTTTATTCATAACATATATCGTTTACCTTTGCTTCTATCTTTACTTTTAAGTTCCCGTTTTTACTAACAACACTTAACAATTTCATTAATGAACCTATGGTGATTGTTATTATCAAAACATATCACCAAGGGATCCAACATTCTCCCCCTTTCTTATGATAATAAAATACTTTAATGAAAAATATTTTGAGTAAAAAATCTGAAATACATGTAGTTAATGTGAACAAATTATATTAGTGTATAAGTTTAGTTCGAATTTTATAAATAACTAGCATAATTAAGTCCAAAAGAGATCAAAATATTTTTCCTTAGCACTTCTCCCCTTTTTGTTATAAAAAAAAAATAGAAAAAAGAATAATAGAAGGATAAACAAAGAAACTAAACATAGTAGAGTTCATTAATCATCAAAACATGAGTTCAATGGAATATATCAAAGTTTGATAGCAATTGAATAGAAATTGGCATGATTATAGAACTTAGACACTTAGCAAAAACTAAACTAGAATTAGACTAAACATAGACTTTGAATTATTTGGGAGCATGATGATGAAATGATGAAGGGCCAAAGGGTGGAGGGACAAATGACAAAGGATCAGGATCAAGAAACCTAGCTATAACGCTGTGGGTTTGCTGCACATTATCATCAAGAAGGCTCACTTTAGTTCTTATCACTTTGATAAAATCCTTCAAAATCTTCAACTTTCTAAAGAGATTTAGAGCTTCATGATTTTTTGCTTTAACTCCTTCCTAATCAATCTTCATGTTGTAGGCTTCCTAGAGATTTATCGAATCAATAAACTTTTGATCTAAAGTTTTTATGAGCTTTTGAGATATAGTTTCATACCCAATACAT
The DNA here is from genome assembly GCA_024138015.1 of Lumnitzera littorea. NCBI lineage: Eukaryota > Viridiplantae > Streptophyta > Magnoliopsida > Myrtales > Combretaceae > Lumnitzera > Lumnitzera littorea. The sequence continues at coordinate 78,741,891 of JAMXBB010000007.1, forward strand.
ATAGCAAGCTTTGTGAGTTCTCTATTTCAAATAGAAACTCATTGATTTATTTAAGAGTAGTTGAGAACGACTCTTGTGAGTTACTCCTAGCAATAGCAGTAACTTTAGTTAAGTAGTCTAACTTGGCCTTCTTGAGTTTACTTTCATCTTCTTGCATCTTTCCTTTCCTCTTTCTCTTCTCCAGGTCATCATCAATAGAAGATGGAGTTTGTTCATTTGTAGGGGCTAATTCATCATGCATAACTTGAGATCTTTCATAAATAGCCATTTCTTGTAAATTTTCATCCTTTACAAGATTTTCTTCTTGTTCTCTCTAAGCAAGTGCCAACGACTTTTCAACTTGAAACCTCTTGTTCCTCAATGATGGGTGGACAAAATGAGCTCCATCATTGGCAAACCAAATATTTTCTAGAGCATGGATTTCCGTGTGTTTCATGACTACCTTTCCTACCATCTTGACATTTAAGGGATATCCATTCTTCTCTAGCAACTTAATATGCTTGTATTCCATTAACTTCATGATATCAGATCTATGGAGCATTCCCCTCTTTTTTCTGAAAACATGTTTGATCATTTGTTTAGCCAAGTCAATATGTTGTTTGTTGACTATGGTATAAATCAGATAAGCATCCTCACCAATTAGGGAGGTGAAGCTTCTTTTCTTATGTAGTAGACAAGTGATCATGATCTTATGCAGCATAAATAGAACACCATGATTAAGCCTTAAATAGATGTCTTTCTTGTCAACTACATGATCATTCTCTATAGCAACTAAACCAAAATATCCAACCATTTCTTCCTTCGAAATCAAAACATCTTGCCTATACACTATGGTTCTCAAAACATTTTTATTAGAATCATCTAAATTCTTGTAGAAATCAACAACTTCTCCATACCCTCATTGATATAGCATAAACTCTTAATACCAAGAACTTCTAAGCACTCATCATTAGAAGAGTCCATTCTTATCAAAGAATTGAAAATCTATCTAAAACTAGTGCAGAACTTATTATCCTTTAGGAGTTTCCAAACTTCGAGATTACATTTTACTATTTCTTTCTTCTTTGTCTTCTCTTCCTTTGGTAATTCCTTTACTTTGCTTTATCCTCTTACAGCTTGTACTTTATGATATGCTTTCTTAACAGCTTGGACCTTCACTTTCTTTCCTTTGCTTCCATCATTCTTCTTAGTAGCTCTACGAGTTACCTTAGGCTGGGAACTAAACTTGGGAACATCAAAAGAGAATTTAACTCCACTACATACAAACTTTTTCCTAGGTGAAAAAGCTTTCAGAGGGACTTTGCCTTAGGAAGCTTCTAAGTTCATGTCGATTGCTTCTACAATGGTAGATATAGGAGTTGGTATCTGATCAAACATAGAAGGACCTAAAGGATCTTAATGTGAATTGGGTTGAGTAGAAGGAATGGGTTCTTATGTTTCTACTGAAAGATTAGGGTTTTACATAGACATAGGTTTATGATTGAGGTTGATTTTATCAGGGTTTAAGTTAAGAAACAAGTAGATTCTCCACGGATTCTTCAAAATCGAGCTTTATTGGATGATCAAGGTTAGAGGGAATTTTCAATTTTTTTGGTTTTTTGAGATCTTTTAAGGATTTTACTCATCTTAGAAGACTTTCAAATAGTGAAAAATTTGAATGTGAGGGAGAGAGGGAGTTTGATTGTGAGTTACAAAAAAAAAAAAACTAAGAGGAGGACATGTGCTAGAAAGAGTAGGAGTGGAGAACACATTAAGAAAATTTTGGGTAACATGATGAAATCATGTACTCTTGACTTGAAAGTGTAACAGAAAATAGGGAAAAGTGTATTTACATGATTAACTCAAATATTTTACAATCTTAATCAGCAAAAGGATCATACATTAAATATTAATACATTATAAAGATAAATATAAATTTAAGATACATTATGATACAAAAACAATTTATGCTCAATATTTCAAACAAATGGATCATACAAGCCAATCTCACTTCGAATAAATTTAAACTTGTTCTTGTCTAAAGGATTGGTAAATATATTAGCAAGCTATAAATCCGTAGGCACAAACTCAACACTTATATTACTATTAGTCATATGATCACGGATAAAGCGATGTTTAATTTCAATATGTTTAGACCTTGAGTGGTGAACTAAATTATTTGGGACCCTGTATATCCACTCTTTCTCTTATTCAAGATCAGCCCTTTTATTTAGATTAATGGCATTAGTGTCATCAAATTTAATTGGCATATTTTTAAATACTAGTCCATAATCCATTAGTTGTTATTTAATCTAGAGAATTTACACACAATAATTTCCAATAGAAATGTCTTTAGCTTTAGTTATGGATAGCAAAATGAATTTTGTTTCTTAGATGACTAAGAAATTAGTTTGTCATCAAAGAAACTGACAAGTATGAGAAGTACTTTTTCTATCTACCTTCCATCCTACATAGTTAGCATTTGAATATCCTATCAAATCAAAATTCTAATTCTTAATATACCATATTCCTAACTTAAAGGTGCATAAAATATACTTAAAAATGTGTTTAGCAGTTGCTAAATTCTTTTTTATTAGATTTACTTAAAATTTATCACAAATACATACATCGGAAAGAATGTTTAGCCTAGAACTTATGAGATATAACAATGAACTAATTAAGCTTCTACGTAGCTTCATATTAACTTTCATACAAAAAACATCCAAATCTAGTCTTCTAGAAGTTAACATAGGAGTTGCAGCAACTTTTATACCTTCAAATCCAAATTTCTTATGCATCTATTTATTCTATTTCTCTTGATGCACAAAGATGCTATCTTTAATTTGTTTTATTTGTAATCCAAGGAAGAAATTGAGTTATCCCATCAAGGACATATCAAATTCAGCTCGCATTGGCTTAGAAAATTCCTTACAATACTTCTCATTAGTTGAAAAAAAAAATTATATTATCTATATAAATTTATACAACTAAAATATCAGAATCATAATATTGATAAAATAGAGTTATGTCAATTTTACCTCTATAGAATCCATTTTTAAGTAAGAAATTATTTAACCTTTCATACTAAGCATAAGGTGCTTGTTTTAACCCATATAATACCTTACTAAGCTTGTAAACATAATCTTTTTCTTCCTCCTTTGTATACCCATTTAAAAAGGCATTCTTTACATCCATTTGAAATAGATTAAAATTCTTTAAGCAAGCATAAGTAAGCAATATTCTAATAGCCTCAAGTCTAGCTACAAGTACATAAGCTTCATCATAATCTATATCTTCTTTCTATGAATAACTTTTAGCAACTAATCTAGCATTTTATTTTACCAGTTTCATCTAGTTTATTTTTAAATACCTATTTATTGATTTATTTTTTGGTTCCCAAACCCCTTTTTTTAACAAAAAAAATTGACATACCTCTTCCTTCATAGCATTAATCCAATTATTATCTTAAAGAGCTTCATCAATAGAACTTGGTTTGATCTAAAACAGCTTGGCAAAGTGGTTCCCTATATCCTTGAAGCTTGATCTTGTGCGTACACCACTCTCCACATTTCTATTTACAAGATCTTGAGAATGAAAAGACTTGAATCTCCAAGTTTTAGAAGGGGTTAGATTCGTTTGATGTTGTGTTGAAGCTTTTAAATTTGCTTCTAGCTTCGATTCTAGATCTTTTATGTTCTGTTGTGAACTTCCTAGTCTTGAATCTATTGTTTCTAACTTTCCTTCTATGTTTGACTTTGCTTCTAACTTTCCTTCTATGTTCAATCGATTATCTATAGCTTTTGTTTTCTCAGTTTCTCTATTGTCTTCATCCTATAAACTTGTTTCTTCCACAAATTTGACATCAATAAACTCTTTAACCATGTTAGTCATCTTATTAAACACTATATAAGCATTGCTATTCCACTATTCAAGGAATAGCTCAAGAAGGTTTCTTCATTAGCTCTTTTTTCGAACTTACCTAGCTTAGAACTTATTTTATTAAAAAACACTTGCAATTAGCTATATGGAAATAGGAAATAGATGGTTTCCTACACTTATATAACTCATATGAAATCTTGTTAGTTAATGGTCTAATGTAAACATGATTTATAATATAACATTCAATTGCAATAGCTTTAGCCTAAATATATTTAGTAGCACCACTATCATTTAACATGGTCCTTTTTCATCTTTTGTAGAGTTTTATTCTTACATTCTACAGCTTCATTTTGTTATAAAGTGTAAGGAGTAGAAAAGTTATGTGAGATGTCATATTGATCACAAAAACTTATAAAATCTGATTTTCAAACTCCTTACCATGATCATTTCTTAGATTGACACTGAAAGTTCCTTTTTCAATTTGAACATTTTTTGCGAACTTTTCAAAAGTGTTCAAGGCATTACTTTCATGCTATAAGAATATGACCCATGTGAATCTAGAGAAATCATCAACTATTATAAGTCAAAATGTATTTCCTCTTAGACTTAAAGTCTTGGTTAGACCAAACAAGTCCATATGCAATGGTTCTACAGGATATTTTATTGAGATGACATTTTTGCTTTTGTGAGATGATGCAACTAACTTATTTTTAGAACACAAATCACATTGTACAAATTCCTTTATATCTATCCTTAGTAAACCATTCATAAGCTTGTCTTTAGATGGCTTTCCAAACTGAGTGCAATTAACATGTCCTGGACGTTTATGCCATGTTGTGTACTATCATGCAATGATAGCAAACAATTCTCAATTTTCATATCAAATGGTTTTGATTATATATACATTCCATTTTCCATATCCTTTAAATAGCAACTTATTATATGTTTTATCAAACGAAATGCACTTATTTTTCTCAAAAATAACTTTATGACCTTTATTACACAATTGACTAATATTTAACAAGTTACGTATTAAGCTGTTTACTAGCAACAATTCTCAATGCAATGGGGGGATATCTGATATTACCAAATCCAAGTATTTTTCCTCTTCCATTATCATTAAACTTGACATGACCTTTTTCTCTTTATTCTAATGTGATGAAACATTAAAGCATCTTCAGTCATATACTTGGTATAACCACTATCTAGTAACCAGGTGCCTTTGAGTATTGCTTCCTATTCTTATAATCATTAGATCAAGACTTAAGCATCCCTGTGAACCCAACAAAGCTGGGGTTAAGCTCGCTACATTGTTTCTCTTAACTTGACTCTTGCTGAGCTTGTAATTTTTATGGTAGCAATATTTCTCTATATGACATACCTTATCACATATAGAGCAAGCATAAAGAGTTGAGTAAATATACCTCCTTTAATTTATTTGATAATTCCTATCCTAATTTAAGAACATTTTAGAGTAGTTTTGATACCTTAGAAGTTGATCAGTGTTTCTTCTAAGTTGAATAGGACATTTCTTTAGTTGAGCAATGTTGCTTCTAACATTGCTTTTATCTTGCTCAACACCTTTTACTTTACTTATTTGCACAGTCTCAAATTTCATCATGTTTGTAACTTTAATAAATACCATAGTAGTATGGACTTTTGAAGTTCTTTCCTCAAAAGTAAACCCTGTTTTAAAGCTACCAACTCTTTACCTTGCAAGAAGTATATCCAATTTTTCATCACTTTTGTTAAATTTAGTAAGGGTATTTTTTATGTATTTTGAAAGACCATCTACTCTTATCTTAAGATTCTTTATTTTCTCTTTCAAAACCAAATTTTTAGATGATAATGCCTCTTTATCTAAAGTCAAAGACTCATTATCATGTTTTAAAATGTCATTTTCATCCATCAAAAGATAATTTGTTTGTCTTAAAACAACATTTTCCTTTTTTTTTAAAGCTACAATATCTTCTCGCAACCTTGAGTTTTTCATCCAAGTTTTGGCAAGGACCTCCAATAATCTCTACATTTCATCATACATATCAGCACAATCCAAGTTAATATTATCGATATCAGAATATACGTCTGATTTTTCCATGAGACAAATATTTGACTCATCTTCTTCTTCTTCAATTTCATTTATCTCTTCTTTAGACTTACCAAGGTGACTCTATGTAGCCATTAATGGTTTCTTTCCTTTCTTTTACTTAAACTTCTCGAGCTTCTTTAAAAGTATCGAGCACTTATACTTTATATGGCTTGTTTCTTGCACTCATAGAAAATTAAATCTTTCTTCACCTTCTTCTTCTTTCTTTCCTTTACACTTCTTTCCTACGTCAAACTTTTCTCCACTAGTGTTAGTCTTCTTATTATCAACTATTTTCTTACTCTTTTTTTCTTAAAACATGATTAAGTCTCTTTACTAACATGTTTAATTCTTCTTCATCACTGGACTCTTTACTATCAAAGTCCTTCAGTTCTACTTTGGCTTTGAAAGCTATGGCCTTCTTCTTGCTATCAACATCATTAACATGTTGTAGATCTAATTTGTATGTTATGAGCTTACATCTTAGTTCATTTAAGGTAAGCTTTGATAGATCTTGTGCTTCTTCTATAGTTATCTTTTTCGCATCATAATTTCTTAGAAGAGTCCTTATCATCTTTTGAACTTGGTCTTGATTAGAAAACACTTTTCTAAGAGAAGCAATCTTGTTAATAATAACACTAAATCTATTAAAAACACTCTGAATTTTCTCACATGGTTAGAATTGAAATTTTTATATTCTTAAAACAATATTTTGATTTGAGTCTCCTTAATAGTATTATTTCTTTCATGTATCTCCTTGAACTTGTCCCAAACTTCCTTAGCTGCCTTATAAGCAAAAATAAGAGTAAATTTTGAAGGAGAAATATAGTTAATAAATAAATGCTTAGCTCTCATGTTGATCGAGGTGATAGAAATTAGCCCCTTAGACTGATCACACGTACTCGAGTAAGAGCACTTTAGAGACTCACTTGGAGAATACTAGTTCAAAGCCCCATCCAAGACAAAAATTCTTATCCTGACCTCTATGTTTCCCTCTTCTACCAGCCTGACTACCAAGCTGTGACTTGCGCCGAGCTTCCTGAATAGCTATACCATGATAGAATATTCGAACAAATAGCTCTAAGGCTATTCGAGCTGAACTCCTAAGCTGACTATGCCGACCACTAATGTCCAACCTAGCCCAAGTTGATTACTCTATAGCAAATAGTTGATCGAGCTCTGGCTTGATCCAAAGAAGGTCAACCCCTAGCTATAAACTCTCTTTTTTCTTCTTTTCATCCACTTTATATCATATTCCTAATGTCCAACCACCAAACAACACATGCCTTTTGATATGACATTCTATAAAGATTCTTTATTTTTTGTACTGAATATTCTTTAATTCTTTTACCCTTTTTAGTATGTATTATATAACCTAATTGTAAGAATACTCTTTTTGTCTTTTCAAACGTGTAAAGTAACTATAGTGGACGGGTATATAAACCCCCACTTAATTGTTCACAGACATCAACTTCATTTATCAGAATTCATTCAAGTTTCTCTTTGAGCAACCTTAGTATTCTTATTACCCTTCAAATCTTATCTATTCTCTTTAGTAAGTAAGGAGTAGTGATAAGTAACCCTTCAGTTTGAGTCGGTGAGTTATATCTGACGGATTGTAGGCTAAGTAGGATCGATTGGTGTGTCATATCCTGTTGGTAACTGCCTGGACTTTGCTAGCTTTTCTTTGTTTCCATTTGTTTCACTTTGTTGTGGTGTCTGTCCATGTTTTCGACCTTGAAAACACATCATGAGGCTTGTTTCTTTTTAGCCTTATTTATTAGAGGATACGTTAGTTCATAGTCTCCTTGATTAATAACCTCCTAAGTATCATAATTAGTAGCTTGAATAAATGTCTCCATCCTACATTTCCAATGAGAATATTTAAAGCTATCAAAGTAAGGGCAATTAGAGAAAGAGAGGAAGGTTGGAGAGGAGGAGGCGTAGGGGTGGTTGTGGTCGGCTTAAAGTTTAAATAAAAAATGTGCATATAGATAAACAAAAAAACAAATACAGGTAGCAGAGTTTAAGAAGATTAGCTAGAAAATTTATAAAGGTTTTCCCTTGTGAATTAATCCTCTCTTCTAACCCTATTTGTTGAGGATCCAGTCTTCTGCGTTGGTCATTCTACTATTTTCAATAATTAAGGAAAGAGTACAAGTATAGCCACTTGGCTACAATTAACATTGCTTTGCCATCGACCTTGTCTTTAGCTAAATAGGACTATTATGGCCTACTCTCTCTTGATTACAATACACAAAGCAATTCAAATAAGTTCTTAATGGAAAATAACTATAACTTTCTAAGTTTTTGCATAAAGAATTTGCAAAAAATCAAGTTAACTTAAGAAAGATCTCTTGAATGTTTGCTGTAATAAATCGTTCTATTGTATATTTCACAGTTGTGCTTTGTTAACTACCGATTTGCATGAAGTCTTCTCCTTTTAAAATTTTAAATGCAACAACTAGTAAATCTCTTAATCATTACGTAATCCTTATCTCTTGAATAATTTGTACATTGTGAGATCTTCATCTTCAAAATATTAGGTTGATTGTTAAGATACTTCCACAAAATCTATAATTTAAATTACTCAAATATAATAGACTTTCATTCTTAGATTTGGATAAAATCAATTGAATAAAATCATCATGGTTTTGAATAAATACGCTTCCATATTTGTCAAACACTTTGAACTTTAACTAGTTCTGCACATGCTAATATTCTTCATAAAAATTTATAAAACCATCCTCCTTGAATAGTAGAACATGTTAAATGTATTATTTAAATACAGTTGACTAGTGAAGCTAAGCCTTGACCTGCAAAACAAGGTTAGATGAAATATGTTCTGCTAAACTACTTCTAAGTCTGCTTATCAATCTTCTGAATACTTTTGGAAAACTTCTATATTTGTCAAAATTGCTTCTAAGTTTGTTCAAACTCTTTTGAGCAATCTTTGTACTTATCAAGACTTCTTCTAAGTTTTCTTTTAAGCATTCTCTAATCACTCTTTTCTTCTTACTCCAACAATATCTAGTGAAACTTCTAAGTGTGTTTTTAACTTTTTGTTTTGTCAAAAATTTGCTAACTTATCTTTCAATGAATAAAGCTTCTGACTATGCATCTATTTGCTCTAAACCTTGGGCTTTATTCATAAATATATCTTCTACCTTTACTTCTATCTTTGCTTCTAAGTTGTTATTTCTACTAATGATACTTAATACTTTCATTAGTGAACCTTTAGTGTTTATTATCATCAAAACATGTTATCAAGGGATCCAACAATTTTTTCTTCACCAGCCATGCCCCCCTAGCCCCTTTCAAATCTCTCCATTATTATAGGCCTTTAAAGAAAACTTCCAAATAAGGAAAATCAATTGTTTCCCTTTAAATTTCTAGAAGAATTTCTTTAGATCTCATATATGAATTTAGAACACATCAAATTAATTATAATTATGTTATATATACATGTATTGATCATAGCCATGATTGTATGTGTGTTTGACTAGATCTTCCTTTACTTTTTCTTCACAACTAACATATTTCAATGCGACTAGCCAATTAAGGTTTTCTCTATGTCGAAGATAAGGAGTGGAGAGGGAACCTAGCCTATTTATTATAATCCAATAGGACCCTCATATTACGAGCTAACTATTAGGGTTTAGGCTCAAGTCTTATATTAGGCCATCTTTCTACATCTTTAAATAAGGTACAAATAGGCTTAATACATAAATGGATTAGTTAAATAAATAATTTATCCTAAGTAACATATCTCATTAAACTATAATTATTCAACCTTTAATTTTAAATAATTAATGAAAGTCTAATAAATTGGGATTTTTTTCAATCTTCTCCCACTTGGGTAACATTATTTGTAATCACAAATAAGTTGAATAACATACTCAAATGTGATTGCAATTAACTCTAGTGTAGTTTGAGAGTACACTTTAAAGACATTTTAGTCGATAAGAATCATAAATACTAAACTGTAGTGTTCCGTCATGCTCTCACAATTATATGACCTCTCATGATCACAAATATTAGGATTAATGTTAGCATGGATTAAGATATAGTAATGTAACAAGTAATGACATCACAAATGATCAATCCTCATGCTATTATTTGTCAAACCTTCACACATGATTTCTCAATAACACATATACTTTAATAACTAGCCACAATAAAAAATAAAAAATGCTTAAAAGCATATTTTTATGTCTTGAAAATAACAAATAAGACATGCAATCACAAATATATATCTCCATCATAAATGAGATACATCATAATTACATATGCAAACCTTTGAGAAAATCATAAATTCTCAAAGTATTAGCAATATATTTAACAAAATTATAAGCATGTATATGAAAAGTATTTCAAAATTTATTATCCAATCGATGCAACAAACATAAAGTTACAGATAACATCAAGTTGATAAAACATAATTAGATAACACTTTCACTAACCAAGTAAATCAAAAGATTGTAAAATACCAATATCATTAATATATCTTTAAAATACAATTAGTCTCAAAAACTTGGTTAATGGATCAATAAGCTTAGCTTTAGTATCGCTATGCTTAATTATGATGTCACTTTTCTTCATTATGTCTCTAATAGAGAGATACTTGATCTTAATATATTTTGAGCACCTTAAACTTTTTATTTATTTATTTTTTTGGGAAAAGAATGCAACTGCAATGTTATCACAATAAATTAATAATGGAATGGACTCTATAACCGTAAGTTCAAAAATTAAATTCTTTAAATAAATAGCTTGTGTTGCGGCTTCATAACGTGCTATAAATTCTATTTATATAGTAAATGAAGTTGTTAGACCTTGCTTGCACTCTTCTATGAGATTACTCCTTCAACTAACATGAAAATATAACTTGAAGTGGATTTTGAATCATCTGAACAATTCATAAAATCCAAATTAAAGTATCCAATCACTTTAAGTTGCTTAACCCTCTTATACACTAACATATAGTTCTTTGTTTTCTATAAGTATCTTAGGACTTTTTTAGCCATAGCCTAATAATCTTGTCTAGGACTAGAGAGAAATTTACCTAAAACACTCATCGCAAAAGCAATATTTAGTCTTGTGCAAACTAAAGCTAGAGTATGGTACATTTTCAATGGACTCTCTTTCTGTGTCATTCTAAGGACTTTGAAATTTGCTAAATTTCTCTCCTTTAGCAAGTGGCACATCCTCAAGGCATTAAGCTTGCAAATTAGATCTATTTAAAGAAACCTCCAATAAAGCTCAAGACCTATAATAATGAATATCAATGTCCAAAACAAAAATTCCTTCCTTAAGATCTTTCATGTCAAAGTTATTTGATATTAATTCTTTTATCTCATGCAACAACCCAAAATTACTACTAGCTAATAATATATCATTAATATACAAAACAAGAAAGATAACTTCGCTCTTACAAACCTTGAGATAAATGTATTGATCAATTTGGTTCTCAACAAGAATAAGAGAATTAATAACCTCATCCAATTTCAAGTATGATGCTTATTTAAGATCATAAATTGATTTTCTTAAATGACAAAGAAGACGTTCTTTACCACTCTCAATAAAACATTGAGGTTGTGTCATATACATCTTCTTAATCAAATCACCATTCAAAAAGGTTGTTTTTACATCCACGTGGTAAAGTTCTAAATTATAATGAGCAATCAAAGTCATAATAATCCTAAATGACTCTTTGCTTGAAGCAAGTGAGGTCTCATGATAATTGATACCCTCCTTTTGAGTGAATCTTTTAGCTACTAATCTTACTTTAAAATGCTCAATATTCTCACTAGATTCTTTCTTTGTTTTAAAGATCCAGTTGCAACCAATGGATTACAGCTTTAATGAGGCTCAATAAGCTCTCACACCTTATTATTAGCCATAGATTGCATCTCATCTTTCATAGCATCAAACCACTTAGTAGAATGTAGACTACTCATAGCTTCATTATATGTTAATGGGTCAACAATCTCATCATTATTCTCATAAAGATATATAACATAATCATTAGAGATAGTAGATGCCTTTGGCTATCAAATCTTCTAAGTAGGATTTATTGTATATGTTCTTGAAGCTGGTTTATCTCATTTGTGGGTACAACATTAATAGCTTGTGGATCATTTACATTAGCAGGAAGATGTAAAACACATTTAGGAAAAGTAGAAAGTGGAAGATTCATCACATCCTACTCTATATTAGAATGTTCATCACATGTAATATTAGTAACACCAAATTTAAAAACTTTAACAGTCATAGACTCAACAATTCTAGTACCACATATGGAACAACAAAACCTATACCCTTAGAATATTCAAAATAGCTAATAAAGTAATAACAGGTAGACTTGGAATAAGTGGTTTTCTCATATGGGTTATAAATCCTCACCTCAGATGGACAATCCTAAATATGAAAATGATTCAAATTGGGTTTCCTACTAGTCTATAATTCAAAAGGTGTTTTGGGAATGAATTTGCCAAGGACATGATTAAGAATGTACAAAGCTATTTTAATAGCCTCCCCCTAAAGAAAAGTAAGTAAATTGGAACGAATCATTATACTCTTCATCATATCTTTAAGGGTACTGTTATGTCTCTTAGCCGTGCCATTTTACTCAATACTCTGAGCATAGTATATTGGATAACAATCCTACACTTTAGTAAATGTCTGGCAAAAGGACCCATGTTCTGTTCTATATCACCATGTTTGCTATGATATTCATCATCACAGTCAAATCTTACAATTTTGATGGTCTTCCCTAATTGCTTTTCAACCTCAAACTTAAAAATTTTAAATTTTTCAAGAGCATTAAAATTTTCATTTATTAAATAAATATAACCATGATGGGAAAAATTATCAATAAAAGTAATAAAATATTTATTATCATACAATTTGGCGAATAAGTCTATTAATGTCAATGTGAATTATCTTCCAAACGCCTAAACTACGACTTACACCTTGTTTAACCCTAATGCAATCAACACAATTTTTTGTGTCACTAAAATCAAGAGAAGGATTCCTATTTTAATTAATTTTTCAACTCTCTCTTTAGAGACATGACCTAATCATTTACATCATAATATTGAAGATTTTTTTGTAATCAAAGTCCTTTTAAAAACAATATTCTCAACACTCAAAGAAGCATATTCATTACTAGCCAAGCACTTCATGTATAATTCATTATCCAAAATACCATGACCAATAATTTGAGAATTTGAAGACAATTCAACTTTTCCTTTACCAAACCAAAAGATTATCCATTTTGTCCAACAATGAATTCAAGTGGGAACAAAGAATGTAATGGTAAGATGATATGACTAGATCCAAAAGTGTGGATGATCTTGTTAATGACCTCAACTATCAAGAATCTGTCTCTTTAGGAAATTGATGCTTAGGAAGTGATTAATGAACCAAAGTTGCATAGTAGAAGTATGGTGGTATTGGTATATACATAGATTTTAGAATGTGATAGTTTTAAGGACGAAACAATTTGTAAGAGAGATGGAATGTGATGATCCTACGTTCCTAGTTATTAGGTTTAGGGATTAGATCGATGCTCTTCAATTTAGGCCAAATTTTACAAAATGACCATGAAAATTAGTGAAAGTGGTTCCATAAAGTTTGCTTCATAAATTATGCATGAAAGGTTTAATTTTATTATTAATATGAAATGATGGGTTGGAACGTTATTTATCAAAAACTCAGATTATGAATTTCAATATACTATGGGATAATGGAAAATAGCTTGGGTTATCCATAGATTTCATAATTATAAATAAGGACATGTTAATCGAAAATAGCAACTTAAATTCTGCAATATGGTAGATATAATTATACACATAGTAATCGCAACGTAACTAGGATTAGGTATATTGACCCGTATAAGAATAGAATTTATAGAATTGCTATATCTTGGACAAGGACCAACGTTGCATTTTATTTCGGCCGAACGAGGTCCTAACATGTCTGAATATAACACATTCATATGTGAAAAGCAATGGGACGGGAGCATATACATAAGATTGTTATTACAAAAATGCAAAGAGAAGAAAATCTCTCAAATTTCCTCCTTCACCGACCCCCTCTTCCCTCTCAAATTTCTTCACAAACAATAACATGTAACTATCATCATAGCTTCAGTAGTACAGATTAAGGAGTGTTCAAGCCAGATTTTTGAAAATTATTTGGGAAAAATAAGGAAATCGGGCAAAAAATAAGTGGAGGGCTGTTGATTGTCGTTGAAAGGGTTAGACGTGACCTGACTACGAACCACTTTGAGGGCCAAGGGAGTGGCCAGCGGACTGTTTTTCCAACAAGGTTGCTGGTAGAATGGGTGCCCAAACGGCCTCTGAATTTGTCCCCATTTCTTGCACCAACACAATACCATAAATCCATGTCTGTATGGTAAGTCTTAGTTATCTATTTGGTCATTTATTTATTTATTCGTTTATCAAGGGGTAAATGAACCGTGTGCACCAGTGAGCATGTCCATATGTTTGCATTTGGAATACTTTCCAGTCCGTTGCCATACCACTCAAGGAATTAGAAATTCTAGCATAGTTAGAACGCTAACCGAGTTGTAGAATAAGACACATGTATGTGCACTTGCTGTTGTCGTAAGGGAGAGTAGCCTGCATATTTATTTACTCATTTTATTAACATTTGTAATTCATGACATTTTGGACACAATAGTAAAATTAAGATACATTAAAATAGGAACAAATTTAGTGATTTTAGAAACTTACACGCACATATGCAAATGTGCACCAGAACTGACCAAACAAATTAATTATGCAATATTGTTTAGGATGTGAATTTTTATGTTATAGTATGAGCCATATGGATACATGATGACGCAACGATTTTGTGAGATGTGTACATGCACCAAGAACCTAAGAACACAGAGATACTCAATTTTTTTTTTTTTTTTTTATGATTCAGAACCACGCAGTTTCAAAGCTCGACTGTGGAGTTTGTATATGTACCCTTAAAGCCAATGCTTTTATATTGTTGCACTCATTTTACCTTCATGCTAGTTAGTACACACCCTGTGAATTTGAGTTTCAATATTATATTAGCTCCTAGTAAATAGTTAGAAGATATTGAATACGGTAGAATAAATTTGAATGATTGGGGATTAGTTCTAGTATAATGATTATCAAAGTCTTGATTCTAATGTTATTTTAAATGTGTAGAATCAGCGATATCATATAAAATCGTATAAAATTGATAAAATCATAAACTTATAGAATCATATATCAAAATCTATAAATTTATAAAAAAAATTGTACATAAATAATTTTGCATATGTTTTAATTTTAAAAAAATCATAAAACTATAAACTCATAGAATCATTTATTTAACTCATGGAATTTAACAATTATGAAAAGTAAGGAAAATTTCAATGTAAGTCACTAGTTAGGTTGATATCTTAAATTACTTGAATAGTTCCCACAAATACAATCAATGCAATATAGAGTTTATAGACAATAGATAGGGAAAGAATAAATTATGTCAATTAGAAGTTGATAGCATGAAAATAGAAGAAAAGAAACCATCAAACTTTGTTATATGTGTTGTCTTGAATATACACTGACTGATTACGGTGTCCTTATACTATCTTGAGTAAGCAGATTGATATTGGGATCTATTCACAAGCTTGGATGTGGAATTGCTACCATATTAGATGAGTACATTTTGGCTTAACTGATTGAGTTGCGATGTAGCCTATAATGTGAACCACTCATTTGATAATTGTAATTTTGTATAGTCACTTCTATTGTCAAGTTTTAGGTGTAGTGCAATGGGGATTATAATGCTTTGTTGATGGCTTGGGTTTCTAAGGTATGAATTGGTAAAAACCACTAGTAGTACCATTATGTGGAGCAGGGGGATAAAGCCAATAGAAGTACTTGAACTTTCATATTTTTTTTTTATTTTAGTACTTAAATTTTAAATCTATTCATTTTAATACCTCAATATTTTAAATGAGATAAATTTATATCTTAGCTATAACGACCATTATAAAAAAAAATTTATTTGTTTCACTTTAAAAAGTTGAAGTACCAAAATGAAATAAAAAATAAAGTTTGGGCACTAAAATGAAACTAAAATAAAAGTTAATGTACTTATATTATTATTCTACTATTTTATAATAACAGTTTTTATAACGAATATATTAATTTACCTCATTTAAAAAGTTTGGAGTACTAAAATAAATGAGTTTAAAGTTTAGGTACTAAAATAAAAAAATTTGAAAGTTCAGGTACTTGTGCTGGCTTTATCCCATTGAGTAAGTATAGAATTTGGATGACTAGTATTAGCTTGATGAATGAATGGTTGCTTATTTGTCAAAGTTTAGTAATTGAATTGAGGTTATGCTTGCATTTTATAGCATTGATTTTCTATGAGATTTGAGAATTAGCACCAAGGGTGGGGTTACGTCACAAAGTGTGACAATTTGGTACATATATGATAAGCACTTATGTAAGTGTTTCAAGGTATAAGTACATTGAAGGATTTTAAGAGTTAAACAAGAGTTCCTTTCAAGGATTTAAGTTGTGGTCATTGCTTGTAAATTTATGGTATAATATGTGAATCGACCTAATAAGTTTTTTGTCTGTCAACCTAGTGTGCTTGTAGTACGATTTGTGAATTGACTTGGTAACTTTGTGGCAAGATCCTGGAATCGACCTTGTAATGACTGACCTATTCGGATTTGTCCCCTAAGTTTGTTTGTTTGTGGTTGATGAAAGACAAAGGAAGGAATTAATGCTGACTCTTGATTTATGTAAAAACCCTAATTTTCCCCATCCTAATTTTATCTCTAGTTCGAAACCCTAGTTTTAAGAAAAAGGACAATAAATGATGAAAAAAACTAAAAAAATAAAGAAAAAACACAAAAAGATTGAAAAATGGAGAATACATAAAAAGATGAAAAATAAGGAAAAAAAAATTGAAATACAAGATAAATTTTTTTTTTTTAAAAAAAAAGCCTACAACAATTGAAAAAATGAAAAATCACAAAAGGTGTCACATAGGGGTCCATTTGAGTTGGTTTGGGATGAAAATAATTTTTTTAAGTCTAACATAGCTTCAAAATAAACATATGTGATTTGATCAAATTAGGAATTTTGGATAAAAATGAACATTTATTGGTAATCAGTTTCTCTAGCTCGGCTTACAAATCTTGAAATATCTTAAAAATATATATTTTAAGGTGATCATACTCTCTAATGTTGTCTCTATTGGAGTTAAAATGTGTATTTTATGATTATTTAAAATTTTTATTAAAAGCCGAACATGGGTAGAAATCAAGACCTTATTTTGATCAAATAGGATAAATTTTGAAAATAAATTGTAATTATGTTTATTAAACTCTATGATGGGTGAAAGAGGGAAGGTGGTCTTATTAGAATTTGTGTAATTAATTGAGTGCTTTTGGAGCTTTTTTCCATAAATAAGTAAATAAGCAAATGTAGCCAACTGAACTATGAAAATAGGATATGAAAGGGGAAAAGAAGGAAAAAAAAAAGAAGAAATCAAAATGGAAATTTTTCAAAAAAGAAAATTCTAAGCTTGGTATCATTTAGATTTTAAAATGGCAATTTTGTCATATTGCATGTGTATTTTTCTACTCAATTTCACCCATTTTTGGTCACTAAAAATCATAACAAAATATTAAATGGAAACAACGTGAAAAATACTATTTGGGCATATCCAATTTTTGAATTTTTATTGAAGGAAATTTTCAAAATAAAAAAAAAATCAAATTTGTGTATCTAAAATGGGTATATCTTGCACCTGAGTTAAATTTTGCAAAATCGAAGCATATCTTCGTAAGATATCTCAAGATACCTAATCAAAACATGCAAAAACATCTTCTATTATACATGTACACCTTTATTTTCCATTAATTTGTGGAAAACACAAGTTCAATTTTGATAGAAAATGGAAAGAACCAAGATGCATTACAAAACTTGCCATTGTTATAAAAGATTTCATCTTTTCCCATCATAGATGTTTCTTGGGGAGGAATTACGACTTGACATCGCAAATAGGAGCCCACCCCATGCATTCAAACTACTTTTAAGAATTGCAAACATTCCCATTATGAAGATGAGAGGCTTTCTCTATTTAGAGTTTAAAATTTCAATATCCATTCTCTCTCTTTGATTTCTCTCATTAGAGAGCAAATGAAAGAGAGGCAAAAGTAGTGGGAGATTCCTTGATCTCTATAGATCAAAGCCTTGATTTTGTTTAATATTGTATTGGATGGGAGTAATTTGAATATGAATATGAATACGGGAAAGTGATTCCAGGGTTTGTTCATATCATCAAACCCAAAGTTTCTAAGAAAAGTAGGAGTTGCGTAGCTAGGTTTCTTAGAAATTAAGTTGGGGGTTTCGAAGAGTAGCCTCTTAAGAGTCTAAATCCACCAACCCCATCTCTAGAGCCTACTAGTTCACCTTGAACTGCTTATAGTTTCAATCTATGCATGAGGTAAGTATTGCTTCCTTTCCTCTTTCTTTGATTTTGAATTTGAAATGTTTGTGTTTGCTTACATGTTTAGTTGATTTTAATAGTTTGCATGTTAATTAATTAATAAATGTAATTATTTGATTATATATATATATATATATATGCATGTTTAATTAAGTTGATTGTATGCATGATTTATGATCAATTGCATGTTTAATTATAATGTTGGCTTAATAATTAATATGTTGATGATGATTCCTTATTTGCATGTTCATTTCTTTGTTTGCATGATAATTATTATGGATTAATGTCTTTATGATCTTAGTGTTTGCAAAATAAATTTTGTAATATATGTGTCTATACAATAATTTATTTCACATGTTTGTTGGTTAGCATATTAATAATAAAAAAAATGTTTATTAGCTTTTATGTATGTGATTTGCATGTCTTAGTTAGTATGCATTAAATTGTTTGCATGTCCTTAATTAATATTAATATATGATTTGCATATTTTTTATTAATTTGCACGATGTCATAATTTTCAGGAATAAATAATATATTTCAAGATAAAAGGGTTTTTCCCAAATTTCTCAAAAGTGTTGTTTTTCCATAAATGTTTCTTAGGAAAATGTTTTAATGAATAAAAATCTTAATTAGCCTTTTTTTTCCCTCAAAATTAGGGGTTTATTTTTTTTGGTTTTTTCTAAAAATGGACAAAAAAAAACATTTTCTTTAAAAATAATAAAATGTAATGAACTTAAAGTGAAAATAGGGTTTTCTAAGTGAAATACACCAATAAACTAAAGTTTTCATAAAATTTGAACTATGTGAGCTTAATCCTGACTAGTAGATATGTATATACTTCGAGCGGCTCCAATTTTCCCAATTTTCAATAAAAGCCCCTTTTTATTTTGAAAAAAGCTCATAAAAACTCAAGGCCAAATTCTTTAATTTTTTTACTTCTTTTATGGTTTTATGGTAACTATAAAAGTTTTAATAAGTTAGCTTTTGAATCTATTATTCTCTGATTTCCATTTTCTAAAACCCATTTTTAGAAAACTGCATATCAATAGCTAGAATTAAGGTTTATCCATTCGTGAGTCATAACTCCACTTGTTTCTCCACTTCAGTCAAGTAGATACTTAGATTTAAAAAATATTTATTGTAAAATTAAAATTTTCCTTAATCTAATCGACAAGCTTATATTAAAATGAGTTACGTTTAGTAAAAGTCGAATTAAGGAAAAGGGAAGTTGAAATTTAAGCTCAACAGAATGATGACTCCACTAAGGAGTACTTAGTGGGCTAGCCACAAAAGAAGTTCATAAACTAATTAATTAGGCCTTTGATTTTTCATAAAATAATAAAATAAAATTTGAGCTTTTCCTTTTCTATTATTCATTATTTTTTCTTGTAAATAGTTGTACTAACTTAGGCTTTTATGTTGTAGGAATAAGAAAAATAAGAAGGAGGCCTAATGGGCTACATTGGGGTTTATTTCAAATTGTGTGCTAGATACGGTTAAATTTAGGTTATCTTAAGATCTTAGGAGGGAGAACATTGTGTACGATTTGAGTGTTATGGGAAATCACTGCTTAGGTTGTTACCCCATTCAAGCTTTAATGTGACTTATGACCCATATCTTTGACAATGTATGAGTTATAGAACATGAAAACCTTTAGAATCAACCTGCTGTATTCATGATCATAAATCGAAAAGTGAAAAATAGTGGGACACTATGTAAATAAATAAAAGTTATAATTTCATTAATATTCAATTGTATCATATTTGTAAGCTATTTTCTTCTTATGAAAACTAAAAGATTGCTGGCCTATCAGGGGTTCACCCATTTTATCCTTCTTTTGCATATGAATAGAGTTATCAACGTAATAAAATTGTCACACTATTATTCAATTGCCACATTGCCATCCGTGTGTCTTTGTTTATCTTGGTGTTTACTTATATGTTCATTTGTCTTAAACAAACATCCAATAAAGAATAAGAAAATATTAGCCTCGTAGATAACTTAATATAAATCATATTTACCCACGATTTTAAATACTCATAGCTCCTAGACCATTATCTCGTATAATAATCACTAACTTAGGAATCTTTACTTATAAATACTTATACCTGCTATGTGAATATTTGTAATTCTTAGTTATCAACCTTGTGACCTATTGTAACTCGACAAGTTGTCTCCCTCACAACAAGATTTACCACCATTATAATAGTTCTTTTTTTACTTAAGACTCCTTATAAATAATTTTTTCACAAAAATAAGATTCTTGTGAATACTGTAATCCTTTTTACATTTTTCCTCAAAAAAAAAAAAAAAAAAGAAAGAAAGAAAGAGCTTGTAATTAAATTGTTACCCAAAAAAAAAAAAAAATCCATCACAATTTATATGACCCTTGTAATAATTGTAACCTTTCAATTGGCTTTTAATTTAGAGCTTGTAAATTATTCCCTAAGCTATCATGCTTGTAACATAACATGTTGTTACCTTTGTAATAAAATTGCAACAAAGTCATGTTAGGGTCCTTGTAAATAATGAAACCTTTTTACATCAAAATATTAAAAAGAAAAAGCTAGGAAAAAGAACAAGGAGAAATTATTTATATATAAAAATGGCTATCCTAGGATGTAAATAATACTTTCCTTCCAATTGTCCTTAGTTATCACTTTCTAATAACTCTTGTAGTCCAATACCTGTTGCCATTGTAGACTATACTCTTACATTAGAATTAGCCTTATATTTTCATAAATCATTATTCATGAGTTGTCATCATAGGTTGTTTTATAAGTTAAATGGTCTCATCTTTTTTCATCACATTTGGAAAAATTACACTTATTTAATTGAAAACTTACTTTTAGGCTTCTCTGTAAATAATTCTTTTGTAGAATAAAGTGTCTTATAAAATCTGCAACCTCTGTCCAAAACTATGAAAAAAAAAAGCAAAACCTAAAAACTTTAAAGATGTGAACAACTCCAAAAAGATACATATTTATCCCTTCCATAGGTTGTAAATAATCAAATTATCGATAGGAGTCACCCCCATTAGAATGTATAGAAATAGGTTACCCCAATACCCTTCATTTTGTTAGTTATCACCTCATAACAAACTCGTTATCTTATTAGCATCCTTAGTTGTTACTCCCTTCCTCAAACTAGTGCATTCACATTTGTAAAAAAAAAATTGATTCTATTTGGAACTTTCATAGTGTTATAAAAGAAAAGGAAAAGGAAAAATTTTAGAAAAAATTGGTCTTTAAGTTGTAAATAATTTTCTTCATTAGTTGACAATTCATCAACATTTTATAATTTATCACCTTTTTGTAATATCTCGAGGTATCATTTAGTACTCTTAGGGTGCCATTTCTTGAGTTGTTGCGTATGTAATTTGCTACCTTAGGATTATTCCCTTGATAGTTAAGTTCCCCACTATGCAAATAGTCAACACCTTCACTAACTTTCAAAAGGCTAAAGAAAAAACAGAAAAAAAAAAAATTCAAAAGAAATAGAAAAAGAGGTGTTGCTAACAAGTAGGAGTTCCTTACAAGGTTAGGTTGCTCTTTAGTGAACTTGCCTAACCTAAAGCCTATAATGATTTGCTCTAAGCCTAAGAGCTTAGTAGACTTTTTCAAGATCAAAACACCTTAGTCCATGAAGTCAAAGTACAAAGAAACCACCAAGACTTAGTACTAGGCAAAAAAGGAAAGTCTACTTGAATGGCTTAAAAGGAACAAGCCACAAGAATATTGGAGACAAATTTATCCCCAATTCACCAAGAAGGCTAAACATAAATTCCATCCTCAATCCTTCAGCAAGCCAAAATACAAATACTATCCCTAATCTTATAAGGAAGTTTAATCCAAATACAAGCCAAACTTGTTAATCCCAAACACAAGAACTTCTTGCCACTCTAAACCCTAATAAATATAAGGCTTACCCATCTACTCTAACCTAGAAAGCCTAATTAGACATAAAGACCTTCCAGCCTACTTTAAACCCTAACAACTACACAGCACCTATAAAGCCTTAGATGAACTAAATCGCATCTCCACTATTACCTAAAGGGGTTACCTATTTAAAGTTTGAAAGCAATCAGTCTAAGAGAAGATAATAGGGCATTTCTTCAAAGTATCCTTGGTTATTCACCATTGGAGCATGAAGAGAATGGGTCAAACCAACCATCAAAGAAAGGTGATCAAGCCCAAACTGTTGGATTCACTTAGGGAAATTATATGGCTAAGTTGCAAGCTCATCTCAATTAAGGGGCATTTTGATAAGACTAGAGAACTAGATTGATAGGAAAGGAATGGCCTATTTAACTAGTCCTGGGGAAAATTAATTTTGACTCTAATCATTAGATGAGGTAGGGGTAACTAAGTCTTAAGTTGAAAATGGGGGCACCCACATCAATAAAGTTAAGACCATCCAGTATTAGGTACCTCTTTTAAGACAAATGGACCAGTCTAACATGAGTCAAATACTTGGCAAACCAATCTAACCAAATTGGTTTAGGGCAAAGCAAATCAATTGAAGTTGGTGCTAAACCTGATGAACTCTTTAGTCTTTGTGGAGTTCAGATACTGGAATAGGTAAGCAAGATTAGAACAGAGTAACCTGACCATTTGTAAGCTTTTGCCAAGTTTGGAGTTTAAGAAACAAGTGATAATAAGGCCTTCAAACAATAGTACATGAGATTTGATTACAGGTGAAGCATACAATAAGTGCTCTAAGCATGATTGATCTTATGAATTCTCTGAGGAAAGTTGTTACTAATTATCTTTGCAATAGGTTTAGATTGATGCGGTTGTGAAACTTCAAGTTCAATAGAACAAATTTAAGTTTGAAAACATTGGTGAGCCTTATCCTTACTTTAAGGAAGGTGTAACAACTTATCTTTCATGTACCATATTTAGGAAATACAAGTTGTTGAATAGATAAAGTTGTTATTTAAAATGTTTTCTAAAATGAGCTGAAAACTAGTCTCTAAATTCAAGATAATAATTCCTACAAATTTGACATCAATTTCAATATTATTTCCTAGTTTAAGTTTGGCTTATTGCCCACTTATTTTCTTTTTCCTTGCGAACCCCGCAAGGTAACAACAACATAGATTGTAGACTTACTATCAAGCCACTAAGAATTAATTAGGATATCAAATATATTAGATTCAAAACAAACAAAGGGTTAGTGCGTTATCATTTTCTTTGTTCTTCTCTTTTAATCAAGATGTAAATTTGGTGAACCCATTCCTCTTATGACCCTTTTCTCTTGCAAAAGAAACATGGGACATCTTTCTTAATGGTAGATTTAAGACCTCCCACATTAGTTGTTTAACTAGTAATTTTCCTTTTAGATTTTTTGAACTTCCTTACAAGTATGATGAGAAGATTTTCTTTGGCTACCTTATCTCTTATGGAGATTTAATTTAGATTGGGAAACAATAAAGACACTTTCATTGTTTTCTTTCCTCAGCAGCACAATTGGAAACAAGATCACTAATACTTCAACTTGAATTAAAAGTATTATGTGTAGTTTTGATTTGGCTAAATTTGAGTGGTAAAGAATTAAGGGCATAGCCAACTATGAACTTACTAAGAAGGGAAATTTCAAAGTTTTTTGAGTCTCGACAAGATGTGGTCTATTTTGAGGATATACTCTCCAACTTCTCCTACCTTTTCATATTTCATATCGCTAATTCACTCAAAAGGCTCCTCGCTTCAGCATTATTAAAGTTTGGTACACATTGCCCACAACAGTAAAAAAGTCTTTAGCATTGTTGGTCTTAGGTAGGCTACTAAGGAGGTGCTAAGATATGGACCGTTTCATGGCCACTAGACTTAATCTATTGGATCTCTGCCACCTAGCATATGACTTATTTTGTTCAACGAAACTCTCATTAGTAGGTAGGAGGCTCATTTTTACATAAAGTCAGGTCAATATTAGCAATACCGAAAGCAAATTTAATATCTTGTTTTCACTTCTTGTAATAAGCACCATTCTTAATCTCAATAGTAGTAGTATTATTGTTCACATTAAAATTAACTACAAATCACAATAAGAATGTAATAAATTAACAAAGTTGTGTCGAGCCTAGAATTTGATTTTCTACTTTTCTTAACTTGATTTAAATTAAATTCTTTACCTATTTAATTTAAACTCTCGATAAAAGTTAAGAAAAAGTGGTTTTCTTTGGTCTTGTAAAAATTGAAGTCACTACTTAATTAAAATTGGGAAAAACAAGTAAATTAAAACCAATTAGGCGAATTGCTTTTAATTTAGTTACTGGTCCATGTTTGAAATTTTTATGGGAAAAATTTAAGAAACTAGGGAAATTGGGCTTGGGGCTAAATCTATTAAAACTCGAAGGTTACCATATTAAAATATTAAATTGGGTGTTACCTTTTAACATACCTCTTAAAATTGAAGGAAAAAAGTTTTATTTTTTCATATTTTACATTCTATTTTTTTATTTATTTAATTTTTTATAAAGTTTTTGTTTTCTAAGAAACGAAAAGGAAAATAAAATTTTTATTTTTTTATGGTTACCTTACGTGTGCTTACTTATCCATTGTTTGAAATCAGACCACTATAGTTCATTTTTGTAAAATTTTAGTGGTTTGATTCTTTTTAATTTTTTAACAACAAGACAAGTTTATATCATTAACTGGTTCATTTGATAAGAAAAAAAATCTAGAAAGGAACATAATCTTATTCATATATTTTTGAGAGAAAAATCTTATTTTCTATTCTTTTTTTAAAGGGGTCATTGAAATTTCATTTTATTTTTATAAAAATCCTTTTTCTAAGTGGCGAAAGACAATTTATTATTATTATTTTTTTTAAGAAAAGTCCTAATTTTCTAAACTTTAGAAAAACATTTATTGGTTTTTCTAAATAAGCACTATTTTGAAAGTTTACTAGTTTCGACTTTTGTTTAAACCTAGAACATCTATTAAAAAAAAAAAGGAACTTTGAGAATATAAAAAAAGAAAAGATTTTTTCTAAAAAAAGCAATAATGTTTTATTTCAAAAAAAAAAAAAGATCTCTCTCTTTTTTTAATAATATTTTGAAGGCATTTTTTATTTTTATTTCTTTTTTTTTATCATTTTAATATTGAAAAGCATATGAAGCCTATTAGTCCCAAGAGTAGACTACACAATGCCCCTAATTCCAAAATCTTTTATTAGGTTATTTTTTGTATTTTTTATTTTTCTTTCATTTTTAATCATTTATTTATTTATTATTATTATTTTTATACATATAGGCCCTACTTATCTTTGAGAGGTGATTGCTCCACAATACTTTGAAACTATACATACCCCTACCATAATGAAATTAAAACATGCAACAAATATAATAAATAAAACCAAAATAAATAAATCAATAAAATTGAAAAGGAAAAGGGAAAGAACCAAGTTAAAGAGTCAATGGGTCATTGGTCATAAATGGGTTGTAGATTGGGTCACATTCGAGTTGTAGATCAAGGTGAAGGGGAAGATGCAATGGCTGTTGGGCATGCTTTTAAACAATCTGTGAGCCTTTTCGAGATGGTAATAACACTTTTATTTGCTTTTTAAGGTCGAAAAAGCTAATGGTAATAGCGCTGTAGCTTAAAAAGGCAGTTGTAAGTGGTGATTGGTTCGACCAAATTGTAGACTCTGCAAATTCAACCTTTTAGATATGGTGTCAGACTCGAGTATTGTAGATATTTCCTTAAGTCGATAAAACCACATAAAATGAAGATTGATTAAAATTTTAAACTTAAAACTTCAAATGAACATGAAAAACTCTATTATACAATTTGAAAACCTTAATCATGCAA
Organism: Lumnitzera littorea; assembly: GCA_024138015.1. NCBI lineage: Eukaryota > Viridiplantae > Streptophyta > Magnoliopsida > Myrtales > Combretaceae > Lumnitzera > Lumnitzera littorea. The sequence goes on from JAMXBB010000007.1 coordinate 78,768,171, forward strand.
AAAAACCCGATCCTTATATACGCGTACCTTTAAAAATGTAAATCTAAACTTAATAGAAACCGTAAATATTAAATCATAAAAATTTTAAAACTCTATCAAATTATCTTAATGCTTAAAGAGCTATAAATAAAAAAAAAATTATCATTAATTTTTTGCAGAATCATATAAAACCGATAATGAATGAATCAAGGATAATTTCAAGTAATAATAAACAGCAAAACTAAGCTAGTTAAAAGAATAAATTAATAAATTAATAAATTTACAAAATTAATTTTACTTATGTACATAAGTAGCTCTACAATATGTGTATATATATATATATTACGAAGCAGTTTCCTTCTCTTTTCTTAATCTATTGTATAGATATATATATATATATATATATATGTTATATAATAAAGCGATGATTCTAAATAATTAAGTCAATTGAACCTTAAGCTTCTAAATGTAAGTTAATTACTCCAGAATTGGTGAAAAACCTTAAAACATACTTAAACTCACTCGAACCCTAAACTTTAGGATAATTAGGAACTTACGATCCTAAATAAATAATTAAAAATATAATTTCAATAAATTTTATTCAACTCTATAACATTATAAAATTTTTTAAGAACAAAATCACAACCTACAAATTAATTTGAGAACCAAGTTCTAAAAGAATTTCATATAAAATAATTCCCTCATTTTCACTTNTCCTAAATAATTAAGCCAATTGAACCTTAAGCTCTTAAGTGTAAGTTCATTACTCCCGAATTGGTGAAAAACCTTAAAACATACTTAAACTCACTCGAACCCTAAACTTTAGGATAATTAGGAACTTACGATCCTAAATAAATAATTAAAAATATAATTTCAATAAATTTTATTCAACTCTATAACATTATAAAATTTTTTAAGAACAAAATCACAACCTACAAATTAATTTGAGAACCAAGTTCTAAAAGAATTTCATATAAAATAATTCCCTCATTTTCACTTATAAACCATGTTACACATGGATAAGTTGTAAACCCTACTTTTTAGCAATCTCATGATTCAATTAAGAGTACTTTCCAAACATTCCCAAGGATAAACTAAGCTAAGAGTTCAAGTTTGCATTTAAAAACGAATTTAATTTTTTCTAATTCAAAAGTCTATTATCGATAAAACTCGAATACGAGAACCACGAACTCTAAGCCACTCAAAACCCAAAACCCTAAAACAATTAAGGACTTGTAAACTTAAGTAGCTAATTAAGAATTTAATTTGAATAATTTTATTCAACTCTAGAAGTTTTCATAATTTTATAAGAATTAAATCATAACTTACAAATCAATTTAAAAAACAAACTCCAAAAGAATTTCATATAAAATAATCTCTTTATCTTCACGCATAAGACTTATGCATATGAATAAGTAAACCAACCAATTATCCTAAATAACTTATCAATTGAGAGTTGAAATCATTTATCAATTCATAACTTATCAAAAACTAGTAATAAGACACTTTTCTTATCATATCACAACTTATACTACATATGGACAAATTATTACATTATTTTATGTGTTCAACTTTTAATTAAGTAACAAGACAACACCATGCCCTAGTTGCTCCCTACACGGCCAAATGGAAAAAAAGGAAAAGAGGGGTCATGCCTTGTCAATTGTCCATCACTCAATTGTCCATCGCATTTACTATTCACCCCTTAATGCTTACATCATCTATTCTTGTCAAAAAGTTAGCATTTGTACATACTAAAAGACAATCAATTAAAGCTTCTTGAACACACTTCTCCTTCCATTAAAAAATCTACCACTCTTTCACTCTCATTTTCACTTCTTTTACTCTCATTTTCACTTCTTTTTCTCTCGCTTTAAACACAAACCAAAAGAAGAAATCCAACCTCACAAAATCCCAACATTGCCACCATTTTTTTGCTTCCATACTCACGGCACCAAGCTTTATTTTGTACTCTCTATTTGTCAACTTTAAAAACCACTTTTAGGAACTTTAAAATATTCTCAAAGCCCTACTTCAAAGATCAAGACTTTAGTTTCTAAAAGAGCTTGCAAAAAGAAGAAAGAAAAACAAGGAACATAAGAGGATACTTAGTTACATAATCATCATTTCTACACTTTTAGGACAGGTAAGTTGTTTTCTTGTTAAAGTGACCTAATATGACATTTTAGGATACCATGTTTTCATGAAGATATTAGCATGATCATAAGATAATGAAATAGCTAGACCACCTTAAAAAGTAAGCTTGTGAACCCCTTTATATGAAAGTTGAAATATGAGCATACTAAGTTGGTGTTATGTAAAAATATATGCTTAACACTTAGAATGGAAAATTTTAAGTTGAGAAGATTATGAACTATGTACATGAATGAGGAGACATCATGCTAGATGTGGAGTGTATGTGAGTCATTTAGATGTTATTTCTACTTTTATTAAGTTAAGGATGCTCAAACCTAGCCTTAAGTAAAGGAAAATCCATTACATGAAACTTTTATGAAGAAATCAACTTTGTAAGATATGAGCAATGATATGGAAGTTGTGATAAGTATAAGATCTGCTATTTTCATATAAAGTATAAGCTAAGTAATCATCTCATGGAAGAGAAGTTAAGTTAAGATTTAAATATAAATAGCTTAAGTTCATGATCTAACACCTAAATTTAAGGAAATGATAAAACAAGTTGAGAAATCAAGTGATAAGTATAAGATCTGCTATTTTCATATAAAGTATAAGCTAAGTAATCATCTCATGGAAGAGAAGTTAAGTTAAGATTTGAATATAAATAGCTTAAGTTCATGATCTAACACCTAAATTTAAGGAAATGATAAAACAAGTTGAGAAATCAAGTGAGTGCACCTTGGATTCCCCACAGCCAAATTTGGAACCACAATAAAAGTTACTTAAAAATATGATAAAACCAAGTAAATAAAGTGAAAAGACCAATCAAGGCAAGTACGATAAGTGTTTAAAGCCTAAAACTCTCAAAATGAGCTTAGAACTCTAAGTTAGACCTTCATTAAAATTTTGACCAGCACTTTAAAATATTAAGAAAGGTTATTTTTGAAGCCTATAAGAAGTCCACGTAAGACTCCATAAGCCTAAAAAAATCATTAACTTTAGTTTAAACTAAAAATAAGCTCATTTAACAACTTAACCCCACTTAAAAGCCCAAGGAGTTGTTATTAGCACCAATAATGTAAACCAAAGTTGGAAATCTGACTTTAAGGAGTATTTTAAGTTTAGAATAAAGTCTTAAGCCTAAGTCTAAAGAATTTCCCAAGTTACCAAAAAGCACATCAACCAAATAAAGCCTAAAAGCACTTTAAATCATGAGGATTGCTATTGCTCTTACCTATGGGCAGTTTTGTGTGCCTCATCACAAAAATATAACTTCACCACGTTAAAGTACACTAAAAAAAGATGAAGATTGACTATAAGATCATACAAATCGGATTTAAAACGAGAAAGTTATACGCGATTAAACTTTAAGTAAAAATCGAGAAAAATATAAAACCAAGTCAAAAGTATAACTAAAAGGGTTTTAGTTTAGTTTTCCAAATTCTATTTCAAATCCTTATAGTATTATATTTGCATTGTTTAGGAGACCCGGCTTTTAGGAGATGACCTATCTCGGATTATTTTGATTGATCCACATGGCTAGGTGAGTGAATTCCTGATGACTCTTTATTTGATTTTGCTTGTAAAATAGATATACCTAAACCTATATATATATATATAAATTGGTTGCTTGTAGGATATGAGAAATGCATGTATATGAATTTATGATTGAATGTTATGGATTGTTAATCATATAACAATGGAAATTGTTTGTGATAATTTATATGTGCGATTGTATGGAATGAAATTGTCTAATTACCATGAAAAATCGGATTAATCACTTATATGATTAAGAAATTAAATGAATCATGCATTCTCCATAATTGCATTCGGATAACACCGATTGTTGCTTTATGTAGAAGATGGGAATGGACTTATAGGAGGAGAGCCTCCTACAGGATTAGACACTAGCTATATCATCATTTTATTAAGTTTTTGTCCTAAGCTGACAGGCTTACTAGGCGCCGGGATACGCCAATCATTGGTGAGGGGCCGTGTCTTGTGACTTTTGCTCAAGGTGTGTGTTTGTGGATTGTGGAAGCCGTTACACCGCTAGACTTGAGATTTTGAAAATATGATTTGTTGTTCAAGAAAGAAAGTATATATATATATATATATATGGTTTTGTTTTGACTTAAGTTCAATAGTGCAAATGAAATAAAACCCAAAGTCTAGAATCTGGATTTTGGTTTGGGTCAGTTAATTATCTCCAAACCTCGACTATAGGGGGCGTAATTTTGAGTTGTGTGCAATTCCTAAGCCACTGCATGTATTGTTTGACATACTGATTGATCGGCATACTGATTGATCATGCATTCATATGTTTATGTATTAAATAAACTTTTGTCATGCTATATTGATGAGGTGATTTATTTCACTAAGCGTAAGCTTACACCTCAACAGTTCTTTTCCTTATAGGTTGATCGATAGTTGGGACAGGGATAGGAACCGAATGCCGAGTGCCGAGTACGGAATGCTACCATTGAATAAGTATGATGAAAAACTTCTGTAGTTAATTCTGAATACTCCTGAAAACAAATAATATCTCAATTAATTTTAGTATCTTTAGTAAGTTTAAAATTTTCTAGAATTGTCTATCTTCTTTCACTATTTTGGTAGGGGATACTGATTCTTTGCGGTTCTAAGAAACTATATAAAAATGGATATCCATAATTATTTATATAATATAATGAGTTAATGAACTAAAATTGAAGACTCTAGTAATAAACTATTTAAAGTCTTGCAATCTTTGACTTGCAAGGTGATTTTCTTATTATGGATATACACGTGATATGAAAATTCTAGACAATACTACTAAGCACTCCTTAGGGTCGTTATACAAATGGTGGTGGAGCTCGATTGTTGATGGATTAAGTTGAACTAAAGGTGGTTCCTTATATTTTTAGGGACAAGGAACTTCATGGAGTTATTATTTTCACTCGGAAAACACCAAAAGTTGGTGGTTTTTTAGAGAGAAAGAGAGGGAGGAGGATGTGCACTTTAGAGAGAGAAAGTAGATGGGAATGCTTTTGTATGTGATTTCTTGCTAAGATTCATGCCCAAATGACTTATGGAGGTCCCTATTTATATTAATCTGGCTTGAATCAAAGAAGGAAAAGCCATTAATGGCTGAATTTGTACTTAGTAAGCAAGGAAGAATTTGCTCGAATACTCCTTGATTTTGAAGGGGGGAAAAAATGTAATTGATTGATGATTGAATGTGGAAAATACATGTACTTGCTCTCTTTAGCAATGGAAACTTCGATTCTTACCTTTGGAGCACAAAATTGAAAGTTTGAAAACATGCATTTTTAGTTTTTTCTTTTTTTGATTTTTATTGCCTAATTTGATCCACTTAATGAATGAATTTGGATGAATTTTTGGATTCCATTCAAACTCCATACATTTTATTTGATTAAAAATGACTAGAAAATGAATTGAATTAAGCCAAAAAATAGGGGGTTCGTGGGTTTAATTTTTCTTCTTTTTCTAGAAAACTTTAGGTGACTTAGAGCTTCAAGCTAGTGTGTAAGCCACATGCAAGCAAAAAATAAAATATAAAAAAATTGCAACCTCCATGCATTGGTTCAAAATCTAAATCTTTAGCTCCTTTTTATTCCAAAACAGTATGTGAACCACTAGGCCAAGCTTATTTCTTAGTCTATGTTTATAACAAGATATATATGTCATGCCATGATCAACTTTAATAAAAGGTCCAACGAACTTCGAGCTTCAAAAATTGGCATAAACCTTCTGATTTCTGAAAAATTAATTTATCCCCACTTGAAATTATTAAGTCCATGAGACATGTGAAAAATTATTTTCAAATAATAGACCAATTTGACAAAATTGCATGCTTGATTTTGTTTAGTTCTTGGCTTTACTTAAACAATGGGTCTAAAGCACTGTTTAAAGTCACGATCAACTTATAGTATTTATTTTCAAAATATTTTTAAATAAACAAGCAGAACTTGATCTAAAATGAGTTTTCAATAAAATACTTGTTTTGACTGAGAAATTGAAATTCTATCAAATCACATATGCTTGCTTGATTTGTAATGGAGTCCTTTGATGCTGAAAAATTAAAAAGCCCCAAAAATGAGACCCATTGTTTTTTATTTTCCTAAGTCCTATATTTTTTGTATTTTCTTTTTCTTTTTTTATTTTCTCCATTTTTCTATTTTCTAATTTTTCAATTTTTTTTTAACTTTCAAACTTTTCCAGTTTTTTTTTTGTCCTTTTCTTAATTAGAGAATTTTCCTTATTATTTAAGAACTTTAAAATAACATGGGGGCAAAATGGGGATATCTACAATTGGGCAATCAATTAATTTCTTTTTTCTTAAAAAAAGAAACTCAAAAGACTTTAATTATCTTGGGAGTTTAGCGCATCAGTTACAAAACCCCATTAGGAAGGAATGTAACATATATTAGGATGTTTCTATGTGAAAAGAACCAATAAGAATACATAAACTTTTAAAAATTCCTCCTTTAGAGATAATTTTTCTAGGCTCACTATCTCTACTTTTGCTCCAATCTATTTTAAAATTAAAATGTATAAATACCTCCTTTCAGGCCGGTAATGCATATAATAGTTTATAAGGAAAAAAACTAGTATATATAAATCATAAGATAATTATTTAAGTTTAAATGAATAGACCATTTTAGTGATAAATATCCAAATTAACTTATAAAATCATCTATAAAACAAACTTTGCTAAGTTCACCCTAGTGCATTTAATCACCTAAATTCACTTGAAGTATAATTGCATATAGTGCTATTATACACCAATGCACCTTTAAATTTAATTGCATTGTTATCACAATTTGAGATCCACATATAAATTTGTATATTTACACATCACAAATAAATCAAAACTACTACTATTGCTGAATCTATATTAATAGGTAAATAATTTTATCACTATTAATATATAAATTAATATCATCATTAAAAATAATTAGAAGTGATACTATAAAACAAACTTTACTGGAACCTAACACTAAAACTTGGAGGACGATTGGAATGTGTATAAATGACCACAAAAGTTGATGATGTACGAAAAAGTTCGAGATAAAAAAGCATCCTAATTTGACGATTCAATAATTTAGATACTGCAAATCAAATTTATTTATGGAAAATCACAAAGACATTTATTCTTTATCAAAAGACGTGAATAACGTAGCATTCACGACATCATCAGCTTTCCATAGCCGAATGCGTCCGCACAAATCAAAACAAGTACTTTTCCTTTTTCTTTTTCTTTTTCTTTTTTTTTTTCTTTTTTTTCTTTCCCAACCTAAAATTCATTAAAGCAAATAGAACTACACATTTGGATACCTGCAAGCCCAATCTACGAAAAACAAGTTTGTAAGATAGTGATGGTGGTCAAGTGGTTATCAAACAATAACTCATCCCATGTGATACTTGGGTGACAACTCAATGAGCACAATCATTAGTGCTTTGATATATAAAAAAAAATAATACATTAACAAAATATAAATTTCAGTTTTAAAATATAACAAATAACACCAACAGTTTTCCAAGAAGTCAATTACTTAATGGTGCAAGCTTTAACTACAGGCTAACAATCCAATTTAATCTCTACCTTAGTCCATCCATGATTCTTGGAAATGAGCAATCCTTGCTTGATAGCTTAGACTTCAATAATTTCAATTTTAGTCGAATAAATACTCAATGTTGCAGCATGTAATAATCATCCAATTGAAGATCTACCCAAGCCTACTTTTCGTATGTGTTGAAGAATTGAGGTATTGCAGTTGACTTTGATAACATCACGTGTAGGGGGATGCCATCTTGCAGCCAACCTAGCTTGAATATCCGAATTGACACGAGAAATCCAACAATGACACAACATTCTTGAACGATGGGGCTGTACCGAACCTGCACAAGGAAGTTTATTTGCCAAACGAGTTTGGGACATGCTGCCTGCAATTTGTCCATCACCAGCTTCCACCGTAGGAGTTAATACAAGGTGTTGAAAGTCTTCACAAAGGTCAGGATCAGAGGAGCTTCGCTGCCTTGATGAATCTTCTTGCGACCATCCCTCACCCATCATTGCAACCGACATAGAAGTAGAACAATTTTACAGAAAGGAGAATTCCATGAAAATTGCAGTTACCATTGATGATGGGTTCGGCTTTTATTTATTGAAAACAGACTAGTTGTGGTATGTCTATATAAACTAAAACACCACTGCAATTTTGGACAAAAATTCCTTTCTGAGGTCTCTTGATAAATCACGCTGTTGCACAACATCTTCAATCCAGCAATCAATTCAGTTAATATCATAATCTGCTACTCTAATTTGGAAAACACCGAACCATACAGCTCTAACCGAAACACATTGGATGGAAAAATGTTCAAGCGACTCTGGGACATTACAAAAGCAGCACAGAGGGCTATTAAGGATTTTCTTACAAAAAAAGATTTTGGTTAGTAGCTAAAACATTATAGCATAAACGCCACATGTGATGTTTGTACTTCGGTTGGCAACTCAAGGTCCATATTTTCCTCCAAAAGCTTTTTTTTTTTTTTTTTTTTTTTTTATCACATTCGAGGGCTCGATCTCCACACTAGAAATTTCATCATTACTCTAAGCAATACTATGATAGCCACTTTTAACTGTATATTCACAATTCCTCTCCTTGGACCAAACAAGCTTATCATTGAAAGGGGTACAACATAGTGGTATACTTAAATGGCCTCTTTTTCATGCTCCAACAAACGTTCACTAATGGAAGAAGGTTCCAACTAGCATTATGTGAGTCAATCAAATCAAAAACATCTAAATTCATCAAATGTTGATCAACACTCCTAATCTCCAACCTATATCCCAGAATAGATGGTATCCAAGGATCATCCCATACATGAACTGTTCGCCCATCTCCTATTCTCCAAATCAAATCTTTGGTAATAGCATTACAGACCTGCAATATACTTTGCCACCCATAAGATGCCTTACCACCTCTAGAAGCATTAAGGAAATTACAAGTCAGACAATAAATACTTTTGATGAGCCTCACTCATAAAGCTTCTAAATTATGTCCTCCAAACTAATTTACCTAGTAAATCCATATTAAAAGCTTTTAAATCTCTGAAGCCCAATCCACCCTTGTCTTTAGCTTTAGCTAGATCCTTCCATTTCTTCCTTTAATTCATTAAACTGATAACATCCGTTAACCAAATGTTTCAAAATATATATACATACACACACATATACATATATATATATATATATATATATTAAACTATTATAATGACAAGAAAAATTAAAGCATGATATGTAGGAAACATCCTTAAAGACTTGGTTACTCATTCCTGAGCAAGAGGTCTCACCAACATGGTCTATTGGATTCTCAGCCATCTGAAATCTGAAACTGTTATGGAGTGAATCCTCAAACCTCTCTACAAGTGATATGTATTCTACTATTTGAGTTATACACTACCACCACAATATTCTCTCTTTCATGATGATTACAGGATTGTCCCTTTCTTTTTGTAACACTAACATATATAGTGATTTACCCTTTTTAGTAATTTCTAATGAGGGTATAAATACCTCGTCATAGAAACTGCTGTAACAATCTTTTTCACCAACTTTTAATGAAATATTGAATTTTCCTCTCCTTCCTAAGACCCTCTCCACTATAAGACATATCTTAAGCTCTTATTAGTCCCTTAAGTAAGAACTGTAGTGAGAGTGCCATCGACTTGGACCAATACATCACATTCAATAGGTTGTTGGCTTTGTTATGCTTAAGTAGTGCATTATATTTACTAAGCAGCTCTCAATTTTTTCTTACCCTTTTACTTAGAAATCCACCCAAACCTACTATGTTTTCTTTAATAGCTTTGAAGGACCTAGCTGCGCTATAGTAAGACCTAGTCATAGGCACACTTATGTTCCCATATCGTATCATGATGTCAACAATATAAGCTTGATCAATTAGTGTCTTCTCAATTGCAACCCTAAAATAATAAGCCTATAGATATATACACAAGTAATCATATGGTTGTAACTAAAAACAATTAAAAGAAATGGAAGCATATTCTATTGAAATAATTAGGATTTTATATCCAGACATATTTGCTAAGATACCACATATAAAGAATTTTTTAGATTTCATATATGAATTTAAAGCACCTCAAATCAATTATGATTATGTTATAAGTATCTACATTGATTGCACCTATAATTGTATGTGTGTATGACCAAATCTTCCTCTCCTTCTCTTTTACAACTGACGGCTTTTAATGGGATAACTTATTATGTCATGTTTAGTACGTAAGAATGGATAAAAAAGGAATAATGATTCTAAGTTTCATTCCCTTTCCTTATGTTTGGAAATACGATTAAGAGCTAGAATCTTGATTCCACAAAATCGGCACTTCTAGCTTTAAGATTTCAACTATTTCGACTTGAAGAAGTTGGAATTGCGATTCCATTCCTCCCATATTTATTATTATTAGTCAAATTACTTATTTAACCTTCAATTAAATTATGACATTTAATAATTAAGGGTATTTTGACAATTGCTACTATATATGTATGTAATTTCATTTCATTCCATGGACATTTCCAAACATAGGAAAAGATTTGACATTTTGCTTCTTATTCCATTTCATTCCATTCTGAACCATTCCTATATACTAAATCTGACATTAAGGTTTTCTCTATGTCAAAGATAAGGAGTAGAGAGGGGACATAACTTATTTATAATAATCTAATGGGGCTCTCCTATTATGGGCTAACTATTGGTTTTAAGGGCTACACTAAGCTATCTTTCTACGTCTTTAAATAAAGTGTAAATGGGCTTAATGCATAAATGGATCGATTAAATATATAATTTACCTTAAGCAACATATCTTATCAAACTGTAATTATTGAACCTTTAATTTCAAACAATTATTAGAAGCCCAATAAATTGAAAAATTTTCTAACCATTCCTCCTTTCCTAATTCTTCCTCTAACTTAATCATAATATTAAGGAAACAGTTATCTACTGGTGGATATAAATGAATTAATTTATAAGAAGTATTATTTTTTATTAACCATGCTAGGAAATTGTTGAGTATAAACACTTAATTTGATTTAAAAAAAATAGATAAGCATAAAGGCTTGTTAATTTGCTGTCTAAAAAAATAGTTAAGCATATTGACACTATCAAAATTTTATTGGTACTTGCATACCACTCATTGATCCATGTTGTGAATTAGCACCTTTGAAGCTTTTTTCCTTTGTAATAAGATGTTTCCATAAAGCACCTTTGCAATGCAAGATCTCTCTTCACTCATCTCAATATCAACAACTTTTTCATTGTTTTACACATTGTTATTGGTTACATTCACTTGAAAATTGTTAAAACCTACCAAGATTGCGAATTATAATAGGTATCCATTTGTCAAGCATGCTGTCTGCACAACATTTTTCTCATTAAAAGAGGTTTCTTAAATAAATGCTTTGCTCTACTTTCCCAGTTTGTAATTGGGGTTTTAGATACTATACACCACCAAAATCTAAATTAAAGAAGAAATTTGTATAATATTATTTTATGGGTCAAACTCAAAATTATCTAAATTATACTTATGTTAATTATTTTAATTAATGGTAGGATCCAAATAATTGGAGTTTTAGATTTGTGGACATGAGATAAGATACGTTAAATTGTTTCGTGGATTTTTAAACTTTCTTATTAGGCTTTAGGTGTCAACTAGGTTTTATCATATAGTTGGCTTTGTTCTTCTCTATCTAGCCTATTAAGGTTATCAAACCTTAATTATGATAGCTTGTTACTCGTTAAAATTATGTGTGTATACAACCTATATGATGGCTTTTGGAACCTAGCTACTCTATTTCATGACTGGTCACTTGAAAAAGCCCATCAAAATTGCCTATTCTGCCTCTTTAATCTATCTCTAATCTCTCCTTTATGATTGTTGTATCAAAACTCTAAACACCTTTCCTATTCATGTCAAGCTTGTGCATGTACATTGCATGAACATGATAGATATAGTGGACACTTATGTTTACAAATATTTATCAACTAACTCTGCTTTCATTTATTGCAAATATCTTTAAATAAAGGATTGTAGTTTGTGTTAGGCTTCTATGACATTTCTCTAGATGTACATTTTACATGGCATGATGCACAACAAACATCAGTACAAATACAAGTAGTTGAAATGTTGGTGGCCAAAGCCAAAAATGTCTATGAAAAAATGTTGAGTTCTCTTCATAAATTTTTATGATAATAAAAAGTGGTTGTTGGCTAACAAATTTTACTAAGTGTATAGGAAAGCAATTGAAATATTTCTAAAATAAAGTAGTTCAGAGGGTTTATTAGAAGGTTCTGTTTAACTCTAAGTAACCGTTCATAATCTTATTCATCAAGAGTTTAAAATATAGTACATGTATTATGTTTAGAGAGTTGTTCAGAGACTTCATACAAAGCTTATCAAAAGAGAGTTCAAAAGCTTGTTCAAAGGCTTCATTTGTATAGTTAAAAGAAATAGACTACATGCACTATTAGAGACTTAACTAGAGGGTTGACCTAGAAGTTTTCAAATAACAATTTCATATTCTTTTGAAAGTTAAAATAAATCTCAAAATTGAAGACCCAACTCTACTTTATTAAGTGTATTCGGTAATACACTTAATTTCGTCCCATTGAAATTGGATTTAATCTACAGGGATTAATCATAATAAAGGAGGATAAATGTTAAGTTTGGATTTTAACAATTTTAGTTTGATTGTTCAAATTTGATTATTATAAATTAGACTTCAAATAAGAAAGTGTTCCAAACAAGAGCAACAATAGTTATATTATTTTAGGACATTTTTTTTAAGAGATTGAGATCAAATTAGTAAGTTTTCGAATTATCTACTAACAAAGTTTCATGAGCTAAGGTTAAAATTTGTAATCATAGAGAAGATATGATTGAAGATTGAGGATAAGGATCTATTTTGAAAGAGATTTAGAAAAGATTTGAGCTTGAAATGAAGATATGCTTATTTTCCAAGTTTGTTAGGATTTGGTTATTCAAATTTCAAACTTGATAATGCTTGGGTGAAAATCTCAAGTTCATTATTAGATTTTTCCTTATTTCAGGATATCAAATCAACTAGATCATTTTTTAAATTTAAGTTTCAAATTAAAAAGAGATTTTGGTGCGTTTTTTTAGAATAATTAATGTCAAATTTATTTATGGAGAATTACAATAAAGGAGAATTACGTTTAGAGATAAATTCAAATAGGGGGATTGGCGTTTCGAAATGTTCAAATACGGGATAAAAGTTTTGAAAAGTTCAAATTAGGGATGAACGTTTCACAAAGTGATTCAAATAATAGATTCATAATAGCTAATCCATAAAATTATTTGAACTATATGAAACATTAATCCCTTATTTGAACTTTTCAAAACGTTAATCTCTTGTTTGAACTACTTTAAGAAACATTAATCCCTTATTTAAACTTTATAAAACGTTGATTTCTTATTTAAACTTACCTTCAAATGTTGACCATATTTATTGTAATTCTCTTAATTTATTCAAACTCTATAAAGAACGACTAGAGAATCTTGAGATATTTTGAGATTGAAGTTTATCATGTCAATTGGATGAAGATTGAGGAATATGCTTGAAAATTAAAATTCAGATGTGGCATAGAAATGTAAAAAAGTTTTGACGTTGTTTTGAGATAAGGTGTAGAAGAATGGAAAAATATTAGCAGCCAGTTATCCGATTCAAATTCAAGTTTGAGATATTTTCGAAAATTATGGGATCAAGCAATAGGTTTATAGTTGAAGATAAGGATTAAGTCAACAAAAATCAGTAGCTAGTCGTTAGTCTTCTAATATATAAAAGCAGATCACTCAAATCAAGTTAACACATTTTGGTAATTGATCAAAAGAGCTTATCTCATGCAAAAGTTTTCATTACCCATTGTCAAAAAGTTTATTAGAGGCTTCATCAAAGATCTTATTGAAATTCAATATTTAGCTTCATCTCTTTTGGTTTTGTGCAAATTCAATTGAGAGCTATATTGTACTTCTCATTTTGTTTGTAAACAACATCAAACATATTTGAGTATTGTGTTTGTGAAAGGAGTTAGATTTGTTCTTTATAGATCTATAGTTAGCCGTAATAGAGGGTGGATAAACCTAGTAGAGACTTATGAAGGCCAAGTTTTAGCAAGATTGTAACTTCTTTCTTTTTGAATTTGATTTAGTAGATCAATGGAATAGTACTAATGAGAAAAACTAGGTTCTCAACAGTAGAGTTAGAAGAGAGTAGTAGATACAAAACTGAAGTTCTTTAAATCTTGAGCTTGATTCTCTTCTCCCTATCTCCTTTTTATTTTTCAATTGCTTATTTATTATTATTGTCCCAATGCACATAACTTTTGAATTACCACCATTCACCTCATATAACTTATTAAGAGGGGTTTTCTTTTATAAAATTTGGAAAGTTTTAAATTTACTAAATATATCAATTCACCCCTCTCTTGATATCTCACACAAGACCAACAAAACATATTATCAAACTCTTTAGCTACGTGATATCTAGAACAACAATGCTATCCTAGGAATAGATCCCCAAGCATGCATGCTAGGACTTTTTCATTAATCCTAAAAGCGTAGATAAAATTTCGATTCTTACTGTTATAATTTGAATTGCAAACCAAATTAAATAGAATTATTAATTCAAAAATTTATGAAACGATTCCTATGGTTAAATTCAAATATTAAAAAGAACTGAACTGTAATATATAATTTGTTTTGGTTTAAAAAGGTGAATTAGTATTAAGCAGAACCATTCGAAACATCACATGTAATATGTAAAATACAAATTTTATACACTTAACGTTCTTCCTTTCTTTTTTAACCTTAGTAGTATTTTAACAAGAAGCTCTTGAAAATGGGACAAAAATTTGTTGTCCCACATTTGCTATCACTATACTGTATCAACCACTAATATTGTGCTATATAGCATCCATGTTTCTAAATAAATGCCTATTTTTTTCATTTCATGATTTAACAACTTAATGTCTCACATTGTATCGTTTTTCTCTTTTCTCTTTTTCCCCCCTAGCTACCTCCCTTTGCTAATCAATGTTATGGGTGAAGCAAATAATTCCAAAAGTGGGTACCTATAAGCTTGACACAAAATTGCAAGTTGTATTCCCCCGCCCCCACCCCCCACCACCCCCTCCTTTAGCATCTCCTTTGTTACCTATTTGCTCATTAAACAATTCTTAAGCATGATAGAATTGATATTAGAATTTGCAAACTGACACGAGAAGATTTTCTTAACAGTTAAATTTATGCCTCTCCCTTCTATTTCATCCATCACACAAGGTTAGTAATGTGATATATTAGCATGTTATCTTTTTGTTCAATTTTTTATTTCTTTAATGTTGCTTTTTCTTGATGAAATTAGTTCCTTAATATAAAGAATGAATGATTTGGTTATGGATCCATCTTTTTTCATTCTTTTTTGGTTACTATACATTTTTAATTATATAATAATAAGCGATAATATTTTGTTGTTCTTGTTTAATAAATTTTGATTCAATTTTCAAGTTATATCAATTGTTGCAAGATAGAAATTTTTAAGGGATTAAAATGTATGATCTAGTTATTTTAGACTAAAGAAACGTGCTTTACTTCCATCTTTTTTTTGGGTATCCCCAACAATAATTGTGGAAAAATTTTAATAAATCATCTAAGGTTTACGTTGGTGTTATCAAATTTTGGATCACATAATAAATTTCAAATTGTTAATCAATGAAATCAATAAGGAAAATAAAGTGATGAAATTTAAATGTTGAACAATGGTAGAATGGATACTATCAATGAATAGAAATTGTGATGTGTATGAATGGAATCACAAGTCATTGTGAGAGGAAAATAAAAGAAACAGAAATAAAGAAGATGAAATTTGGAATTTAGATATTCCAAATTCATCATTTGATTTTTATTTTTTTTTTGAATTACCATTGTCTCTCCGATATTTCATTGACTATTCCAAACACAATTTATTTGTTTTGTGCTAGGAAGAAGATTAAGAATTGAAACTAAAAATGATGTTTTTCCAAAAAGAAATCCAATGGTTAGAAAACTTAACTTCCTTGAAGAATTTGACTTCCTTGAAAACCTTGAAGAGAACAATAATGATTTGAGCAATGGTCACATTAGTAATAATGATGACAGAAAATTAGATACTCATACTAGCTTTATTGAAATGGATATACCAAGAGTGGGGCTAGTGTTTAATATTGAGGAAGAAGCATATGATTTCGATATGTTAAAGAAGTTGCGTTTAGAATTGGAAGAAATAAGGTATATAAAGATTCTAAAAGTGAGTGGATAGATTATACCTTTTGTTGCTCATGTTAAGGAATAACAGAAAATGACAAAAGGATTAATGTCAAACATCATCAATCATGATAAGATTTGGTTGCTTAGTATAAGTGAAAGTACACAATCAAAATAATAGCATGTTCCAAAGTGGTCAAATTTACCTTTAGTCATGCACATCATCTAACATTTCCTTAAAAAATAATATTTCTAAGATCACATAAGAGTTTGAACTCCTTTCAATAAGCTTAACCTCATTGAGCTAAAAGTTCTGAAATCGTACCAAAAGCAAATATTGAAATAATATCAAGAAGGGTAAGAGTGCATAAGAATTTTGGATTCAAACCTAAAGATTATAATAATTATTTGCAAGTTAAAAGTACACAAAATATGATAATCAATGACATAAGTAGGGTGTTGGAATATATGCAAAATAAGCAATATGAAAACTTAGACTTTTTTTTATCTCGATCAAGTTGATGTTGATGATCTTAGTATAAATATATTTTTTTTCTTTAGTTTGATGGTTGAATGAAAACTAATTTCGATTATTTTGGTGATGTTGTTTATTTTGACATGACATATAAAAAATGTAAAAGTAGTAAATTACTTGCATTATTTGTTGGTGAAAACCACATAAAGAAAGTATTATATGTGGGGCAATCTTACTATACAATGAGCTGATTGACACATTCAAGTGGTTATTTGATTCCTTTATTAAAATAATGTTTAGTAAAAAACAATAAAACAATCTTTAGTGATAAAGTCCCTATAATGGCAAAAGCATTAGCAGAAGTTTAACCAAATATAAACATCATTTATGTGTATAATGTATATAGCCAAATGTAGTAAAACATCTTAGTCAAGCATTTACAAAATTTAGTATATTTGCTATAGACTTTAGCACATGTGTATATGAGTATGATAATAAAGAGGCTTTCATGAAAATATGGCATGAGATACTTAAAAGATATAATCTTTATGAAAATACATGGTTGCAAAAATAGTTTGAGATATGAGATAAAGGGGCATTGGTTTACTATCAAATGACGTTTTGTTTTAACATCAATTCTACTCAAAGAAGTGAAAGCAAGAATAATGAGATAAGAAGTATATGGGCTACAATTTGGATCTTTATTATTCTTTCTATATTTTGAACGATTGGTGGATGATAGACATTGTGAAGAGCTAAAAGCAAACTTCAAAGCTGGTCAAAATAGAATAAAGCATATTGTAAATGTCTATACTCTAAGAATATTTAAGATATTTCCTGATGAGTTGTAGTAGACATGGGATTGTAAGGTATGTATACATGAGGAGTTTAGATCAACAATTAAATATAAAGTCACTCCTCCAATAAGATCTCATCACAATATTGTCTATTTGACTCGCATAATCTTTAACTTGATTGCAATTGTAGCAAATGAGTTTTTAGGAACTATATGTGCACATGCTTTGAAAATTTTATCATTTCGCAATATCAAGCGAGTTCCTAGAAAGTATATTCTAAAGGAATGGACAAAAGATGCAAAGGCTGGGTCTATGGTTGTATATCATTCATATAGATCTCATGGTTCAAAGCAAAACAATAGAGAACGTTATAAGATATTAAATTAATTATTTGCTCATTTAGCAACTAAGGCTTCCTTGACAAATGAATCTCCTAATATAGTGATCGATGGTTATGAGAATATCATGTGAAAAATTGAGAAAAGCATGAAAGGCTTATCCCTTGAATAAAACCCTAAACGAAGAGTATGTCATAGAGAAATCAGATCTAGGAAGTAAAAGTAAAAGTAAAAGTAAAAGGAATGAAAATGAAAGTAAGAGTTAAGGTAGCATATCTATGAGAAAGAAAAGTGCCTTAGAAAAAGCCACTGAGTGAAAGAGATCAACACATATATTGGTATCTAAATTAAACATTTCTTAGTATTTTTCTCTATAGTATATTGTGTTATTGCATATCTTATAGTGTTACTTTAATATTAGTTTATCCTAATTGTAGAAGTCTAATATTATTACTCTTGAATCAATTGTTTAATATTTAGGAAAGGTGACGGATGCAAATTAGTTGGGAAGAAGAGAGGGGAGGGCGTGGGGTGGTTTACTTTCATTAAGTCAATATTAGAAGCATCCATATGATAATAGCTACTTGTTATTACAATTATATTACATCTTTTATTTATATTGTTAATGGACAATTTTGGATATGGGCCTCAAGCTCAGTTCAACCTATTTAGGACATAAGTCGAGTTCATGTGACCAAATCTGACCTACCATTTCAAGTTGTAAGCACAAATCCTTGAAGGCTTGGCCCTCTAGGCCTAAGTTAGTAAGGTTAGCCCATGAAGCTCCATTGAAGCTATATAGGAGTAGTCACAAGAATGGAGGTCAACAACTGTCTCTAGCTACTTACCCAAAAATTCAAACTACGCCATTGTTGCTGGAGATCTACTTTCTTATTTTAGATTAGCCTTATTGTTGGTGTATTTTGGTGGTTAGAAATATCCTGTAAAGAGAAGAGAAAAGCACTTGGTATCGGGGTTAGTTCCAAGCGACCACTCTGATACCTAAGCAATAAATATGAGTAAGGAAAGTTAAGCGAGTGGTCAAGAAGTGTTAGATACTCTTACAATGTTTCTTTCCCGTATTTATAAGCGAATGTTGTGTCTGAAGCAATAGTTATGGGAATAAACATAGAGACATATGGAAGGCTTTTGATTGGACTCCTCTTCTAAAATGTAGGGAGAGCAGGTAATTATGTAATATAACTGTGTTAATGATAACTGTTTATGCCATTTCCTTTGAATTTAAATTAGGAATGGGTCTGTGTCACTTAATTGGATGCCAAGAATGTAAATTACTCAACTGCTTGGAAGCTGAATAGATGAGTGATCGAATCTTTGACTATCAACGTTTGACGAGTTGAGTGAATGAAAACTAACTATTAACATTTGCCCCCTAACTCTCATGTTCGAGGATTCAATAAAGGGAGTAACATTTAATACACTAGAGGCCTAATGGAGAGTAGTTCCTTAGACGCTGAGTCAGGTAGGAAGGAAGACGGATTACATCCTAAATGAAAAGTCGCAACTTTCATTTTCTCGCTCGTCTAATGACCAAAGAGTAAAAGGTACGACATCGGTCACCTCGATCATCATTATGCTGCAAGCCTAATAACTATTAGAGACATGACAATCGTTAGATTTCTATCTCGAAACAAGTGTCAACAATCCGCATAATTATTTAACCAATGTATCATTACCGTCAGAAACACATTTGCAGTTATGAGGAAGAACTATCCGTATTTAAGGGACCGTTCGAAATTAAAACAGATTTCTTCAGTTGCATCCACAAACTTCCATTTACTTGCCACATCTTGTCTTTACTCTCTATCAAATTTTATGAAATTCCTCATAACAAATCAAGTATGATTTGCAACATAATTCATTAACTTATCCTCTTGGATTCTGAAGCAACAGAGACTAAGATCACTTGCGCCGCCCCCCCTCACCCCCCCCCCCAAAAAAAAAGGAGTGAGATGGCGTGTTCCTCGAGTAGTTTAATTGATAGCACGGTGGAGAGGTAGGACAAACTCGCTTAAATCAATTCTTTCGCAGTAGATGCCTACCTAGATGATAAGAAGGGAAGATTTGTGGCTAGGTATTTATACAATAATATAGTTTACTTTCGTGATTTGCCAGATGGAGTAGTTAATTCTATCGATAGGATCCTTGTTTCGAAATACAACAAGTATTAGCAAGAACTTCTAGGGGCATAGAATCTTAGGCAGTCTCGAGAAGACAAAAGAGTATGTTTTCTGAGGGAGCGTGAGTTCCATATTTACCTCAAGTATTATGATTTTAGACTGTGCTTCCCTTTCTCGACATTCATCAAGCAGTTCTTCAATTATTTCCAAATTGTGTCAAGTATGTTTTCACCAAATACATATCGGCTTTTAGCAGCTTTCAAAATAATCTATGAAGAGGTTGAAGTCAGGGCTATGCCTCAAATGTTCTAGTACATCTTCATTATTAGGAGGCAACTTGATGGTTGGTATTTTGCATTTGTGAGGCATAGGTGGAAGTTCATGGATGGGTTAGAGTCTAAGATCTACAAGTGGCACGAAAAATTTGTGTTTATTGTTTCGGATGAGGAGTTAGATTTCTGAACTCAATGGACTGAGCCTATCCGCACAAAAGACATAGAGCTGATGTCGAATGATGCTGCTGTGACAAGAACATTTAAGAGAGGAGGAAGAAGAAAATGTTCTTCTGGGATGCTGAAAAATAATAAGGCGCAATCTTCTCCAAGAAGGAAGGTATGTGAATGAGTGACTGCTGTGCTGAGTATAGCTACAAGAGGAGAGCCATTCTTGTGATTTGGGGGGGGAGAAGTAGCCTTTGAGCCTTGCTCGGCATGGAGAATGTAAGTTCATTCTTTTTCTTTTCTCATACCAATATTAATGTGTCATACTTCTTACTGTAGACATGGGTGTTGATGAGGTGAATCTTGCCAAGTTATTAGCCTTAGTTAAGGCTAAGAAATCAAAGGCTGACAAGCATGCATCCACCACTTCCATTACTACTCGACCAACTATTGTAAAGAAAGCGGCAAAGGAGGGTGTAATGAAGCATCTAGCAACCCAAAAGAAGACCTCACAGTCGGCTAACAAGTCGAAGGGGAGTGAGAAGTTTAGGTTAGCTGAAGCCATACATATGGAGGCACTTCTAATTTAGAATATTCAACCTATTGCAAAGCCGAGAGAGGATGGTCAAGAGACCTAACCCTAACATGAGGCTAAAGTTACTCCGTTGCTGAAGGGTCGTTATTGATGGAAGGGGTGGTGCCGAGCACTAACAAGAGACCTGGGAAGGATCTCTTGTTGACTAACCACCTTCTAAGAAGGCCAAAGATTTGAACGAAAGGACAAAGGAGGCCATGCACAGTAAGGCTCTTGGTATCAATAGTGCCAAATTTGTCTCCAATATGGACATTGGCAAATACTTTGTCCTGTCTTAGAGCCACAACATCTTACATAGTGACTTAGCCTTAGGCGACAGAATGAAATCTTTGGCCTTAATGGAAGGTATTATTCTTCTTAAGGAAAAATAGATTGCAAAGAAGGACGTTGATAGGGTTGGTGGTTGCAATAAGGCTCACATTGCGACCAAGCTGTATGGTGTGAACATCTATGACATCCTTTAAACTTTTTAAAGTTTGCTTAGTTGCTAACATTCCTATTCATTTTCAAATAAGTAGTCATATTTTGATAGTTTTAGATGAGGCCAATAAAGAGATGAAGAAGGTAATCTATAATGGAAGGTATTATTCTTGGGAGAGATGACAATTAAGGTTTGAGTGCCAAGAGAAAGAGACCAAGGATTCCAACATATTCGTCTCATGCCCTTATCAATTGTCCAATTTTAAATATATTAATGGAGATACATGGGTAAAGAGGCATTTTGTAGTGGCCAAAAAGAATGAGAGGAAGTCCCTCAAGGAGAAATTCCAATAAATACTGTGATTTCCACTACAAAAAAGGCCATGACATAGATGAATGCATCTAACTCAAGAATGCAATTGAGGATGCCATTTAACGTAGGCATTTGTGAATGTTCCTAGCACATGATGATGAGAATATGACCGTCTTAGAGGAGACGTGAGGAATAGGAGAATGACACTTAGCCAGCTATTGCTAGAAGAGATGCTAGGGATGGAAATTCCAATAGAGTACCCAATGGAGTAATCAACACTATTGTCGGTGGACCTTCTATAGGCCAGTCAAGCTTTTTGAGTCTGACTAATGCCAAAAATTATGTTTCTAACATCCAAGGTAAGAAGGTTAAGATTGACAACACAATCTTTTTTGCAGAAGAAGACTTTGAAGGCATTTAGAGGTTGCATGATGATGCACTTGTTATCAGTGCAATAGTTGCCGACTTCGAGGTCAAGAAAATTCTTGTTGAGACTGGAAGTTCGACAGATATCATTTTCTAGCATGCTTTTGACTAGATGAGACCTAAGATCAAGGCATAACTAATATCTTATAAGTATAATTTGTATGCCTTCAACAATTAACCCATCTAAGTAGTTAAAGTAATTTCTCTACCGATTCAGACCAAAGACGACGAGTACATTGTAGAGGATAAAGTAGACTTCCTTGTTGTCAAATGTTGGTCCCCAAACAACATGATCATGGGACAGTCGTGTCAACATCTATTCAGCATCGTCCCTTTAACTATACATCTCAAAACCAGATTCCCTACTCTTACAGGAGTTAGCGTGTGCAAAGTAGACCAGCAGTGGGCAAGGTCCTTGTACATGAAGGCCATAGTACCTTAAGACAAGAAGAGGTATTTCAAGTAGAAAACTGCTTCGAAGGTAAGTTAATCGGCATAGGAAGCGTTAAGAATGATATAGAGGAAATCTCTTTGGGAGATGACCTTGGGAAAACAATAAAGATAGGGAAACCCTTGTCAATAGATATTTAACAAAGTTTGATCAACTTCTTGCAAGTTAATGCTGATGTGTTTGCATGGTCCCCTTCGGACATGCCGAGTATCTCTAGAGAAGTTATGGTACACAAGCTATAGATTGATCCAAGTATGAAGGTGATCCAATAAAAGAAGAGGCATTTTGCTCCTGAGAGAAAAGCGGCCATAGAAGAAGAAGTCCAGAAGCTATTGAAGGTAGGATTTATTCAAGAAGAGCCTTATCTAACTTGGTTGGCCAACTATGTGTTAGTCAAGAAGTCTAATGACAAGTGGCGCATGTGTATAGACTTCACGCATCTCAACAAGGCTTGTCCCAAGGATTGTTTTCCATTATTGAAAATTGGTTTGTTGGTATATTCGATAGTTGGACATGCGTTGCTTTCTTTTATGGACCCTTTCTCAAGTTACAACCAAATTAAGATAGATAAGGAAGATGAAGTTCACACATCATTTGTTACCAATTTTGGAACGTATTATTATACGGTAATGCCTTTTGGGCTAAAAAATACTGGTGCAACTTACTGGAGACTTGTTAGTATTATGTTTAAACTACAGATCTATCGAAATGTTGAAGTATATGTCAATGACATGATTGTGAAGAGCATGATAGAGGATCGACATCTTGATGATCTTGAGGAGACATTTGCTACTCTCAAGAGATACAACATGAAGCTTAACCTACAAAAGTGTGTTTTTGGAGCAACTTCGAGAAAGTTTCTTGGATATATGGTCACTTAGCGTGGCCTTAAATCCAACTCAAGGAAGATTGAGGCGATAATAAATATGACATCCCCTTATACAATCAAGAAAGTATAGGAACTCACCGGACGAATAGCTACCCTCAATCGGTTTATGTCGAGAAGCGTAAACAGGTGTATAGAATTCTTTAAAATTTTAAAAAATTCAAATGGTCTAAAGATTGCGAAAAAGCTTTCAATGATCTCAAAGAATTCCTTACATCACCTCCGTTGCTCTCGACACCCATCTTTAGAGAAAATTTATATTTGTACTTGTCAGTCAGTTATCGAACTCTTTCTTCTGTATTGGTCTGAATTGATGGCAGGGAGCATCAATTTGTTTATTACGTGAGTCATGTTTTGCAAGGGCCAGAGCATCGGTACACAAAAATTGAGAAGTTTGTTTTAGTAATGGTTCTCTTGGCAAGGAAATTGAAAACATATTTCGAGGCTCACCAAATTGTGGTCCTTACTAATAAGCTATTACTGTAGGCTTTGCAACGACTAGACTCTTTTAGTAGGATGATGAAATATGCTCTAGAGCTAAGTGCTTATGGTGTATAGTATAAACCTAGAATGACATTAAAAGCTCAAGTGTTAGCAGATTTTTTGGCCGAGTTCATTAGTGAGGAAGATTGTATGGAGATTGCCGAGAAACCAATATGATACCTTTATGTAGATGGTTCTTCCACTAGAGAAGGATGTGGTGCAGGCCTTATTCTTCAAAGCCCCTACAATGTCAAGGTCAATTATTCTTTAAAATTCGGATTCCCAATTAGCAACATCAAAATAGAATACGAAGCTTTGATTGCCGAATTGAAACTAGCAAAAGAGATTGGTGCTAAAAAACTTAAAGCATTCTCTAATTCACAACTGGTGGTGAATTAAGTCATAGGAAGTTATGCAACAAGGGAAGAAAAAATGAGTAAGTACCTATTGATGGTACAAACGTTTGGAAAAGATTTTCAATTTTTTCAATTCATAAGGTTTCAAGAAGTAGGAATATTACTAATGATAAGTTATCAAAAGTGGCCAGTATGGCATTCTTCGACTTGAGCGACAAACTTTTTATTGAGTTTCTTCTATAGAAAAGTTTATGCACTCTTTCGTAGAGCTGTGAATTGGCTCCTAGCCTAAAAGAAAAATCTTGGATGGATCCCTTGGTAAATTATTTAAGAGATAGTGCTATCCTTGATGACAAGAAAGAAGCACGAAGGTTGGTTTATAAAGTTGCGAGTACACGCTGATAGATGATTAGTTATACAAATGCAGCATATCATAACCCTATCTATAAGCTCATAAAATTGAGTTTAGGACAACAGAGCCTAGATTTAGGGCCTTTAAGGAAACTTATTTAATTGAGTCTAAACTTTATGAATAAGATAGAAAAGTTAGACAAAGTAACAAAGTTAAGTTAGATTTTAGAAATAATAACCCAAAATTTCAATTTTACCCTTAGAAGTAGGAATACTCAATATAGTATTAAAATATTTGGAACTTCTAAAATCGAACTCAAATTACGACGAGAACTTAAAGATAAGTTAATTGAGCTATAAAATCAGATAAAATAGTATAATTTACTATATAAATATATACGTATTTTTATGAGTATACCCAGTATAAATAATAATTATACCCGTAAATTAATCCTAAATTATGTAATTATATATATTGTGTTGAATTCATGAAATTAATCAAGAAAACATATCCTAAAAATAAAATATGTGTTAGAAACTCAATTATATGAGTAAAGTTATATACTACGCATAATATATATACATTAGATATATGCTTGATATTAGTAAAATAACTAAATACTACTATAATATATATATATATATATATATAATATCAACATTTAAGTTAATTTCCTATCAAAAGTTATCTAAAACCATTTCTCATTTGCTAGAAAAATTGTGTGGCATGCAAAATAGGTAAGAATGCTGGTTCAACAACTTAATTTGTAGAAACAAGGCACTTCATGCTTATTCAATCAAGAAGAAATAGAAAAAAAAAAAGAAGAAGATAAATACCTTAAACCGACTTTGGAGCAATATAAAAGGGCAAAAAAAAAACTCCAGACATGAAACATTTACAATCTGAAAAATTAAGGAGTAATAGAAAGCTCTAGGGAATTAGGAAAATATATATATATATATATATACAAAACAGAGTAACCACTGTACCACCACCGTTCCAAACCTAAATGACCACCTGACGATGAACAGGGTAGGGAATCGACCTTAGTGTTCTTAGTATCTCTAGCGGTCGTAAGGTGGTAGGGGTGTGTCGGACGGCCTAAACGCGGCCTGGATTAGTGGTGGACAGTCAGGTTCATCGTCAGGTGGTCATTTAGGTTTGGAACGGTGGTGGTATGGTGGTTACTCTGTTTTGTATATATATATATATTTTTTTTTTATTTTCCTAATTCCCTAGAGCTTTCTATTACTCCTTAATTTTTCAGATTGTAAATGTTTCATGTTTGGAGTTTTTTTTTTGCCCTTTTATATTGCTCCAAAGTCGGTTTAAGGTATTTATCTTCTTCTTCTTTTTTTTTTTTTCTGTTTCTTCTTGATTGAATAAGCATGAAGTGCCTTGTTTCTACAAATTAAGTTAATTTCCTATCAAAAGTTATCTAAAACCATTTCTCATTTGCTAGAAAAATTGTGTGGCATGCAAAATAGGTAAGAATGCTGATTCAACAACTTAATTTGTAGAAACAAGGCACTTCATGCTTATTCAATCAAGAAGAAACAGAAAAAAAAAGAAGATAAATACCTTAAAACGACTTTGGAGCAATATAAAAGGGCAAAAAAAACTCCAGACATGAAACATTTACAATCTGAAAAATTAAGGAGTAATAGAAAGCTCTAGGGAATTAGGAAAAAAAAAATATATATATATATATATATATATATACAAAACAGAGTAACCACCGTACCACCACCGTTCCAAACCTAAATGACCACCTGACGATGAACCTAACTATCCACTACTAATCCAGGCCGCGTTTAGGCCGTCCGATACACCCCTACCACCTTACAACCGCTAGAGATACTAAGAACACTAAGGTCGATTCCCTACCCTGTTTTTCAATAAATTATAAAAAATATTAAATCTACCTAGAAAATTATGAAAAAAATTGTACTTAGGTTATTTTGAATATAATTTTGTGTGATATTTTTATTTTTGAAAAATTTATAATATTTAATATGCTTCCTTAAGAAATTTATTGTTCATCCGAATTTAGAATTGTAAAATAAATATACTAAATGATATTATTTCTAGCTGAAAATTTTTGTGTAGGATGTGTACGATATATAAATAATAGCTATGGAGCCAAAATTTTCATTTGAATATTTTTAATATTTATTGGATTTTTGGCCTAAAAATAGCTCAAAAATAGGCTAAAATTATGAATTAAATAGGAAATTATGAAATTAATTGATTAAAATGACATATACTGATTTATAGCAAATGATAATAGTATTGAGTTAGATTGAAATTAATTTAGTGTAAAAAGAATCATAATTGAGTAATTTAGGATAATTTAAGGATAAAATTGTAAATACAAGAATATAGGCGATAAGTTAAAAACTTGAAACCAAATGATAACTGAATTCCCTATATTTTTAGGAGTATATAGAAATTTTTGGGGAATTATTTGGAAACCTAGACTATTTATTACAAATTTACTTAATAAAGTGGCTTAAATTACAAGTCGAGGTGTATTTCTAATATTAATAAACTAAAATGAATTAAATAGTTAAATAAAAAAAATATATATGATTGCTAATCAGATTGGATTAAAAGAATATTTTATTATATTTACTAACATTTTCTGATTGGGATATACTTTATGTATATTAGAGTTGAATAATACTTATATTGTGAGAATATATGGACAAATTCGGTAAAATACAATTTAATAACGTAAATTATGTATAATACGATCATATTTATATAATTGTATTAAAAATTCGAACTACTCGTTAAAAGTCGTCTTTAGGAATATGACTTGTAAAACGTGTGTTAGGTTTATATGAACCCAATGACACTAATTTTGTTAAAATCGGACAATTTTAAGTAATCTAACCTATAACTTTATCATATTCAAGAATGTACATATTTCGGTAACCTTACTGGAATTAAAACGTGAATTAATAAATTAAAAGTACGTTTCGATACGACCGAAACGATATATAACACGTAATAGTATATATGATGTACAGTATCAACAATTAATAACTTAATTCAATATGTAGTGATAATACGACTATATATTATAGAAATAATAATAATATATACCTATAACCGTTTTAGATTAAACCCTAATATTTTCATAATTATTATGAAGACTGAATTTGGGTCTTTTGTATAAATAGGATCTTCTAATATAAAGACGGTTGATGATTCGAGTCAGCAATAATGAATGTATAAACGAGTAAGTTGGGATTGCGGCTTCATCGCTTATTTGGATACTGTTTAAAGTATTCGGAGACACAAGAGTACTTCTGGTTGTGTTTGTAGTCAGTTGATTGTGTACATGCTGTGTGTGTGGATGATACTCAGTTGTGATAGGAGTTCAACTCCCTAGTATGCTATTCTACATGTTTGCATTGATTCTGTATTATATGAACTTGTTGGCAACCCTTAATTAAAACTAACGTTTGTTCGACTAAAATAAAACTAGACATGCATAACACCCATTAGGGGAAATGATTAAGAGTGTCAAGCCAAATACTGACTTCCTTCGATGAGGATAGCTGAAATGATCCTTTCCCCATCTTTAGTCGAACTAAGTGACAGGTGAGAAGGTTACGGCAAGATTGGGGGCCGAGATTTGAAGGCGGTCATGGGAGGAAGGTGTTCTCCATTGCATAAGCCCGGGTTTGGTCTGACTTGAGTCGTGATGAAAATCTTCAATCCAGGTTAGAGCGGATGTAATTTCTCTAACCTCATAGTAGACCGGATAACATTGTGCGATGTTTCATTTGTTTGATTGCATTGCATTTCATCATAATTATTAACATTATTTGTGTTTGTATAGTACTCTTCTGACTCCGTCCCACTTACTGAGTTAGTTGTGCTCACATCCCTATAGACACTTTTGTAGGTATTGAGTAAGGTCAAGATGTTCAGATGCCACCATTTCCAAGTTATTGTACTGCTGTTTGGGAAAGTGAGGATCAAAGAATCAATTGAACCTAGGCTTTTGACTTTGTTTTTGAGTTTTTTTTTTTAAGTAAACTAATTGGGAATTCGTTGGGAGCCCATTGGTTTCCTAACTTTTCATATATAGATTGCAAAACCTATGGTTTTTAATAAACTCTGAATGTAAACTTTACCTTTAGATGTAAAATGTTTGTATAAATACTGTTGTGATGCTAAACAACAGGTTGTATAGAACAGATATTTTGTAAAAGCTTTACTATAGGTTTGGTTATTAACAAATGTCAAAATAGACGTTTTAAGCTAGTTAAGTTGTACGCCTTGTGTAAACTGTATTTACGATAACAGTTGTGAGGTTAGCTTTTATCTTAGATTAGTTTACACGGTAGAACTGTTATGACTCTTCCTGTTCGGAGTGTGACACTATCTTTGATGCCTTCCTCCGAAAGATGCCTAGTGGGTGTTATTTGAACAATACAGTAAATTATGCAATAACTATGTAAAAGCACAAACATTATATGTCCATGCTCTATGATTTAGCTATTATT
Source organism: Lumnitzera littorea (assembly GCA_024138015.1). NCBI lineage: Eukaryota > Viridiplantae > Streptophyta > Magnoliopsida > Myrtales > Combretaceae > Lumnitzera > Lumnitzera littorea. Next base: position 78,797,622 of record JAMXBB010000007.1, read on the forward strand.
GGCCGAACATGAATGAAGATGTAAGGACGGCTGTTTGGCGTTGTCCATAATGCTAGAAGCATGAAGCGCCGAGTCATGCGCCGAGTCATGCGCCTTCAACTGAACTATGTTGTCTATTTAGCCCCTGGCCTTTTGCCTAGTGTAGGTTGGATATTCTCAGACCCTCTTTGAAGTTTACAACCTAGCGACAATTTATCATTGTTGTTGTAAATTATTTTACAAAGTGGGCAGAAGCTGAGGTAGTAGTAAGGATCATCGAGCAAAAAGTGGAAGCATTTCTTTTCAATTGCATACTATCGAGATTCAGAGTCCCTTTCATGATAATCATGGATAATGGCCCACAGTTTGACAACAATAAGTTCCGAGCATTTTGTGAGAAGTATGGCATTCGCTTGAACTACACGTCTATAGCATACCCTTAGACAAATGAGCAAGATGAAGCTGTCAACAAAATCATCTTGTACAGCTTAAGGAAGAAGGTTAATCAAGTCAGGGGGAAATGGGCCGATGAGCTGCTGAATGTCTTATAGGTATACCGAACCACCCATAGAACCCCAACAGGGGAGACTCCCTTTAAGATGGCATTTAGCATAGAAGCAGTTTTGCCGATTGAGTTAGATCTACTTAATCTACGAATGTAGAATTTTGATGTGATGGTTAATCAAGTAGGATTAACAATAAATTTAGATACCATTAAAGAAATTAGAGATATTACAAGAGCAAGGGTTGTAGCATACTAGCATAGAGCGGCTAGATATTATAATAAAAAAGTGAAGCATAAGGTTTTTCAACCTAGAGACTTAGTTTTTCGAAAGCTAGAAGCAATTGGTGTGCGAGAGAGTCAAGGAAAGCTTGGCACAAATTAAGGTAATCCTATTAGGGTCTGAGAAGTTGTTGGCAAGGGGCCTTATCAACTAGAAAGGTTAGATGGATTAATTATCCCTCAAGTGTGAAATGCCGAGAATTTGAAACTTTATTTCAGTTAATTGCTTGGATGATGTTCATGACCACTTATTTTGTAAGGCGACAGCCTACTTGTTTATGAGAATTACATTTGAAGTCTTATTTTATTTCTTGATCTATTTATGACTGACGAGTTAATAAGTTCAAATTGCACTGCGAACTAACTGACATAAGTTCTAGCCTATTACATTTAATGAACTTTAATTAATCCTACAACCAAGTAAAATGGCTAGTCTACATATTAAATGGCTAATAGACAATGTCTATAAAAAACTCAAGAAAGGCGTATGAAATCAAACATGCCAAAAGATTTGGGCATGTGAAATAAAACATGTTGAGAAACACTTAGTATGTGAAATAAAACATGCTGAAGTATAAGAGCATGTGAAATAAAACATGCATATTAATAAAAGAAACCATACATGCCAAGAAAACATGGTGCATGAAATAAAATGTACCGAAAATACCAACTTATACAAATAACATGTTTTTCATTCATCATAATGTTATTACAAATGCTCGATTGGTCGGCTTAGAGTACTACTACATATGAAGAGCAAAAGTATAAGACTATCCTATGGCTTACTTTCAAAGTGAGTAGATGCAATTTTTGGATTAGAAGTTAGGGCTCTCTTAGAGCATACTTCTTTTTTGGCGCTTAGGGTCTTAGAGTAGGTTGATTTTGCTTTTCACTTATAGGGGATTTCCTTTGATAGATGCTCTTCATCTTCTCCTGAATCCTCGGCACGAGCTTCGTTATTACCCTTCTTAACATTCTTGGCACTTGATTCTTCATCGTTGCCTTTGTCATAAATGCTAACTTTATTGTCAACGTCAACAAAATCAAGGTAAGAGAGGCGTAATCGAGGTGAAGCTTATAGATTTCCTCTCTCGTTGCTCGGACCCCCTCCAATAATTTCTTCCTCAACAATCTCGCATATTGTAGACAAGGAGTGATGATCTCCAGTGCCTCTTCAACAGAGGGACCTCTCTTTCACCAAGTGGTGAAAGTTCGTGTCTTATTCTTTGCGAGAGACTTGAAAATATCTCCATGGGGCTTGACTCAGGCCACCTCATATATTCGACAAGAAGATAACATAAAGGCTCAGTGAGAGGCTGATTAGAATAGAGGAGATAGAAAAAATGACAAGAGGAGAAGTGCAAAAGATAGACTTGGGAGAGATGACGATCGAGGTTCACCTACCAAGCTATTGTTGGTGGATTTTGGTTGTTGGAAAGGAAAAATAACAAGAGAAGAAGTGCAAAAGATAGACATAGGAGAGATGACGATCAAGTTTGCTTGCTAAGCTATTGTTAGTGGATTTTGGAGGTTAGAAATATCTTACAAAGTGAAGAGAAAAGCACTTGATAACGGAGCTAGTCTGGTGTGACCACTTCGATGCCTAAGTCAGTAAATATGAGTAAGGAAAATTAAGCAAGTGGTTAAGAAGTTTTAGATACTCTTACAGTATTTCTTTCCTATATTTATAAGCGAATGTCGTATCCGAAGTAGCAGTTATTGAAATAACCATTCAGACACGTAGAAGACTTTTGATTGGTAAGCAAGTGGTTAAGAAGTGTTAGATACTCTTATAATGTTTCTTTCCTATATTTATAGGCGAATGTCGTGTTTAAAGTAGCAGTTATTGAAATAACCATTCAAACACGTAGAAGACTTTTGATTGGACTCCTCCCCTAAAATGTAAGGAAAGTAGATAGTTATGTAATATAACCATGCTAGGGATAACTATTCGCACCATTTCTCTTGAATTCAAATTAGGAATGGATCTTTGTCACTCGACTGGATGTCGAGAATGTAAATTACTCGACTGCTCAAAAGCCAAGTGGATGAGTGAGCAAATCTTTGACTATTAACGTTTAACGAGCCAAGTGAACGAAAACTAACTATCAACATGCCTCATCTCGTATAAATAGGAGATGAGGGGATGTGGCCTATAGATAACATCACAAACACACTTCATGCTCTTGCTCTCTTGGATTCCTTGATAGGAATTAAGCTACTGGACTTTTGACTCGCAGCTAAGCTCAGGGACTAGAGGGGCTGGCATAATAAATTCTTCTATTCCAACCAACCCTTGTTGAGGCTAAGTACTTCTTTGCCGAGTCACCTTTAATACCATGCTGTATGACCACCCATTATTCCGTAGTATACCAAGTTGATGATTACTCTCTAGTATCGAGCCAACCAATCACTCGGCATCATCCTTGCTAAGAAGTTGAGAAGCCGAGAGACAGAGAGAGTCCGGATTGACTAAGCCATCTTTACTCGGATAAGCCCATCCGTTTGTACTTTTTGTCTGCATCTCTTAATAACCTCACTAATGTAGCATCGCCACGTGTATATTATCATATGTAGAATCTGTAGCACTAATGATTGTTTTCCTTATATATTCATTTTTACCCTTTTGTATCATGTATGTTGCTTCTTTAAGATATGTCCTTTTTGTTTTTTTTCCCTTTAGGGGAAGTTACCCTAACTTACGGGTATAAATACTCTTGTACTTGTAGTTCTAAATGATCAAATTATCTTCAATACACTGGAGTACTTTTTTCCTTAAGTAAATACTATTTGTTTACTCTCGACATTACTCTTATCCTTTCCCTTAAGCAAGGTTAGGCGGCGAGTAACTTTATTGGACCAATTCGTGCATCATATCGAATTTTGCTTACTGTTTCATTCGCCATATTCACCCTTTTTGCACTTTCCTCGTTAATCCTTTTCGAGCTTTCTGCAAGCTTGGACCTATTCAGCAATCAGCTTTGTCTGTTTTTGGTTAAGATTTGCAACTACTTGGTATCAAAGCGGAGGTTTTGTATAAATTGTAGTTAGGTCTTGAAGTTCTATTGTACTTTGTTTTGCGTATGTGAAACAGAGCCAGTTATTGTGTTCATTTGATTGCTATGTTATTAGTTATTCACTTTCTAAAGTGTTTGTTTGAATTTTGAATCTGTGAGGAAAAAAAAAAAATGATAGACCCAAATATGAATGTTGGTATTTGTGATGACAGTAGAGTTGTCCATCATAGAGTCAGTCTCAAGGAGCTCCTAGAAGTACTAATGCGAGGCTCGATGAGGTAACTAACCTCTTAGTAGATCTAACCCAAGCTGTTCATGCGTTGTCTTGCCGACCCAATGAGGCCATTCAAAATACTCCATAAGCTGCTCAACCTATTAGAGGTCAAAACCCAGCTCGACCAATTCGAGGTGGAGGAGTTAGTGAATGAGTAAGGCGAAGGATACACTTGAGAGAACTTGATGAGGAGGAAGAAGAGTATTTTGAAGAGGAATGTGTATGAGTCCCTAAAGCATCCAACTATGTAAGGCTTCGGATTCTAAGTTTCAATGGATTTGGAAATGCTGATGAGTATCTGGAGTGGGAAGAGAAAGTGAAGCATGTGTTTGATTATTATCAATATGAGGATTATGAGAAAGTAAGAACTATTGCTGTTGAATTCTCCGGATATGCTGCCATGTGGTGGAAGAATTTTTAGGCCATGAGAAAACGAGAAGGGTATCGAGAGATTACCACTTGGCTTGAGATGAAGAGAGTGCTCAAAAACAGATTCGTGCAAAAAACATATCTCCAAGATACTTTCACTCAGTTTCAGGAGCTGAGACAAGAAAGTTGAATTATTGATGAGTATGTACAAGAGTTTCAAATGCTCATGATCCGTTACGAAGTGAAGGAACCACCAGCTTAAACAGTTTCAAGGTTTGTTACTGGGTTAAGAGGAGACATTTGAGACGTTCTGGAACTCCAATGATTTGACACAATAGATGAAGCTATTAGGATTGCCTAGTGATTAGAGAGGTAAAGAAGGGGCTGAGCAACGACTAGAATGCCGTCTAGCTGACTAAGACAGGTAAGTCACCGAGCTTTGCTAAGTACCGAGTCGAGTAGAAATGCCGAACAAATGATGAAGTATCGACCTAAAATTATGAGAAGGGGCAAGGGTTTGGCAGGAAGACCAGCTAGATCAAGTGCTTCAAATGCTAAGGGTTTGGACATATGGTTGCTCAGTGCCCAAATTGAAGGACGATGGTTATTAAGGGAGACATCCCGAAATTAGAAGTAGAGAGCACGGATGAGGAACCAGAGGAGGAGGAGGTTACTATGGAGAAAGAAAATGTCGAGAAAGAGCTGATTAAGGAGGACGTGTTTGTCAAGGACTTAAACTAATTACTCATGATTTTTCGACATACTATGAACATGGAACCCTCAAGGGAGGAGGAGTAGAGAGAAAATTTTTTTCATACAACTTGCAAGGTGAATGATCAAGTGTATGCCCTTATCATGGATAGTGGAAGCTACACCAATGTAGCATCAACTGATCTTATCACGAAATTGAATCTGCTAACTGTTGCGCACCCGAAGCCATATAAGTTGTACTGGTTAAGTGAGAAAGGAGCATTACATGTCACTTTACAAATACTGTTGTCGATTATTATTGGGAACTACTCTGACTAGATTCTCTATGACGTACTACCTATGCATGCTTCCCACGTATTGTTAGGTAGGTAGTGGTTATTTGATAGGAGGGTCATCTATGACGGCTATAAGAATACATACATGTTTGAGTAGGATGACCGGGAGATTACACTAAACCCGATGCCGCCAAGAGAAGTCAATAAGTTGCAAATGAAACTTGCTCATGGATCGAAGAAGGCTCTGGTGATGAGTAGAGCTGAGCTCTAAGAGGCCATCAATGCTAATGAGCTGACCCTCTTGTTAGTCAGGTGATTGTTGGAAATGCGGGAGTAAGGTGAGTTACCCTAGGAGATCAAAGAGTTGTTAGATGAATATGTGGACCTGTTTTCAAAATAGTTACTTGAAGGGTTGCCCCTAACTTGAGGCATAAAGCATTGCATTGACTTAGTACCTGACGCTGCACTGCCGAATAAGCCAGCTTATCGAATGAATCCCAAGTAGGCTTCTGAACTCTAACGTTAAGTTAATGAGTTGCTGGAGAGAGGCTATGTAAGAGAGAGTCTCAACCCTTGTGTTGTACCTGCACTTTTAGTGACAAAGAAAGATGGAACTTAGCAGATATGTGTTAACAGCTGAACCATGAACAAAATCGTGATCAAATATAGGTATCCAATCTTGAGGCTAGAAGACATGTTGGATGAATTGAGTGGAGCTAAGATTTTCAATAAGATTGCTCTTAAGTCTGGCTACCATCAAATTCGTATGAGGCTAGGAGATGAGTAAAAGTCTGCATTTAGGACTTAACATAGACTTTATGAGTGGATGGTCATGCCTTTCAGCTTATCGAATGCCCCGAGCACTTTCATGCAACTAATGAACCATGTACTGAGACATCTCTTAGGGAAGTGTGTCGTGGTGTACTTTAACAACATCCTAGTATATAACGTCAATATGCCAAGTCACTGTGAACATCTTAGAGCAGTCTTGGATACCTTCCGTGTCGAGAGATTATTTGGCAATTTAAAGAAATGTTGTTTTTTTTCCAGGAAGAAGTGGTGTTATTGGGCTATGTAGTCAGTGGAGGAGGCTTGCAAGTTAATGATGAAAAGATCCGAGCAATTGTTGAGTGGCTAACTCCTACTACTTATGTTGACATGAGAAGCTTTCATGGATTGGCTTCATTTTACAGAAGGTTTATTAGGAATTTCAGTACCATCACTGCACCACTTATCAAGCTAACAAAGAAGAACACTAACTTCCGATGGGGAGAAAGAGAGGAGAGGAGTTTTGCTAACATAAAAGAAAGATTGACCTCCGCCCTAGTATTAGTACTACCTAACTTTGACAAAATTTTTAAGTTGGAATGTGACGTATTGGGCGTTGGAATGGGTGCTGTCTTGATGTGAGAAGGCTAACTAATTGCCTTCTACAGTAAGAAGGTCCAAAGTCCACAGCTAAACTACTTCGTGTATGACAAGGAACTTTTGGCATTGATCCATGCAATGCCAGTATGGCAACATTACTTACTATTGAGAGAATTTATCATATATACTGACCATTAATCACTGAGGTACCTCCGAAGTCAAACCAAGTAGTCGAAGTGGAGGGTGAGATGGGTTGAATTCCTTGAGGGATTCAATTTTGTAATTAAGTACAAGTAGAGAAAGAGCAACGTAGTTGTAGATGCTCTTTTGAGGAGACATACACTTTTATCAAAACTATAGATCAGACTATTTAGGTTTTCAAATATCAAAGAACAGTACTTCGAGGATCTATACTTTGGACCAATAATTTCACGATGCTTGGATGGGAGGATAGTAGATAAGTATTATGTGGAGGATGGCTACTTGTTCCGTGGGGGGAAGGGAAACTGTGCGTGTCGACTTGTTCCCTATGGGAATTATTAATAAGGGAAGCCTACAACGGAGGACTCTCTAGACACTTTAGAGAGAGGAAGACTTGTAAACTATTGAATGGTCCATTTTTTTGGCTGAGAATGAGGAGAGATGTGCATCGAGTTGTCGAAAGCTATGTCATGTACAAGAAGACTAAGTGCTGAGCCAAACAATGGAAAGTAATGCCCCTACCTGTCTCGACGAAGCCATGGAATGAATTGAGCATGGATTTTGTTCTCGGGCTGTTGCGAATTGCCTAAAGTAAAGATTCTGTAATTGTTATTGTAGATCAGTTTAGTATGATGGCACACTTTGTAGCCTGCAAAAAAACTAATGACGCTTTGGCTATTGTTTCTCTCTTCTTGTAGGAGATTGCGTGGATATACGGCGTGCTGAGAAGTGTAGTCTTCGCAGAGACCCAAAGTTCTTAAGCCATTTTTGGAGAACCTTGTGGCATTGGTTGAGAACCAAATTCCGCTTTAGTACCTCATGTCACTCCCAAATTGATGGCCAAATAGAGGTGGTTAATCGTATTTTGGAATCACTGCTCTAAGTTGCAGTAGGTAAGAACTTGGTTGATTGGGACGTTTGCATGCTAATGGTCGAGTTCACCTATAACCAAACAGTACATGACACCATTAAGTAGACTCCCTTCGAGATAGTTTACGGGTTTAATCCTGAGTTGCCCTTCAGCCACACCCCTATAACAATATACGTGCAAGAGGACCTTGACACAATAGCTAGAGCACAATCTCTTCAGCAGATCTATGATAAAGTCACTTGGCACATCAACCAAGCTGCTAGAAGAATGCAAGAAAAGACCAAGGGAAGGTCAGCCAAACAATTTTAGTCGGGAGATTTGGTATGGTTGCACCTTAGTAAGGAGGGGTTCCCGAACAAGAGGAAAAACAAATTATCTACAAGAGCAAAAGGACCTTTTAGAATCCTCCAGAAAATTAATGACAACTCTTACGGGTTAAAATTGCTTGAGAACTATGGGGTTTCTGACTCCTTCAACATTATCAACTTTAGTCCATATCACCCTGATGGAGAATTGAGTGAACACCATTCGGATTTGATCCTAAATCCAAAACAACCCAGCAGGAATGATGGGAATCAAGCTACCAGACTTTTAACCCTCAGCCAAGCCTGAGGACTAGAGGGGCTGGCATGACGAATCGTTTTGTTCCAACCAACCTCGGCTGAGGCCGAATACTTCCTTGCCGAGTCACCTTTAATGTTGTACTGTATAACCGCTCATTATTCTATGGTATTTCGAGTTGATGATTACTCTCTAGCGAAGAGCCGACCAATCACTCAACATCATCTTTATTGAGAAGCCGAGAGGGAGAAAGTCCACATTAATTAAGCCATCCTTATTCAGATAAGCCTATTTGTCTGTACTTTTTGTCTACATCTCCTAACAAACTTGCCAATGTAGCATCGCTACTTGTACAATATCATATGTAGAATCTATAGCACCAATGATTGTTTCCCTTGTATATTCATTTTTACCCTTTTGTATCGTGCACATTGCTTCTTTAGGATATGTCTTTTTTGTTTTTTCCCTTTGGGGGAAGTTGTCCTAACTTACGAGTATAAAAACCCTTGTACTTGTAACTCTAAATGATCAGATTATCTTCAATACACTAGAGTACCTTTTTCCTTGGGTAAATACTGTTTGTTTACTCTCGGCACTACTCTTATCCCTTCTCTTAAGTAAGGTTAGGTGGCGAGTAACCTCATTGGACCAATTCGTACATCATATTAAATTGTGCTATGAATTCTCGGAAGTTCTTTTGGTGCGTTATATCCTTTAGAGCTGTTCATAGGTTTTTACTTACTATTTCATTCATTGCATTCACCCTTTTCGCACTTTCCCCATTAATCCTTTTCGAGCTTTCTATAAACTTGGACTTATCTAGTGACCAGCCTTGTGTGTTCTTAGTCACGGTTCGCAACATTCCTGTGCCTTTTCTCATGCTACCCCTACTTAGAACCAATTATTGATTTTTATGATAGGACAAGGTATCATGATAAGATAGAGATCGTTATTACTGTTGGAAGGCCATTAAAAAGTATTCTAATGATGCAAGAATTTACCATGATTGAAGAATTGACACGCTGTGATATATTGAGCAGCTTCTCTGTTATTCAATAGCCCTAGCTCCAGAAAAAGAGAAGAGTGTTGAAGAGTTATTCAAGGATCTGGAGCAGAAATGAGAAGAGTGTTAAAGAGTTATTGATGGAACTCTTAAACACCACATTATTGGTTATTAAGTCAACTATAGAAGGATCCTCATGAAAAGAAGAATGAAGGGAATCTTTTCAAGTCTATTGGGGATGAGAAAGAGCAAGAAGCATTAGAGACTGTATTTAGAGTCATAGGTTAATTGCAATTTCCAAGTGGCAATTAAGGTAAAGGAAAGAGAGAAGAAACCAGCTTGAGAAGCTAATATGGAAAAGCTTGCCAATTGGACCTTAAGGAGAAAATAGACTAAAGGTGTTGTAAAAGCTTTTGCCCCATCTGAGCTTGTAAATGTAATAAACTTAAGATCATATAAGAAAGTTGAAGTTTAAGAAACTCTAGCTTCTACATCAAGACTAAGGCAAGGAGTGGTACAACAAGATTGCATTCCTGAAATGTGTGAGCCTAACTTCAAGCAAAGTGTATCACTCATAGTTGTTAAAATCATGACTCTACTTATGTGATTTGACGAGTTTACAATCTTAGAAGACTCTCTTGAGTTAACTTAGGTATCGAGTCATCTTCGTATGGAAACTTTGTTTTTAATCATGTTCACAAGTTAAATTCGATAAAAACTTACATTTTTAACTAAATTCATTAATTCTATATATCTTAGTTGAATTGTCTAAAGAATAAAAAAAATATAACTAAGCTGCTATAAGCCATCAACTACTAAGGCATTATACCATCTTCCATATCTTATTCCAAAAAAAAAAAAAAAAAAAAGAAACATAGTTTCGAATCTAGTTATCCTTCTTTTATACAAATTAAATTATAGATTAAGAATTATTTTATGAAAAAAGAAGTTAATTTCTTCATTTCTTTATTTCCATTATTTATTTCAATTTTTTTAATAATTACTATGAACTTATTTATATTTTTTAAAAGCCATTTTGCACAGGTTCTACATTTCGATTTTACGTTTCGATTTTACAAACCTTTTAACAATTCAAGATAAAATCATGAGTTTGAAAAACTTGCTACCACCCATACCCTTCAACGATTTAAGATAAAATTGTGAGTTTGACAACCTTGGTATTATATGTACCTTTTCTACAGTAGTTAAAAAATGAAAAAATGATGAAGATTATGGAAAGTTTCTTGAGATATTCAAGAAGCTAGATATCAATATTCTCCTAGTGAATTTATTAAAGTAAACACCTCATTACATGTGTTACATGAAGGAAATCATGACCAAGAAAAGGAAGGTGAATGGGCAAGAGATGGTTGTGTTATGTTAGGCATGTAAGGAAGCATTAAGAGATATACTTCTCCTCAAATTAAATGATTTATGAAAGTTCACTTTGGATTGCATCATAGGAAATCAATATTTTAAGAATGCATTTTGTGGCTTATGTGCAAGTAGAATTGAGCACCGAGTCAAACTGGCCAAGAACCATCGGTTTTTTGGCTAGCGTAAGCTTGAATAGGGCTTAGCCCTTGAAGTCACCAACTCGATTCAATTCGGTTGAATCGAGCAAACTACATTTTTTTTTTTTAATTTTCTTTAATCTGATTCCCGCATTCCCATAAATTATTCTAAATAATTTTTTGCCTACTCCCATTTTCTATTTTTTTTTTCTGAAATGATTGTAACACTTTACACCATATAAAGCAAAACGAGAGAAGTTACAAATTTTATTTAATTCAGAAATAATTAATTTAGATCGCGTAACTATAATGTTACTTTAATATTAAAATATTATGTAAGGTTAAGTAAAGCGAGAGAAGTTGCAATTTGCAATAGATGAGAATTTCTCATTTGAATATCGAAATATATTGTCAATACGGCAAGACCAAAATTACAATGTAACTATTTACTATAATTTGTGATGATACATTAAAAAATATTATTTCCATGATTGGAGTATAGTTGCTGAACAAAAATAGAAATTACAAATTACAATGTCATCCATAATGGTACAGGAAAGCCTTTTCTTAGTTCATGCTTAGAGAGAGAGAATAGGTAGGAATGATGGAGTTGGGAAGTATGTTTAGAGAGGATAATGGTAGTTTAGCAGATGGAGTGTATAATATTTTGGTTTGCTTTTTTCTTTCTTTTTTATTTTTTTAGGAAGGGCTAAATTGGCAGGCTAGCTTACTGGTTTGGTGATTCTTTGGTTGGTTCTAGCCCGTATAACCGAACTAAGTTAGTTTCCGATTCGAAACCGACCCTTACATAAGTCTAGGTGCAAGTATCAATGTGTTTCCCTTTTCTATGGCCAAGAAATTAGGATAAGGGGATGCAATAAAGAGAACTGGGATGATAGTTCAATTGGTTGACCTAACTATTCAGAGACCTCAAGAAGTGGTTAAGGATGTGCTTTTAAAAGTGGATAAAATTCATATTACTTATAGAATTTGTAATCTTGGATGTGAAGGGAGATCCAAATGTTCCTATCATCTTTAAACACCCATTCATAGTCATTGTTGGTGTTGTGATTGATGTGAAAAATAACAAAATAGTATTAAGGATTGGGAATAGTAAGTTGCAAACAAGTTTCACAAAGCAATGAAAAAGGAATGACCCTTAGGCTACCAAGTTAGATACAGCATTAATGGCTCCAATTGTGGTAGAAGTTAGGTGTAATGAGGATGGGAAACTAGAAACATTAGTATAAAGGAAAGGGATTGCAAAGAAATTGTCTCAAAAGTTTGATTTAGCTTAAAGAAGAAGAAGCATGAAATGTTGAGCCAAAGATGTTAAACAAAAGTGCTTATTGAGAGTTAACCCTAGTTTTTAATTCTTAGTATCCTTTGTTTGTTTATTTTGCTTGTTTTTCATTGATTGAATTTTTGAAAAAAGAAAGAAATAAAAAAATTCAAAGAAGAATTAAATTAAAAAAAAAAAGGTTTCATACAACACTTGCATTATTTTATAATAGCAACTCACAATTACTTTTTGAGGGTTCAAATTATTTTATTTTCCTGACTTATGTTGGTACTTTGATGGTTAATGTGTTGAATTTAAGGGTAGAGAAAAAAAATTGCTAAATGGGAATTATTAGAGAAACATAGCCCCTCAACATGGTCATGTTAGGGCTGTATTGCATTGGAGGAAAGATTAAAAAGATACATGACCTCCAACATTATCATGTCTTGGGTGGTGTTGAATTCAACAAGGAATTTGAAAAATACATGACCCCCAAACATGGCCATATTAGCATTGTGTTGGAACTAGCCAAGTAAACCAAAAGAAACACGATCTCTCGACATGACCATGTTAAGGTTGTGTTAGGTATGTGCATGATATATATATATGTATGTGTGAAATATTTAAGCCAGCAAGGCGATCAATAACTTTGATTCGGCTCCAATCATTTTAACTAAGATATATTTATTTATATTGGACTCTAGTTTATTTCTAGTTTCCTTTTACATTTATTTTTAAATGAAAACTATCCCTTTCATTCTCTGGATTCTTCTCTTTTATTTTCCTCTCTCTCCCATAAACTCTTCATTTCCTTTTTTCAATAATTGCTCCCAAAAAGCATGAACCACTTTAAACCCCAAAATTATGGTACATCTTTAATCTTCAATTGTTAATAGTTTCAATCTTCTCTATTTTTATTTAAGGAATAATGACTTATGCTTACACAATAGTTTTACATTTCTTTGTCTAACATGGTCTTTGATCTATTGAATTTACATAGCATGGGTTAACATCCTTCATCCAGTATGTGTTTCTCTCTCCTTTCTCTTCCTTTTCTAAATACATTCCTTCTTTTTTCAATCCAAATTGTCACACCTTAAAGAGGTGAAGTCGCAATAGTCTCACCGTGTAAACTACTCTAAGATGGAAGTTGAAATCATAGCTGTTATTGTAGAACTAGTTTACACAAAGTGAACTCAACTTAACCACTTTGAAGTGTTCAATCCTACACTTGTTTGTTATAAACCTATGTTGTAATCATGAAAAATGATTATAAAAACTTGATTTTATATCCACAATTCTTCAAAAGATTTGAGTTTGAAATGTGGTACTTAGTAAAATATTTAGAAATTACAAGTATTTACAAAATTATATTCGTGGGGAAAAATAGTCGAAAGTCCAAGAAAAAAGAGTTACAAAAAATTCCACAGGTTTATCGGATTTAATAACCATGTTAGTAGTGGAAAACTAGAGGGCCACTTATGGAGTCCCTAGTAGTTTCCCTAAAAGTTAGTAAAACTAACGTTTAGGACTTGGTTCAGCCAATTATTTACAATCTAACTTCCTAACCCCACATTCAATCTTCTAGATTTAGGTGACATGTTAGAAATTTTACTTTAAACCTATAAGATAGCTATAGGGGAGTGAGCAACAAGTTGCTCAATAAGTAAGACAGAGATAGAAGTATGCATCTAATGCCACTACATTTAGGGTTTTTAACCAAGTTAGTTAGATGCCATGTATATACGAGCAAATGTCATTGCATGACATTATTTGATTAGTCGTGAGATTAAAGAAATTACACTTACTTTAATTCAAGTTGAGGGGTTTGACGTTGCGCACTCGTGAATCGAAACCAAACTAAGGCTTATGCAATGGAGAACACCTTTTGCCCAAGACTCCTTTTGAACCATAGCCCCCAACCTTACCATACCCTCCTCTCTTGTCACTTAGTTAGATTAATGGTGGAGAAAGGACCATTTTTACTATCCTCATCAAAAGGGTCCGTGTTTGGTTAGAGAATCCTAATAGTTACTCCTAACCGGTTGCAATGCATGTCAAATTAGGAGTTAGGTCAAGTTTGAGTTAATTTATTTCCTAGGATGATCAACCAATTTAGACAATTAAAGTAAAGTAGAATATATAAAATGAATGCAATATGGAGCTCAGCTACCATAGTAGCAACAAAGTAATATTCAGACACATGCATAGCATATGCTTAAACAACTACATTACAACCACAAGATGAAACATACCAAAGCCTCTAAGTACTTTAAAGCACTCTAAAATGTTGTAGGGCATTGATCCCACTTACCTAGATCTGATTGCTCATTCTCCTCGTGTGTCATTCTCACCTACATCTATTATCCTTACAATTTAATGTAACCTCTTTTACCATTCAATATATAATACATGCATTCATTCTAACATTTAAGTATGTTCCTCAAGTATGTTAAGCAAGTTTTCTAAAGTTTTATTACTTATTAGTTATGTAGTGTAAGTTCTTACCAAGGTTCTAACCTAATATAGGTTACCTAAGTTCTAACTTCGTTAATTCTTAGAGATTATGTGCAAGCGACTTTCTAACCTAACCTTTGGCTCTAAGTAACCTAATATCCAATTCCAATCATCTTTTGACCATACTTTCGGTTGCTCTTACATTTAGCTTCTTCCATTAACTACTTTTTAATTGAGTTTCTAACTTAGATTCTGACCAGCATTGTGGTATAGGTCATTATCTAAGAAGGTTCTAACTTATGTTTTGGCTCTTATAAAGGTATAGAATTCATATATAAATCACCTACTAACCTATTATCAAACTCTCGATGTAATTAAGGATATTCCATACCAATCTACATTTTGACCCAATTTCTAATGGAGTTTCTAACCTACAATCCTAAATTAGATTCTTACTTAAGAAGTTCTTGACTTATAGTTTATCTCTAGAAATATGGTAGAGTCTAAATATAAGTCACTTCCTAGTCTAGATCCAATTTCCCTAATGTATTCAATATATTTACATTATGTTACATTGTGACTTACTTTCTAATACAGTTTCTAACCTTGCTACAACTAGTACATCTAACTACTTCACATATACTTCATTTACCCTGTATTTCTAGAAGTCCAAACTCTGCATATACATTAAATATCTATTAAGTACCATAACTGTTTATTCCCATCCTCCTTATATTATTTACTAATCCACAATTTCATAAAACTTGAAGAATTAACCTTAAACCAACAATTATCCATTTTTACCAAAAACCATTATTCTTAAAGTCATATTAGACCACTTTTAGTTACTGCATGTTAAGAAATTTATGGTGTACCATAGTATTAGCAAAAATTCATCAAGCTCCTTTAGTAAAATACCTTATCCAACGCACTACTTTCACACAATTGAGATTTTTCCTAAAACCCGGCAACACCATTTCTTCAATCTAACCACATAACATCAAAATTCAACATCTTAGGAATATAACTACAAAATCTGAAGTCGAAACTACAAAAACCTGATTAAAATTTAGTATGCATAATGTTTTTCTTAAGGACCTCATATCTACATTCAAAATTTTGAAAATTTGAATGAAGATTTTAATTCCTCGTAAAAAATACTTAGGGAAACCAAATTTCAAAATTTTTGTAGTCATTTACTATTTCCCCTTAATTTTAGTTAAAATTAAGAGTTGTAGTGACTCACTGGAAACATGAGCTCCGGCCACTGTGGGGGAGAGACAGTTTGTTGGAAGCATTGGCGATGGCCAATCCTTCAGGTGTTGGTCCGACCTCCCATCTAGATGATGATCTTCCTTGGGAACGCACTAACCCTGGTTTCGCACATTAATTTTTCTTAATTTTCCTTCCTCTCTCTCTCTATTTCACACTTTCTAGATTTTTTCCAACCTTGTAAATGGCTAAACTTTCATCCAGACTTCAAGTTTTTTTGTTATATAATGGTTTGATGGTCTTTTGATTTTTTATTTCCACATTAGCAAGTGTAATTCAAGAGCTTAGGTGTCTGACATGCCTTTTCCTTTTATTTTTGTACATCCAATTGCTTGCCACGCCTTAAACACTTGTTCCCTTGGTCGTCTCATGTTTTGAGAATTTTCCCCATATTTTATCTATTTTATTTAATGAATTTTTTACTTAATTTTAGGTATTTTGGATAATTACAGTTACATATATTGACATATTAATTATACTTGATGTATATACATGTCTTTTATATAATATTTTATGTACATTATTAATTATATTACCCATATAATTATCTCTAAGTATTTGTTAATTTCCAAGGCCTAATTTGCACGTTATCAATAATTATATAGTAATATAGTAAATTACTACTATTTTAGCTATATTTTTTATATTTTAAAATTCAAAGCTCCTTGTAAGTTTCTAGCCTAATCAGGTTATCTTTTTTAACACCTTAAATTAACTATTGAACCTGATCGTATAAGTACAGGTCTCATACAATCTAAGATCTAATTGCAAGAACTTTTGAACTTTTGAGGTTTTGTTTTGGTTACTTCTTTTTCTAAGGTTCCATGAGGTTGATTAATTGTTTTTGGCTTTGTTTTCTATTTTTTTTTATTAATTTTTATAAGGTTTGATAAGGCTAGTGATTGATTGTTTCATTTAGTTAAATGTTAGATTTACTTGGATTTCAAATCCATAGCTGTAATAAAGTTGTTTAGTTAATTAAGTCACTGCACTATGAGGATTGTGATTACAAAAACAAGATTCATTAAAATGAAGTTATGCTAATGGTTGGATGGATGCATTTACCTTCTAATATACCAATTCTAAGTTGTGAACTTACGCTTGATTTGCTTTTACATTGCCTTGATAAATCCTTAACTATCAAAGTTGTGAACAAGAGTAGTTCTATTGATGGGTGGTTTTTGAGATATAAGTGGTGAGTTTGAGGGAGTTTAGTTTATTGGGAAAGTTGTTGCATTCGATTATTGGGTTGTTAATTTTGTTGTTTTGTTATTTCTAAATTCAATGCTAGGCTTTATTAATATTGATATATTAGGTTATGATCAAGTTTAAGTGTTTGTGGTTCTTTGGTTTGTAATTTGTCCATTAGATATATTTACTCATAAGAAGTTTGTTCTTATTGTGTTAAGATTGAATTGTAAGTTTTCAATCTTTGTTTTTGAATGATAAATCTTATCATAATTTTGAAAGCAATACAAAATTATTCAAATCAACATGCTCTATATGATTTAAGTGTATATATGTGTATGTGTGTTTGTGTGTTTAAACCACTTTTTCTACATTCCATATTTATAGAGTAATTGACTTATTTACCATAATTTCTCCCATATTCCAAGTTTACGCCCACTTTAATTGAAAATGCAAAAACTATGTACTTCCCTTATCTCCTTTCTCTTTCTATTCTTTCTATAAACATATACTAATAAACCACATATTGTCGTTATTTAGAGGTTACACACAAGTAGGATGCTTTCTTAGATGGAAAATGAATCTAGATGGAATTCATTAACAAAACTTTGAGATTCATTTTTCACTCTCTTTCTTTAAACTAATCAAGAATATCAACAACAGAATCAACCCTTTCATATGAAATAAGCCTTCCATATCAACCCTTTTGTATGGATGTCTTCGAGCCTAGACTAGATGGTAGATAGGTAAGCCTTCCTTTTTCTCATTTAATTATTTTGTGTTATGACTACAAGTAATGAGTTCATTATATTTTCTTTTTAGGACATGAGACAAAGAAGACATTATTTTATTTTCTTACAATGTCAAATCTGCCTATACAGTTAAAGAACTCTTCCATTTTGCTAAAAGCTCATAACATTGATCGATTTAATTGAACTAGCTATCCGTTTAATTTTTTGATCATGTTCTTACTTTTTTGTAATTAATTCAAATGTTACTAGCCATTGATGGTTTTTTTTTTTTTTTTTTACGAAATGTTATGGATTAGAATTGGATAATGAAGTCAATGATGGTGATGAGGAGAAAGAATTAGCTCTTAGTTCAAGCAATTGCAATTTGGGTTTCATTAAAATCAAGTGTAAATACCTTATTTTTGCTATATTTTTTTTTTATTTTACTTGAGTTAAGTTAAAAATATAAAAAAGAAAATAAAATAACTAAAAAAAGGAAAATTAAAAGGAAAAATGAAAGAATAAAAAAAAGGGAATCTAGTCGTATTGTATAGAGTCAAACCGTATCGAGTTGAGTAGAATTGAATCGAGCTGAGTTGGATCGTTTAGTGTTAAATCAAATAATGATGTGTGATTAATTTAATAAATTTTTTAGTCATCAGGGAATTGGGCTTTATTAAAATAATTTTAGTTTAATCTAATTTATATTGAGCAGAAATAAACTTAGGATTTGTTAGATAAGTTATTGCGCTATCACTAATTGGGTTGGATCGAGCCTTGAAAAAATAGAAAGCTCAAATTAAGTTGGGTTTTTAGAAGTTAGAGTAAATCTTTGAAAAATCATTATCGTATCTTCCGTATCTTCGATACAAAAGACACGATTATGAGTTTATAAATAGCTAGTCGTCACGTGACATTAGGGACAGGGTTTTTTTTTTTTATTTTTTATAACAATCCTAAAACACAATCCCTAGACCCCCTACGATCAAACACAACCCCTTACATTAAATCCAACATGAACAACCAACCCTGAATTCACAATTCAACATAAGCCATACGTCCCCCCATCCTAACAAACAGCCCTTAACATCAACGTATCTGAACATATTAGCCACCAGAACGCCCCTGACACACACAAATCCCCTCATCCAATGCAAGCTAACATCCAATTCTAAAGTCGATCCAATGTCCAATTGCAAAGCCCATCTAAACGTCGACATCCACAACCTGAAGACACATCCCCTTCGCTTGAAATTCTACGAGAATAATCCACTTCATAGTCATGAGCATGACGAACACCTCGATGAACATAGCACTGATAAGATTGCACGTAACTAGACATGTAGGTAAATTTTTATTTTTATTTATTTCTTTATTTTATTAGTTAGCTTTATCATTTTTATTAATCTATTTTTTTAAGTGCAGGTTTATTATTATTTTTGTATTGCATCTTTGTTTTCTTAATTTTTCATAAAATTTAGTTAATTGAAAAATTACGTCTTTTAGAAAAATCGTGTATTTTTTTAAAGAAATATGTATTTTGTAATTAGGATTTAGAAAAGATACGTATCTAGTAGTTACGATTTATAAAAGATACATATGGAGATATGTATCTAGTGGTTACAATTTATAAAAGATACGTATCGAGTGATTATGATTTAAAAAAGATATGTAACGAGATATATTTTGAGTAGTTAATATTTGGAAAAGATACGTATCTTCAATAGATCTTATAGTTATAATTTACAAAAAAAACTTTTAACACGTAGTGGTTTTAAAAAATAAAAAATCTCAATCAAGTTTTTCAAAAAGATAAAGTTATTTAGAATTTTTCTTTAAATTCGAGAAAATTAAATTTCTTAGGTTTTTTTTATAAAATAATAAATTGATAAATAAATGTAAACCTGACTCGGTTTTTTGAAATAAAAAGAATTAACCCACTAAATATTTTATAAAAAGAGAACTACAGCGGATTTGATCCCAAGTAGTAGGTACGTAGGCACTTTCGAGGCAACCATATAAAAATATAAAAAAAATTCTTTTTCCCTTTTACTTGAAATTTCGTAATAAAAAATAATTAAAAATTCATTTTAGTTATCTTTTGTATGTTTAGATATATTTTTAGTATTTTTAGAAAATTATAAAAATAAAGCCTATCAATTTTTCTTTAGTTTTTACATGGTGATTTAATCTTAATAGGTTAGCCCACGAACCCAGTTTTGTTTGGTTTATTTTTTCTAAAAATCATTTTCTTAAAAAAATCTGTAGATTAATTGTCAAATTAAGATTTTCCCACTTAAAAACCCTAATTTTATTTTTTATCAGTTGAATTGGTTGGTGACTCCAATTTTTAAATTTTTTTAAGAAAAGTATTTTCTTAGTTTAATGTCGAGTAATTTATATTAAGTAGGCTGAGCTTGATATAGGTTAAATTAAGGAAATCAAAATAGGGCTCGATAAAATTGGCAACTCCACTGAGGAAGTCCGGTAGGCTAGCTACGTAAGACTTAAAAATTAATTGATGGGCTTTTATTATATTATTATTATTATTATTTTGTATTATAGTTGTACTAACGGTTTTTAGTGATGCAGGCCCTAAGAAAAAAAGCTCAACCCAGCGAATCCTATTTAGGGATTCGCGGGGTTGAGTGGGGGGGGGTGTGGGGTGGGCGCTCTTTTATTTGAATCATTTGCATGTTTAGATGTAGTCGGACTTAAGCCACCTTAGAAACTTAGGATGGGCCGCTATTATATAACCCTCAAGTAGTGAAGGTCTTTACCTTTGTCTGGTAATAATAGGTAAGCGCACTCAAACTTCAATGTAGCCTACTAAGTTTTTCTCTGGAAAACCTTGGAACTACAGAGTTTGAGACCCATAGACCTTACCTTTGTGCATCATTCTTTTTGAAAAAAGGATAGTTATTTTTAAATTATAAGAAAATCTCGATTAATCTACGGTTGATTTGATTTTCTTTTTTTTTTTTTAAAAAAAAGGGAAATTTAAAAGAACCAGTAATACTTATATATAAGTATTCGAGCTTCATTTTTTTAAAATATGATTTTTTATCTACTTATATATAAGGATACTCCTTGACCATAAGTTCATAATACTCTTTATAGTTTATTAATGACTAACCCCATTGCATTGCATGTGTGTGTAGCATATTGCATAACATTTATTTTGTATATTTGTTTGTATATGCTATCTTTTGTAGTATATGTGGGCCTTGTAGATTTTGTTTCGTTTCATTTCATCAAACATAGATTGTGTAACCTAACATTTAATATAAAATGCTCAAAATCATTAGTATTTCCCTTATATCATAATGTGTCAATGTTAAAAAAAAAAACATCTATATCAACTTGTAAATTTTTTGGGATATGTAATTATAGAAATTAACTATGATGAAGATTATTATGAAACTATTATTTTTTAAAGACTTTCCAACAATTTAAAAAAAAAAGAAATTTAAAAGATATTTTATGATAAAAAAACTAGTTTTATGATAATTATTTACTTGATTGATTTCTATTGCAATGGCCTACATGTACTATATTGTTAAGAACTAACAAAAAAATAAAAATTATATTTAATCATTAGATTTCCATTGTGAATTATTTTCCATCTTAAGGTTATTAATCTTGTAAATGTCTAAATTCTCATTCTTAGTATTTAGTCCTTAGGTTGTCACGGTCCTGATAGAGTTTTCTCCATAAGTTGTCACCTTTGTGTCATTTATTTAATAAGTTTCTCATTGTAAAATAATTTTCACTTCTCCATACTATCCTTGTAATACTATCGTCATCTTATGTCCTTGGTCATTAATCCTAATATTTTCTTTGTTTAGATTCGTCGATGTCAGAATTAGGCTTCTATGACATAAAATAAGCATTGATTTTCTAATAATGATTTCAAAAAATAAAAAAAGGTTTTCGAAACAAAAAACATGATGCGGTGTTACTAACAAGAAAGGATTTTTGTAGGCTTTGAAAGATTGCTTTTTAAGTTATTTAGGCCAACTTGAAGCCTATAATCACTCATTTAAAAGGAAAAAAAAAAAAGGTGTTTGGAGCTCTTGAATATAGAATCACTACAGCCGAAGGTGTTTTAAGAAAGCATGCAAAGCAAGTTGAGATCATGGCCTATACCTAAGCCCAGGGTCCTATTGACATACCATCTGAGACAGACAAACATGAAGAGTTACTAGTTCATGAGGTCAACAATAGCAACAAAGGCCTTATGAAGGAATTGGTGCAAAAATTGATGAAGATAGAAGAAGAAATCTTCCAAAAAATTGAAGCGAAAATGGGAGTTCTTAAGGATTATGATGTGTAGAATGATTTAGGCTTGAGCAATGTTTGCGCTTTTGAAGACCATGAGTTTCCTAAGAAGTTTAAGATACCATGGAGTAGGTTGTCCTAAACTTCACCTTAAGCTTTATGTTTGTAAGATGGCCCAATTCTCTAAACATGGGCAGTTGATGATTCAAAGTTTCCAAGATAGACTAACTAGGCCAGCGTTGATTTAGTATGCCCCAACAAGATGTAGTTAAGCTTGATACCTGAGATAAGCTAGCTTGAGCCTTTTATTAACAGTACAAGTTCAACGAAGAAGTGGCTCCATCCCTAATAGATTTGAATAACATGAAAATGAAGTCGATCGAGTCCTTTAAGGAGTATGCTTAGAGATGGAGATCTACAGCTACTCAAGGTATAGTATAATTGCCAAAAAATGAATTGATCAACATATTGATCCGCACATTAAGTGAACCTTATTATAATCACCTCTTAGGCCATACTGCTTCTACATTTGAAAATGTAGTTACATGAGAGTACATAAACAGTACAAGATGCTATTCAAAGCAAGGGATACTACTCTCATGTAAGTAGATATTGTGTGTTTATGTCTACTCATTAGGTTTTGAATTGTGTGATTCACTATAATGTGCTTGGTTGCCTGCATTTAAGTTTGAAATTCGAAGATATGTTGTCTGTTAAATACACGATGCTTATGTACTTGGTTGACTAAACTTGGCTACAAAATTAGATATGTTACTTGAGGACTATAGGGATGTTGCTAAGATCTAGGAAAACATCAGGACATGACTCAACCTTCAAGGTGTTCACCTAAGCGAACTTAATACAAGGTTTTGGTTTATGACAAGAGATTAAAGTAAGATCGAGATAATTAAATGATACTTAATGTAAAGCTTAGATAACATTTTATTATATAAGAGAAAGACTAGGCCAACTAGGTATTATGAAATGCTATATCCGAATGTACACTTGGAAACTATGCTTGGTATTGTGTTGATATATCACTAGTACATTCATGGCATAAAACGGCATGGCACAAGAATGACCTATGGATTAGGTTTTTCTAAAAATGAGACAATGCTAGGCAAGGCTAGGTTTCTTTTGAGCATATAGATTTGCACTCCTTATTCATTCTAACCACTCTATGTGGTTCAGCTAAGCCAGCTATACGTTGCATTTTTTTGGCCACTTAATGTAGTTTCAGCTAAGCCAACTATACGTTGGGTATTTTTTGCCACTACATGTGGTTCAGCTAGGCCAGCTATGTGCAGGGTATTTCTAGCTACTATATATAGTTTCAGCTAGGTTAGAACTTTTGGTTACTTACTATATCCTTAGGCAAAAATTATTCAAGGGATCCTTCGACAACTCCTAGTTGCCTTAGGCTGAGTTAGGATATCAGTACTGATGCATTTATGAGCATAGTATGCATTCTTTGCATGGACTTATAGGTTGGGCATTGATGCAATATGGCTAAAAATATTTGATCGCTACTATCTTCTTATTTATTGGAGGTTTTTATGATAAGTTGAATTGGTTGGATAATTATTACTACATGTTTGAAATATCTAAGTATTGGATAGATTACTATTACCAAACTTGTTGTACCTTATTTGTGTTTATCTACTCTTACTTTTCTCATAGAGAGCTAAGTGGAATGTTTGTTTGTGCATCCCTAAGTCATAAGTCATAAAAGATAAAGAATGATAGGACTTAGAAATTGGGATAGAGCAAAGAGAGTGTTTAGTTAGAAGATTATATGTTGATACTAGATGTGAACACTCAAAAAGATCTCCATGCTACCCCATAGGTTTGGATGAATTTCACTTGAGTGTGATGATATAGTCATGATTTGGATTATGTAATGTCTCTAGAACAACTAACATGTGATACTCTATGGTTGGCCCATGTTGTAAAATGTTCACAAGTGATATCTATTATCAATAAAGAAAAGTATGATGATTTCATTTATATATTGAGATTGTTATAGTCGAAACAGGTTGCCTTTGCCGTATTCCTAAATTGGGGATGACATGTAACACACAATCTCCTAGGCATCAAGAGATAGTTAGAAGGAAAAAAGTAAAGGTTGACGCCTCGATAGGTAGGGTGCTATAGGATTGGAAAGAGAATGCTCCAATTATCGAAAGAATTTTACTTCTAGGATCTAATGTCATATAACCAAATCCTTAATCAAGTTCAAGTCCAAGTTCTCTAAATGCTTCGAGTTCACTGGCTAATCTAAGCACATTAGCACCAATGAGTGTAGAAGAATTTTATCCAGAATCAGAAAGCCTAATCAAGAGTATATGTCATTGCATGATATGGAAAACAACAACTATGGAAAAGAATCATACGTGGGAGCTTATTGATCTTCTAAAAAATAAGGAAGTTATCGAATTAAAGTGGGTATTTAAGACCAAATACAAGGAAGATGACTCCATTCAAAAGCATAAAGCTTACCTTGTGGCTAAGGGATATTCACAACAACTAGGCTTTAATTTTAATGAAACTTTTACTCCATTAGCACATATGAAAACTATCTAAATTGTACTTACTTTAGCAACACAATTGGAATTACCAATTTTTCAAATGGATGTGAAATCGGCATTCTTAAATGAAGAATTACAAGAGGAGATTTTTGTTGGATACTTTGAAAGATATATCATCAAAGGCCCAGAAGATAAAGCTTATCACTTGCATAAAGCATTATATGGATTAAAGCAACTATCACGTATATAAAATAGCAAAACTAATAGCTATTTCTAGAAAAATGGATTTTAGAAGAGTCATGGTGAGCTTTCACTTTATATAAAGAGAATGTACAAATGATTTTCTTTTTATTTGTTTATATGTGGATGACTTAATCTATATAAGCACAAGTCAATTTACGTTTGATAAATTTAAAGTTGTAATGATAAAATAATATGAGATGATAGATTTGAGTCATATGAAATATCTTCTTAGAATCGAAGTAAGTTTGTATAAGGGAAAAATATTTATTTCTTAAGAAAAATAGTTGGAAGATTTATTGAAAAGGTTTGATATGAGTAATTACAAGCTGATTACTACTATACTTGTAACAAATGAGAAATTGTAGTTAAGAGATGGAGCACCGAAAACATGTGCAAAGATGTTTAGAAGTTTAGTCGAGTTACTGATTTACATGACAAACACAAGGCTAGATATTGTTCATCTAATTAGTTTGATTTCCAAATTTATGCAAAATTCGAGCAAATTACATATGTAGCAGCTAAGAAGATGTTATGATATTACAAGGCTCTAAAAATCATGGTTTCTTTATATGAAAGAGAAAGATTTCAAGCTTGTCGGATATGCAGATAGCAATTGGGTTAGATCAATTGATGCTTATAAAAGCACATTGGGATATGTATTTAGCATTAGATCAAATTTTATATCTCAGTTATCAAAGAAACGTAAGATAGTATCATTATCTTCATCAAAAGCAAAGTATATAGTCATTGTAGATGCAACATGTGAAACACTATGGCTAAGAAGAATTTTATTCAATTTAAATTAAAGCTAGAAAGCACCTACAATTATCTATTGTGATAATATATCAACTATTACTATGACTAAAAAACTAAGTATTTCGTGGAAGGACAAAGCACATTGAGTTGCAATATCGCTATATAAGAAACTTGGTAAAAGAGGATAAAATTCAACTTAAATTTGTTAACACGAAGGAGTAAACTCAGAGATATATTTACTAAAGTGGTGCCAATAGAAAAATTTGAGCAATTTAGATGTTATAAAGAAGCCCCTACAATTTTCTTTTTCTTTTTGTTATCCCTTGCTTAGTTTGTAGGATTTTTCATTCATGCCAGTTAGGTGGGTTTTATTCTTTTCAAAGAAAATTTAGTATCCCTTATGTGGGGTATTGTGACGCTTGAAGAGATAAGTTCATTTATTCAGTTTGGTCTTCGTACTCCCAACTCTTTGTATGTTATTTTTTTTGTATTAATCAATTTAATTGATATAATTTCTTTCTATTGAATGAAAATCATCTTTTGGCAAAAAAAAATAAAAATAAAAATAAAAAAAGAGAAGAGGGGGGTGCTAAAATATAATTTTCAAATTTTATGTTTTAACGATGGGATTGCAACTGCATTTTCCTTCATCCAATGGAAAATTACTACTAGACCCTCATAATGATGTTGTTGACCTTTTTTGATGGTCTTTATAGTGAGGAAAGTTATAGTTAGGTGTTGAATATTTGCAATAGAAAGCCATCTAATGTCTAATAGAATTGACCATAGTATGAGGTGTCTTCCTTAGTGTTAAGTTTGCTTGATTAAAATTAGTAAACGATGCACTTGCGATGCATGTGCTAAGAAAATGGAATACTTAATAATAATTATTTTGAGAAATGAACATAAACTTATTAGTAATATGTTATAAACCAATTCACATGATATTTGAAAGATATAAGAAAAAATTTGATTGAACTTTTATAATTATCCATTGAAAAAGACTTCATAAAATTTTAGCATATGATTCCTAACACATTGATTTAATTCATCCATACTTTAAATGTAGGAGAAAAAAATTAAATACATAGAATCAAATTACAATATGTACAATTTTTTTAACCTATTAAAATTTGTAGACTACATAAAAAAGGTTCCTAAATCCCTTTCTTACTGTAGCATACTTTTGCTAAGAGAGAAGGGGAAAAAAGGGAATAGATTATCCTCACCATGTTTATCTTTTTATAGATAATGAGCTACTAAATTTAATGCAAATTAATGTAATCAATGTAACTAATAATAATAACGACACCATAAATTTTAGTAATAAATAATAATTGTGTTAAATATAAAAGATGCTATATATAGAGTAGAATTGTTTTTTTTTTTCTTTGAATGACAATTATAACCATGATGAAATAATAATAAAGCTTGTGATGTAAAATAACTAGTGGTAAATCATATGAACTATTAATATATTGAATGGGTAAATTACGCAATGACGAAAAAGACAACTCGGTGTTGATTTTAATATTATAGATAATTTGCTAGCTTTGAGTGGTGATGACTTTTGCCGACTCCCAATCCTATAAAAAGATTTCATCATGTACTTCATTTGTTATTGTTGAACGTTATATGAAATGAAATGAAATGTTCCTAGCATGTAGGTGCTCTTCCATTGCTTCCATATTTCATTGTTAATTTCGGATCTACTTTCAAATATCAATGTCAAAATTCTTTTTTAGAAAATTGTGTGTAAGAGAAAGCACGAGTAATTATTTATTAGTATTATATTTAAACTTCAAAATTCTTCTGAATTCTTTTTTATTTAAGAAATTGATTATGTTTAAATAAACTTTTGCTTGTAAAAATGAAGAAAAAGAAACTCTATTTTGCCATTTACTTACTCTGGCATCCCAACTGCTATAGCTTCATTTCTCAATCAATATAATTTGGAAGAAATATGTGGATATTTCAATAGTAAAATTATAGTGCTTTTTGTTTAATCTTTTTCTATTAACAAGATTGAAGTTATCGTTTTAGAAGTTGTCAACTTGAAGTATTTTCAACAACATGGTGAGATCAAATCAAACGTCAAGAACCCACTGAATTTGCACTTTTCAAGTTTATAAGTCGTGTTTTATGCGAATTGCTTTTTAATCGAACTTCACTTGAAATCATGTAGTGCAAGAAAAGCCAAGATCCGTTCGATCATCAAAGAGACAAAGTTAAGAGCTCGATAAGACAAAACTGAGCATTTGATATATGATAAGGAGTTTGGCCCAAAAAAAAAAAAAAAAAAAAATATGATAAGGAGAGATCGAACATCAAGAACTTTGTAAAGCAGTAAAAGTCACCCGTGGCGAACTTTGTAAAGCATTATAAGTCACCCGTTGCATTGCGGTATTCCAACCTTTTACATATTTATTATCCAGTAGTGATATATAGTTTATTTCATGTTAATGGAACGATTAAATTTGAATGTTTAAGATGGTCGCATTATTGTTACTAAAATTTAATCCCCCTTTACTGGAAATAAAAGAAGCAACTTCTTTAAAATTACGTCTATTTCATTCTTTTCGATAAATTCTTTTCTATTGTTTTAGTTTCCAATGGTTTTACAGTGTTATGCTCCAAACCTAGACTCTGCATAGTGTATTAGAGGTTAAAATACTAGAGTTAAAGGAGATTGCGGGGCATAATATAATTCCGAGAGAAATAAAATTTATTAAGTTTCCAACATTATGTTATACGATGGTTGAAAATGAAGGAAAAATATTTAAGTCTTGTTTGATTAGCTTGATGTTTTTTTTTTTTTTTTTCATTTCCCGTTTCTTTATTATTGGCTTTAAATTTTGCTAGCATCATCGGGATACAGTTTTTATAAGTGAAAACTATTTAATTCTTATTACTTTCCTTTATAAAATAAAAATATATACTTATTATGCTCTCTATTTAAAATTGGTCTTTATAAACTTTCGTAACTTAATACCATGTAAATGCTCAACTGTTTTTCAACCGTTCAACTCATTGTAGATTTCACACAAATTTATCTAAATATAGTTCTATTGATTTGATTTCTTTTTCAATAAAATGTTGGTTATTTCTATAAATGAATATTGTTTAACATTGTTCCTTTTCTAATGAAAAATAAATCAAGACATAATCAACAAACGCAGTCTACTCAAAATAAATAAGACATCAATCGTGTGATATTTCACATAAAAGTAATTGAATGTTCTACAAGAAATAGAAAATTACAATTGATGATGTTCCTACTTAAGCGGTTGTAGCATGTAAACATCGGATTACGTATAATCTTTAAGTTATTTAATTGTAGGTTGTGGGTAATAGACTGGTTAAAATGGTAATATGTTTGAAAGCAATACGAAAATTTTTAATTTACATATACTATTTCTCCAAAAGTGTGGAAATAATTAGATGGAAATAATTAAATAAATAATAAATTAGCATAGTGTTACCGACTAAACTAAGTTATACTCCACTATAAGAATTGGTAGTGCGGACCGAATTAGTGTTTTTTTATTTTATTAAAAAAGGTCTTATTATTATTATTATTATTATTTGCCAATTACTATTATATTACAGTTTTGAATATAGAAAAAATCAAACCTTATCGATTCCATTCAAAGACCAATATGAGTATTCATATTTCTAGATCACAATAAGATGACAAAAATAAGGGTCAATTAAAAAATCAATCACTAGCAGTTTACATCTAAAATGAGCTATGCAAGCTATTGTAATTATTGTATCAATTTATTTAATTATTATACAGATATCGTGCATTCACATCTATTAGTGTCTATATATATATTTGTAATTTAAAACCATATCTATTAAGTAANAATTATTATACAGATATCGTGCATTCACATCTATTAGTGTCTATATATATATATATTATATATATCTATATCTATTAAGTAATTGCTTTTTTAAAAATTATATATTTATTTTTTATTTACTATTATTTAACAAAAAAAAATAATAATAAAATAAACTATTAAAATTATAATTAATAGATAAATATACTTCCTTACTTTGTATTTATTTTATATCTTTTCTCTCTTACTTTTTTCACTTTCTTACTTTTTAACACTCTCCACTCTCTTACTAACTGCACTTACATCTTTTTTTTTTTTTCATTTCTCCGTACTCTCTTATTAACTATATTTATATCTCTATTTTTTTATTTTATAATTTTTGCTTACACAATACAGATATATATATACATATATTATATATTATATATATATATATTTGCGCCACGGAAGTTGAACAGCAAATCCTCGCCTTGGATCCCATTTACGTCAATACACGGAGCGGACACATCAACACGACGTGTTTCCTGTTTTGCAATTTGGGATGCAGGACATTTGGTATGGGCTGAGCGTTTCTTAATTGTTGGACAAGTGATTGTAGCTTGTTTGCTTTCGAAATTAAAAACTTGGCCGTCGACTTCATTCCAATCTGCATACTGCGGCCAATTCTCTAAATGTGAATGTCCTTCAGGCGGGCCTCCCTATTTCAAATCCGGACGCGGACTTCATTGCATCACATGGACTGAAACGTGGTACACGGCATGTATCTGCTACAAAGCCGTATATCTTTCTCTGTTATTTTTTTCCGCTTGTCCACTTCCGTTTGAAACATACACATATCTACACGCCGTGACTTCTATCGTCTTTCCTCTCCCCTATTCTCGTTTCGATTTTGAATCATCACAAACAGGTAAATCATCTCACTTTATCTCTCTTCTCTCTCTCTACTTCCATATCTATGTTTTATTTAGTGTATTCACTTGTCTATTTGCTCTCTTCAGCATCATACTTAGAGTTTGAAACTCACGAGTAGAGTAAGTGCTTGGGATTTCATGGGTGTTTAATCGTTTGTTTATAATTGATAATTTCATTCAAAAACACGAGGAGTTACCCATTTCCATGGACATGGGTTTGTAATTCATGAATTGAACATAGTATACTTGTTATGGGTTTTCACGGTCTTGAACATTTTCTTATGAATTTTTTCACTCACTAGGGTGTTTCTTCACATAAAAGTTGTGTCTTTTTGCAAAAAGAGGCTAATTAAGGTATCAACTTGCTAGATCTGTTGAGTTGGTGCAATTTGCTATTTAGTAATTGAACTTAATTGCATTCATACTGTTGTGACAATTAGGCTATGAAAATAGAAACTAGTTAATGTCTATTCAGATTTTTGTGCTCAATTTTATTAATTTCTATTTGTACTTTAACAGATGCTATATTGAAGTTTGCATGTTAATTCTTTACACTCATAGATTTTCTTCCATATGACTAGAAAGCATAGGAGACATCTATGGATATGAGCTTTTTTTTCTTGCTTTCTAGGAAAATGTCAAGAGGAAGGAGACAAAGAAAGGCAAGTCGAGAGCTTGAATTGCCCCAAGTAAATCATCCAATGCTTCGATTTGAAGATGAAGAGGAATTGGAACGGTTTGCTAGGTTTTGGAAGAAGAAATTTGTTGATACATGCTATATTGACTGGGGAGTGCTTCAGAGAGTTGGCTTAGAGGCTCAGGTGAGAGAGTTAATAAACTTTGGTAGTTGGAATAGATTGTTTAAAATCAAAGAGCCTGTGTATAGGGAACTCACTTTAGAGTTCCTTACCACTTTTAAGGTAGAGAAGGAGAATATTACTTGGGGAGTGGAGAATGAGATAGTGTTCCGAGTTAATCAACAGGTTTATAAGATGACTATGACTCGATTTTCTATGTTGATGGGCTTATATGATGAGCAATATTCTAGGACTATTGAGTTCAAGCAACTACCTGTTACTTGGCCTCCAGGAGTTGATGAGAGAGCTTATTGGAGTCAAATAAGTAATTCTCCTATGTATGATCCTGCAAAATCAAAAGCTTCTACTTTGAGAGAGCAAGCTCATAGATATGTCCATTGGTTATTGACTCATACTTTGGCTGGTAGAGGAGATAGTAATGGTGTTGTGGGTAATTATGATCTATTTTACTTACATAGCATCATTGAGAGAAGGCCTGTGCATTTAGGAGTAAT
Organism: Lumnitzera littorea; assembly: GCA_024138015.1. NCBI lineage: Eukaryota > Viridiplantae > Streptophyta > Magnoliopsida > Myrtales > Combretaceae > Lumnitzera > Lumnitzera littorea. The sequence continues at coordinate 78,829,358 of JAMXBB010000007.1, forward strand.
TTTGGCATTCTTCATCTATCGTCAGGCTCATGATAAGAGAATTGGAAACATTTCTGTTGGACCATATATTACAAGGTTGGTGAAAGGGTTGGGACTGTTTGATAATGTGAGAGATATGTGTTACCAAGAGTGCCAAATGAAGCCAATCAAGCTCACTTCTTTGAGAATGATGGGAATGGTGCCTAGAGATCCGAGACAAGATGATGATGGTGATGAGGAGATAGACGAGAATGAAGAGGAAAGGCTACCAAGTATACAACCAGTTCGACCAGCTAATGTAAGAAATGATCGAGCTTCAAGTTTTAGAGCATCTTTATCTGATTCAGCTAGATTGGACAGGTTAGAGAGGCAAACGCGGAGGATATTGAGGAGGCAAGACAGGTTGCTAAGGCAGCAAAATCGACATTTTATAAGAGTGGATCAGTACCTGAAGTTATTTGCAGCACATTTGAACCTTAATCCTTTACCGCTATTATCTGAGGAGGAGATTGAGACAGAGACAGAGGATGACTAGCAGGATGCACTTTCGAGATGTTTTATATTTGCTAACCTTTGTACCTTTTTTTTTTTTTTTTTTTAAATTTTAATATAGTTTGTAGTTAGCAAAAGATTAGCCCTACTGGTTAATGTTGCTTCTGAGGATTTTTTCCATGTTTGTAAGTGGAATAGTTTTAGAAGTAGCCTAGAAGTAGTTTTAGTTTTTGTTATGATTTTCTTTTTGTTTTATTTTACCTTTTCTTTGTTTTGATTTCTTTTGTTTTGCCAGACCTTTTGGTGAACGTCAAATGTATGGAATCTTGCAACAAAAGATTTAGTATGAAGTGCATTAAATGGGGGAAGTTTCAATTTCCTATTTCTCTTTTCCTTTTCTAATTTTGTTTTTTTATTTGGACTTAGTTGTACAAAGAGAACAATGTGCAAAATAAATGCTAGGGGAAGGAATATATATATATATATACACATATATATATATGTGTGTGTGTTTTTGATATTGAATTAACTGAAATGATGGAATGGAGTTATAAAAGCATTAGGATGATACACCCTTGTATTGCTGTTATATAGGAATATTAACTATTACATTGAATAATTTGAATTTTCCTATAGTAAACTTATGAAATATGTATACATGATATTGCAAGTTTATTAGATATAAAAAATAATCTATATATGATATAACAAGTTTTTTATAGGAAAAACTTATGAAATATGTAACAAGATCTATGAAATTATAAAAAATAATTTTTCTTACTGTTGTTATTTCAAGTTTATGTAATCTTATTACTTAGCAAATGAGAATGAATAAGTGGACAAAATGGAAAACTTAGTCATAGAGGAAAATGGGAAAGAAAAAGAAAAAGAAAAAGAATAGAAAACATAAAGTTAGAGAGTTGACATTAGGTTTAGTTGTTTAGGGTTATTAGCTTGTGGGCTTGTCTTTTTTTTTCTTCTTTTTACTAAAACATTTATTAATTGTAATATATAATATTTATATTTATTATTCGTTATTTAATAATTTTTTATAGAATGAATATATGGTATCTTAAAATTTTTACCCTCTATACCTTAGAGTATAGGGGCATAGGTTTCAATGTGAGTGCAAGACAGAAAGATGTCGTACTTGTATCTTATTTTATAAGAAGAAGTTTTGAAAAATTAATATATTTTCATAAGGTATATAATACGATAAGGTTATCCACTTATCCTTAGTAATAGTTATGAGAATATATACATAAGGTATATAATAAGATTTAAAAGTATGAGAATTCTATATTTATATTAGTCAAATACTATAGAATTAAAAACAATAATGATAATTACTTCTTCATCACCTTTTCAGTGGAGAGAGAAATCAAAGATAGAGAAAATAAAGCCACAGTACGACAGTTATGGAAGTATATATATTACGTACATAATGAGATTTAAAAGTATGGCCTATGAGTTATAAAAATTGGAGTTGAATAAAAAAGTTGACAGCTTGATATTAGTAGATAGATAAGTGAAAAAAATTTTCAGGTGGTGAATGAGACGATGTTTATTTTAATCCATTTATTTACTCTATTAAAACCCCGTCATGCAAAATACAACCTTAAAAAACAAAAGGAAAATGGGTACAGTAATTTTAAAGCCTAAATATTAACATTTTATGTAATACCATACAACCTATGAAATTCTCATGGGTATTTAAGGAAATTGGTATAACTTACGAATTTCAATTGATAAGGTTCACCGCAACTAATACAATTGGTAACAACATAATATAAATAAAAATAAATTCTCAATATTTAATAAGGAACAAAGACTCACATGGCTCTCTGTATGGATGACAAAAACCTCAAAGGAATAAGATAACTAGTCTCACCTTAGATTATTACATAACTTACGTATAATCTTACGAGATAAACCTAAAAACCTTACTATAGTAGGAAATTGTTAAAAATTACATAACATAAAGTGAATAATATCAAATGACGAAAAGATAGCTAACCAAATTAGAAAAAATTAAAAACAAATGGACAGAAAAATTCGTAGCTCCAATAAAACCAACCTAAGAACGGCCTAACTTGCACCCGATCGACTTAGACCGATCGACCTTACTTTAGGTTATCCTGTAGTCCACCTTCTGGTCGACCTTTCTGTGATCGGCTGTTTTTCGAGTCTTTCTCCTGCGTATTTGTATGCCACTGAGTTTGTATAGGTCCATCTTTGTTGCTTCTGATCTACTGTCTCCTTCTAAGATTCATACCAAAAGGCCTGAATAGTTTTTTTTTTATTTTTTTAGCTAATTGGAATAGAATTGCTATTATTTTATTTGGTTATCTGTGTGATTATAAATGACCATTCAGTTTTTTTATTATATATAATTATATAATTGATATTTCTATTGTACTTAGTATATAGTAATTTATAATTCTTATATTAATACATATAGCATATTATATATCACTGAACATTACTCATACTTATTATATGGAAAAATGCAAAAAAAAAAAAAAAAAAATGATTGCTCTACAAAAGATGTTATCCATCAATTCTATTAAATATTTTCTCCACTATTTAAAAGTGATTGCTTTCAATGTGTAACACCCTAGAGCTTAAGGGTATCATAATCCACTACATGTCCCTGTTGTTTAGGAACACGTAACGGCTCTAAAACCAACTACAATATTTAAAATCACATGTACACCTATTAATAAAACATTGATAATACATCTCTAAGTCTTTTGCAAAATGAATCTCTCATGGGCAAGCCATTCCATTCACAAATATTTCTATCAATAGAATTTTCTAACTATACACTAACATAATATGCTACCAAATTGTACTCCATATTATAAATCTCATCTCTACAGATTATCAACATCCTCAATATTAAACACCTTTATTCCCAACTTGATATTTGTAGCCCTAACTCTACAAGCAACGAACGTCATCTTAATCACTTGCATTTGTAAAAATAAAAAAATGAGCTAAAATCCATTACGTAATGCACAAGCACATGCGGATGCCACACCAATCATTCATATGCATTTAATGCAAGAATATAACAAACAACAGGTTAATTATCTTGGATTTAAGCCCTGCATACAACAAAGTAGTACTCATGACACCACCACAATATGATTTCTTATACATATAAGTAAATATGATAGAACATAAGTCTTTCAATTTGCTACCATACACTACGGTAAAGGTTAAATGACCAACATTTGGGAACCAAGAATCATGGAACAATAGATTTAATTGTGTCATCCCACATGCGAGTCTACTAGGGAATCCCCATAAGTGATTAGTAGTTACCCCTTATACAGAAGGATGGGTCAAGACAAGCACAACCAACAAATAAGATTTTAGATCGAATATTGATTAATTTGATTTCTTTCTCGTTATCCTAACAAGCACAAGCAATAAGCATGCACTATGTACCTAGAAAGCCGAGTAAACAAACTATGAGTCCCGAATCCAAATCTTACGGTCTAAATTGTATTCAACAAGGAACTCAAATCAAGAACCTAGAAAGCAAAACAACAAGCCTTCCTTAATTCATCATCAATCCAAGTCTATATAGAATTTTTAGTTTATAACTCCTAACTTGACTTTGCTTACAACCCTCTAAACTTAATCTTAACTCGTAAGGGTATTATAACTAAGGTTGTGGGTAAAGTCTGAAACTTTAATTAAGACTAAGTTGGAGAAAACATTTGGAAGAAGAATTGGAAGCTTAAAGTAATAAACGAAATTTGGGAGTATAGCTTGAAGAATAGTAATTATTGTATTGGATTGATAAATAAGGTAAAGTTCATTAAAATTAATTAAAATAACATTGGGGAGTAGAAACTGTTTAAATTTAGTTAAAATGCGTATTATGCTTAAAGAATTTGAAATTCTAGGTAAAGATTAGAACTTTTATAAAAGAAAGTTAAGTGGAATTTAATATTAATGTTAGGAAAAAGTTTGATTAAGTTTGGTTAAGAAAACAATAAGAAAAGATTTCACATGAAGTTCATTGCTTGTTATGGTTAGCGATATGACCATGTTGCTTTAGTCATGCCAAAATATAACTATTTTTACAAAAGTTGGAATTTTTAAAAAAGAAAGTTAGGTGGAACGAAATTTTAAGGCTAGCAAAAAGATTGAGTAAGTTTGGTTAGGAAAACCATAAGAAAAGAATACACTTGAAATTCACCACTCGACATGTTCAACAACATGACCATATCATTCTGGTCATGCTACTTTCTGCTCAATTTTTTCCCTTACTAGACATGGTCAGCCAAATGACCATGTGACTGGTTGTATCCCTTCAACAGCGAACTAGTAAATTATTTTTCTATGAAAAGCACTCCAATCACTCTATTTCCTTCAATTCTTCAACTCAACCCTAAATATACTTCAAATCCTCAATTAACCATCACCTAAATTCCATTTTAATCCATCAAAATCACAAATTTCAACTTAAACACTCACTTAATCATCATACTCACCAACAACTCCTAGAACACCAACTTTAAACTAAAGAACAAGATGAAAGAGTAAAGGATACTTACTTAGAATGAGTGAATTTGAGCTTTAAATGTCAAACACAAACCAAACCAAAGAGGAAAAGTTGCAACATACATATTTAAATTCAAATTACTAAAGAATGTCTAAGAAACCTTATGGAAGTAGAGGTTTTTCACTATGTAAAGCTTCGAAAAGAGAGGCTAGTAGGTTACCTTACCCTTAGGGGAGTTCGAAAATGGATTTTTCTTAAGTATTTGAAGCTCCAAGTGCTAATTTTAACTAAGAGGAAGGAGAGTGACAAAAATAGTGACAAAAGAGATGAGCTGAGAGGGATTTTCTTTTTCTTTTTTTTTTTACTTTTGGTAGGGGTTTTGGCTTAAGAGAGGAGTACTAAGTAAATGTCAGGTTGAAAAATAAGATAGGGATAGGGGCTTGAAAAGACACAAATACCCTCACTTTTGATACATTTCCTTTTGAATTTTGCTAGGCATTGCATTTTACCTCCCTTAAAATGACTTTCATCCTCGAAAGTCACCCAATTCTTGAAACGACTCTAATCACTTTCTCCTTACTCCTTTCTTAAGCTCCAAATTTGTTTTTCTTGAAAATGCTCACTCAGTTGAGTTTTACATATCTGATGATTCACCTCCTAAGATCTGCTTTCTAACATTCTTGCCCTTAGCAAGCCCCCTATTCTCAATCCAACTCTTAAACTTTCAACTACTTTTGTTTTATTCGCTACATGGTCTCTTTTGATGAGTACTTTTCCACTCTTGACTCCAAGGAAATAAAGTCCTTCCTTTCTCATTATTAAATCGTTCATTCTATCTTACATTTACTTACATGCCAACCTTTATTCTCTCATCCCCGATTTTAGCAACCCAACACATAAGTATACTTTCCTTTAACACATTCATTCCAACTTTTCACCATGCTATAGAGTCACAACATATAGCAACAGCTCGATTGACATATAACATCTTAGATGCAATAGTGATCTGCTAAAGGATCAAAAAACATTTCCCATGTAACAAAAGGCATCGATCACCAATCCTTACAAGCTTTAAGCAAGCTTATAACTCCAAGGTGATTAATGAATTTCATAATGTCTATATTAATCATTCAAAAAATTTCATCTCATAAAGGAAAATAATTTCTATAGTCAGATCAAAACTCTAAGTCCTAACTTTAGGGCCACTCCTTACATACTAGTAAAGTAGGATATGAACATCCATAAGTCTTAACTTAACTAAAACCAGCTGTCACTAAATAATTCCTAACATCTATCATGAAGAATTCGATCAGATGTCTTGCCAAAAGATACATCAAGTTATCAAGTTGGTTCTTATCAATGAAGTCCTATAAGCTCTCTCAAGTAGTTTTAAGAAAAGTACATGATTTACAAGTAAAAAATTATGCTAAGAAGATAAGGAGACAATTGGTACACTCTAGGTTTACAGATGTGTTGTGGTTTAGAATTAGAGCAAAAGGTCTTTGGGTTCTAACACAAAGAATCTGATGTTCTCTCTTCTAATGATGTTTGTTGTCATGTAATGTGATATGATATATGATGTTGGTTAATGATCTTTTTTTATGATGTCCTTTGTTTGAAAATTGCAATATGTTTATATTTTTCTTGTCAAAAGGCTCAAAATACACTATTTTAAGACACCTTGGTGTTAAGACTTGTTATATAGACTGATTCATGTGAAACAATTTAAAAAAAAAATCACCATATCCATTCCCATCTTGCTCATGACTTAGGGTGTGATAATCTCAAAAAAGAATAGTCTTCACCTCTCATGATTGAAATGTTGGACATGAACTCGTTGTTAGAATTATTCATCTCCTTATGCTTGTGATCAAATGAGTGATCACCTTCTTGCTATATAATTACAGGCATAAGAGATAGGGGGATCACAATACTTCCCTTGATCAAACTGGTGATGGAGGGCATGACAAGCATTGGGCACTCAATTCTTTCATGATCACACTCGTGATGAAGGGGAGTGATCTTCTTCCTTTAAAGTTTTCTATTCCTTAAGGCCGTGATTGCCTTAAATTGCCTTACTTTTGTGCAAACTTCATCTCTTTACTCTTGAATCATCTAAAACTTCCATTTATACAATTAGATACCAAGAACTTGAGAAATAAACACAATCATGATCGATTTTTACTTAAATATACCTAAAATGTGTATAGTGGTTTATACTTATCACTTGTCCCATATCAAATTGAGTAGCTTAGAGTTTATTATGTTTATCATTGATAATCTGTAAGTTTCTTAACTCATTTAATGAAGTTCAACTTATTTGCTAGTTCTATACAATCTCATTTTTCTAAATTGTCATTTTATCACTTATATCTTTTAGTCAGTACTAAAATGTTTATAGTCTTTATAACTTAACATAAATATATAAGTAATGGGGCCAATGAATGTCAACACATCATTGACTTTACTAATACTAACTTGAAACAAATTGACACGATATGTTACAACATGAAAGGACTCATCTATCCATCTTATTATAGGCATACACATGTTAAGCCTACTCAACTCTTATAAATTAACTTCCTTAAATTAGTTTTCAATTTCACTTTCTATTCTTACGTGTTACTACTCACCATGTAAGGTTTGGTGAATAGTCCCGTGTTTGGTATAATTTGTGCATAAGCATCAAGTTTTTTGCTCTAATAGTTGCGTCCACTTTATAAAAGTTTATTGAGTGTAAGTTTACGAGTTGTGATTTGTTTCTTAAGTTTGCCTCTTCTCTTTTAGGGGTCAGTCTTATTGATTAAGATTCCATTTTTACATTTACTCTTGATTTTATAATTTTAATTCAATTATGTCAAAGGGGACAAGCTCAACTAGTCCTTCTATCATCATCTACCTTACTTATCTTCCTACTTTTCCTTGCTATCTTGGTTTCATGATTGCTAATCTATTTCTGTTACTTATCTCTCCTAACTATTGTTCTTATTAATTCTTCTCATCCTGTTATGTTGTAGTATGCCTAGGTATAGATTTGAGAAGATGGAAGAAGTAAGGTAGAAAGTAGGAGGGAAAGGTAGACACGAGACCTGCACGGACAAGGGTTAGGGTAACTACCTACTCTCACTTAGTCAAACATATGTTTTACCCATTTCTCTCATGTTCTCACCACACTTCCACTACTTTACTTTGATCAACTACTAAGCTTTTATAAGATCAATTAACCTAAGCGTATCTAAGATTAGTTGTTGTAAGTAGTGATCCATTAACCTAAGTCCTCCAATGATCCATCACTTATGTAATTTTATGATCCTCTAGCTTAAGCTTCTAGGTTCCACCAATTCAACTCTTTGAGCATCCACAAAGCCAAGCTCCCTAGTGATCATCATACCTAAGCTTTAAAATCACTTAAGCTATAATGCCTCAAAACCTAAGGGTGCCACAACCCGCTACGTACCCCTATTATTCTAGAACATGTTAAGGCTCTAAAACCAACTACAATATCCAAAATAACAAGTACGCCTATCAATAAAACATTGATAACACATCTTCAAGTCTTCTACATAATGAATGTCTCACAGGCAAGCCATTCCATCTACAATTGCTTACATCAATAGAATTTTCTAACTTTACACTAACATAACATGCCATTAAATTATACTCGATATCATAAATCCAATCTCCTTAGACTATCAACAACTTCCTTAATACTAAATGTCTTTATTCCTAACTTGATATTAATAGCCTTGACTCTACAAGTAACGAACGCCATCTTAATCACCTATGGCTATAAATATAAAAGAATGAACCAAAGCCTAATATATAATGTACAAGCATACATGGATGCCACACTATTCATTCGCATGCATATAATGCAAGAATATAACAAATAACGGGTTAATTATCTTAGATTTACACCTACATATAACAAAGGGATACTCATGACCTTACTACACTATGATCTCTTATACATATAGGTAAATAAAATATAACATAACTCTTTTAGTTTATTACCATATACCATGGTGAAGGTCAAATGACCAACACTTGGGAGCCAACAAAAGTGAAACACTAAATCTAGCTGCATCATCCTACATGTGAGTCTATAGTTGTTAAAATCATGAGGTAAAAATAAGATTATATAAGTTTATGATTTTATAATTTTTTTTAAGTTAAAATAGATGGAAAATCATTTATTTGCAAAATTTTTTTTTAAATTATGAACTTTCATTTAAAAATCTATAAGTTTATGATTTTACTAATTTTATATGATTCTACCAATTCTATGCATTTAAATAAATAGTAGAATCATGATTTTAATTACCATATGTAAAGCCATTAAAGAATCCCACAAGTGATCAGCAGTTGCCCCTTGTACTAAAGGATAAGCCAAGACAAGCATAACCAACAAATAAGATTTTAGATCGAATATGGATTAATCTCGTTTCCTTTTCACTATCCTAATAAGCATAAGCAATAAGCATAAACTTCGTGCTTGAAAAGCTGATTGAACAAACTACAAGTCTCGAATCCAAATCTTAAGGTCTACACTATACATAAGAAGGAATCCAAATCTAGAACCTAGCAAGTAGAACAACAAGCCTTCCATAATCCATCATCAATCCAATTCTATATAGAATTTATCATTTAAAACTCTCAACTTAACTTTGTTTACAACCCTCTAAACTTAATCTTAACTCCTAAGAGTACTACAACTAAGGTTGAGGGTAAAGTTCAAAATTTTAATTAAGAATAAGTTGGAAAAAACATTTGAAATTAAGAATTGGAAGCTTGAAGTAGTAAATGAAATTTAGGAGTACAACTTGAAAGATACTAATTATTGTATTAGATTGTTAAATAAGGTAAAATTCATTAAAATTGGTTAAAATGACATTTACGAGTAAAAATTGTTTAAAGTTAGTTAAAATGCTTACTAAGCTTAAAGAACTTAAAAATTCTAGGTAAAGGTTAGAACTTTTATAAAAGAAAACTAAGTAGAACTTAATATTAATGTTAGGAAAATGTTCGATGGAGTTTTGTGAAGAAAATAATAAGAAAAGATTTCACATAAAGTTTACAACTAGACACCATCAATGACATAATCATGTTGGTTTCTGTCAAGCTTGAATTTTTGGCTTTTTCGTTTTCCTTAATTCGATTTAAACTAAACCTTATGCCTATTTAGTCTAAGTTCTTGACTAAATTTAAGAAAAACCCAGTTTCTTTATTTTTGAAAATATATTGAAGTCGTCGCTTGGAAAGACTAGGAAAGATAATTGAATTAGAACTAACTAGACGAATTAGTTCTAATTTAGCTACCAATATGCAAGTTTGAAAGCTTTTCGAAAAATTTTCAAAAAACCCAGATACCGTGAGTTCAAAGGCTATCCTATTAAACCTTAAATAGGTACCACCTTAACCTTTTGAATATAAATTTATATTTCAAAATAGTCTTCCAATTTAAGAAAAATAATTCCTATCTATAAGAAAGAATAAAATTATTTACAACAAAATTGAAGAATTAGTTGAATGGGAAAAATAATTTTTTCATATATTTTAAGCCGCTTTATAATTACTTATAGGTGCCTATGTATTTACTAATCAAGATTAAACTTTTGTAGTCCTTTTAAGAAAAAATTAGATATGTTGGTTCATTTTATTTTGAAAATCATTCAGGTTTACCTTTTTCTAGTCATTTAGTTTATTTTAAGAAAAATTTTTTAAAAAGAAAATTCCTAATCTTAGGGTTACAATTTTTAAAAATTCTAAGAGGTTCTAGTTTTGGAAGAGGGGCTTGTTACTATTTTTTTTTTTTTTAAATTTTAGAAAAGAGATTTTTCTAAGTGAGGAATTTTAGAATTTTTTTTCTAAGTAATGAAAATTTATTTATATTTTTTGAGTTTTTATTTAAAAAAATTCTAAGTGATAACAACTTTTATTATTATTATTTTATTTTATTTTGAATTTTTTTAATAAATTAATAGAGAAAAAGGAAATATAGAGAAAGGAAAAGAAGAAAAAGATTTATTATAACATCCCCATGTGGAGGGCAAGTTATTTATTATTGTTTTTTAGTAACTAAAATGATGAAAAGAGAAAAAGGTAAAAGAAGAAGAAGAAGAAGAAGAAGAACACTAGCTTGAGACATGTGGGTCGAGGATTAGAATATAGATGAGGAGTCTAGGTTAGATCCAATTGGAGTCAGGTCAAGTTGGTCGAATCTCCATGTGATGAATCCAGGTCACAAGGGAGCAACTACGCTTAAGTGATTGCTTCAGAGTTTTCTAACCACTAAATCGAGAGGGAAACAACAAATTCATGAGAATTAGTTTGAAAAAAGGGGGTATAGGATTAGTGCCATGGTATTCTGTGGCTGTTTAGTGGTGGTTCGAGCTTAGGGTTATAGTGATGGTATCAGTTGCTTCTCATAATGGCTGCTAGCGATGATGGGAAGGTCGTGTCTTTTATTTTTTAAGGGAACTAAAGCTCGTAGTAGTGGTAGTGGTTTAAAGAAATAACCACTGGAAGATGGTGGTTCAAATCGGGGTTGACAAGGAAGATAGAGATAGGATTGAGCTAGAGAGAGAAGAGCTCAAAAATGAGAGAAAGAGAGAAGTTGAGTAAGAGCTTATGGTGAAAACATAAATGGTGTGGTTTATTTATACCACTCTTAGCTTAAACGAGCTTAGAAAGCTCATTAATGGAGGATCATCTATGGATGCTCTAATCTCAAGTGATCTTCGTTTTGAAGGAAAAGAGAGCTTCAAGTAGATTTTTTTTTTTTTTTAGTCATGAGTTGATGTTGTTGCTTCAAGAAGTAGAAGAAGCTTTAGATTCTTCCATGAAAGCTTGGATTCACAAATCAAGATGAATCTAATATTATGGACATAAGCTTTCTTTGATTTTCAACGATAAATTTGGATAGGAAAACAAACGTATTTGGACTTGTTGTCAGTTCAGATTAGAAGTATGCTACGTAATCTTTAGGATTTCACCAATTTGGTGAAATCTTAAAGAAAATTGAACCAAAAAAGCAGGCATAGTGAGCAGCTCAACAAAGGGAAGAAGACAAAGGTTGGGCACAAATGGTAGAGAAGCTATAGGTGTCATGTCCATCACATAAGTGTACAATGTGCCTTGTTTTGAACAAAACTAAGGTGCTCGTAGCGCCTAGTCGAATCTAGACTTTTCATCATAGGCTAGGCCTTTTGCAATTTCAATTGCAAAATGAGCCCATCTTAGTCCAAGACTTCTTTTTTCTTTCTTTCTATCTATTTTCTTTTAATTTTACTACACTAAACCTAGTTCTAAATTAAACCCCAATTGATTAGACCTAAAATTTAGTTCCGTTTAACTTTTCAAACTAAGTCCAATTTAATGATTGTATTGTACTTTGACCCTATGCTAAATGACCCTCTCTAAATAACCTAAGGAAAATATCATTTTTCCTAATTTTTTTTTCAATTTAATTTTTGTGTATTTCTTAATTTTATTTTATTTTTAATATAGATCCTTTTCACTTATTCGATAAAAAAAGTACTAAAATTATAAGAAGAGCAAAAATAAGATATCAATAGCTACTCCTCTTTATGGTGAAGTTTGAGTAAAATTTTACCATAAAGAGAAGGCAAACACCATTTTTCTCCTAAGAATGAATTTATCCTAAGAAGCACTACAACTATCCTCTAAGGATTGATGAAAGATATTTTGTAAAGAAAATGGCTGTCTATGAGTTGACACAAACATGAAAATAAGTTTTTCAAAAGGGTATAGTGCCCTAGGAGCTGGCTATAACCTTAAAAAGTCATGAAGAAAGGGAAGTGCTTTCAAAGTTGATAAGATCCTAAAAGTGACATTAAGCAAAAGGTAGTGCCCTAAGAACTAGTAACAACCTTAAAATGATATTGAATGGAAGATAACACTTCATGAGGTGGTAAGACCCCTAAAATGATACCAAATGGAGGGTAACACCCTTATGGGGTAGTAAGAACCCTAAAATGATACCTAATAGAGGGTAGCACCCTACAGGTTAGTAAGAAGCCTATAATGATACCGAATGGAGAGTAGCACCCCTAAGGGTTGGCAAGAACCTTATAATGGTATCGAATGGAGGGTGGCATACTTGTAGGCTTACAAGAACCCTAAAATGACAATGCCCTATGAGTTGGCTAAGGAAATCGATTTAAAACCTGGTAGTGCTTCTCTGAGCTAACTACCTGATAATGCTCCTCTAAGCTAACTAACCAAGGTGGGAACGTCACTAAAATACTAATAACCTTAAATAAGAATCAAGTTAAAACCTAATCGTACTCCTTTGAGCTAACTAACCTAGGTAAGAGCATCACTAAGAGACTAGCAACCTTGAATGAGAATCAACTAAAAACCTCGCTATGCTCCTCTAAGCTAACTAACCTAGACGAGAGTGTTACTAAAGACTAGCAACCCTAAACAAGAATTAAGCTTACACCTAATCATGCTCCTCTAAGCTAACTAACCAAGGCGAGAGAATCACTAAAAGAATGGCAATCAAGTTAGCGCTTGGTTGTACTCCTTTGAGTTGACTAACCAAGGCGAGAGCATCATTGAAAGACTAATAACCTTAAATGAGCATCACTAAAGGACTAACCAAGGTAAGCAAGTAATGTGCTTCTCAAGCTAGCTAAATCCCTAAAGGATAATTGAAGGGAAGAAAGCACCCTATAAGCTAGCCTAACCCTAAGATAAGACAGTACTCTATGAGCTGGCTAGCACCCTAAAGGAATTAGAGGGAAAGCACCTTATAAGCTAGCTATAACCCTAAGAGAAATAAAAGTTTAATGAAAATGCAATGCTTAAAAACCAACTTAACTTTATGCTAAAATGTATGGAAGCACTTACCTAGCTTCATCGACAATGCCCAAACAGTTAAGCCTTTTCTTAGGATCAAAACCAATTGACTTAGTCTTCAAAGTGGATTCAACCTTCTTGAAACATAAGCTTTCTCTTATCAACCGAATTGAGCACATAAGGTTTTACCTCATTATTGAAGGCTTAAGGAAGGTGACCCAACATGTGAATTGCTATCTTCTTTGAGTAGAAAAAGTTATGCTTCAGATTTCTAGCCCTACTTATTAACCCTTTAAGGTTTCAATTGAATTGCCTTTTAGATGCTTCTAGCTAAAGTTAGGTTTTTATCTTTGATTGAGTATATATCATCTAACATAGGATGGTTTCTCTTCTAGATGTGGCTTTGCCTTAAAAATAGAAAACCGATCTTCTTATCAAGGATGTGAATTCACAATAAAGTATTTTAAGAGTTTTCATTAATTGTCATTGTTCTAAAGCTCACATTCATCTTCTCTCATGTTTGTAGTGCATGGGATTTATTTGAGTGGAGCATTAGAATAGGACCTTGTGGGAAAAGTGTTGGGAGTTATCTAATGTCAACAACCGCTAAGGATACTAGCTTTACTTATAGAAAATGAAAATTAAACCACAGTAATATTTAAGATTGCTAGCATTTTGTGTTCTAAGTAAAAATTCCATTGATTTTCATGGGTAATACAACTTCATTGCATCAGCATTTACAGGTTTCCTTAAATCTAGACCATCTATTTGGTAACAAAATTAAAGCCCCTTCAAAAAACACTCATTTCACAATATAAGGACCTCCGTAATTTGGAGCAAATTTTCGTCTAAGGTCTTGTACATTGGGGAAGGCCTTTCTCAACACCACATCACCCACTTTGAAATAAAGCTCAACCCATTCTTTGTTGATAGTATTGATTATAACATAGGGCTATCGATGTTCTTTCATCAATTAAATTCAATTGCTCAATATGCTTCTTGACCCAATTAGCCTTATCCAATTGAGTCTCTGATAGCACTTTGAGAGATGGGAGCTAAACTTCTACCAGAGTACTACTTCAATGCCATACATTAAGGAGTAGGGTGTTGCTCCTATCAACATTTTGATAGAAGTTCAATAGGCTATGAGTGCAAATGGTAACATGTCATGCTAATCTCTATATGTAACAACCATATTTTCAATGATTCTCTTGAGATTTTTGTTAACCACTTCTACAACACCATTCATTTGAGGTTGATAAGGAGTGGAATTCATATGGATGATCTTGAACCATTGACACAATTTTGACATGAGTTTGTTATTGAGATTTATGCCAATATTGGTAATGATTGTCTTTGGAGTCCTGTATCGAGCTAGAATATTTCTCTTGTTGAACTTGACCACTACACCTTTGGTAACATTTGAATAAGATGAGGCTTCAACTCACTTACTGAAATAATCAATAACGACCAATATGAAACGATGACCATTGGATGCCTTTGGATTAATTAGGCCAATGATGTCTATACCCCACATTGAAAATGGCCATGGTGCAGATAGTATGTAATTGTTGAGGCGGGGTATTTATCTTGTTTGTGTAAACTTAGCACAAGTGGTAGTGCTTGACATGTTTGACGTAGTCACTTTCCATAGTTGACCAGTAGTAACCCAACCTCATGATCTTCTTGACAAGCATGTAACCATTGTACAAGCCACATACTCCCTTGTGTACTTCCTTCATCAAAGCTTTACCTTCTTTTTCGTCTATATACTGTAGGAGTGTACCATCAAATGATCGCTGGCACAAGGTGGATTCACTTATTAATAATTGGGTGGCCAATCTCTTGATCATCTTTTTGTCTTTCTTATCAACCTTATCAAGGTATGTACCTTATTGCAAGAAAGTTTTGAGGTCAAAGTACCAAGGCTTTTCATTATGTGCATCTTCAATTGCTGGATGGAAAGTAAGCTTCTCTTCAATTTCAATTTTGAGTAGCTGAATTTCCACCTCCGCTAAATATTTGAATCATTATGCCAAAATGGCCAAAGAATCAATAAACTGGTTCTAAGTCCTCGGTATGTATGTAGATGTAATTTCCTTAAACTTCTCCACTAACTCGATCAAATGCTGGTGGTAAGGCATTAATTTTGGGGTCTTTTGTTTTGTATTCACCCTAAACCTAGCAAATGATCAGTGAAGAATGCCAATGTACTTCTAATTCTTGTATCTCTCTATCAAAGGTCATTTTGAGGCCCATAATGCATTCTTCATATTTTCCAATATTGTTGGTGTATAGGAAAATGAGCCTTACAGCCATCGAGAATTGTATACCTTTGAGGGATATTAGTATTGCTCCAATTCCACATTCAAACACATTGGCAACTCCATCAAAGAACATCTTCCATTTCGAGAGTTTTTCATCTTTTTCTCTATCAAAATCATCTATAACTACTAAGATATCCTCATCGAGAAATCTAACTTACACTTCTTAAGGAGTAACTTCGAAGGGATTCTCTACCAGTTGATTTGCCAAAGCTTGTCCCTTGACTGAATTTTGGTTCACATATGTGATGTGAATTTTGATAGTAACATTTACCACTTCGAGATGCTATAAATCAAGGATGATTTATCTACCAAATACTTTAAGGGATCATGTTGAGTGAGCAGCTCAATCTAGTAATAGAGTATATACTATGATGCGTACTGTAACTAAGAATAAATAAGGTCGGTTGCTGAATGGATCCAAGCTTTTGGAAAGCTTGAAAAAGGGGCAATGGGGAATGCATGAAAGAGTGAAAGAGAAGTAAGCAAAACCCACGAACAACTCCAAAGGATATGACGTATTAATGAAACTTCTGAGGACTTACAGCACAACTCGATATAATGTACGAGATGGTTCAATGAGGTTACTCGCCACCTAGCTTTGCTTAAAGGTTAGAATAAGAGTGAAACGAGAGTAAATAAACAGTGTTTATGAAAGGAAGAATTCAATTGTATTAATGATAATCTCTCCTTGTCACAGCTACAAGTATAAAAGGTATTTTGTACCCGAAAGTTAGGGTAACTTACCTAAAAAAGAAAAGACAAAAAGGGTATCGTCCTAAAAAAGTAATGTACAAGAATACAAGAGAGTAAAACTGAATATTCAGGAAAAGTAATGATTAGTGTGGCAAATTCTACACATGGTCCTATACATGTAGCAAAGAGACATTGGCAATGTTGTTGGAAGATGCAAACAAAAGAGTATGATCAAATTACTTATCTGAATAAGGGTGGCTAAGGATCAATCGACAGTCTCTCTTGATTTCTCAGCAAAGGTGATGCCGAACAACTAGTTGGCTCAGACATGAGTGAGTAAGTGTACATGGTTTGGTTGCTATCTTAGTATACCTATAATTCAGTACAGAACTTTGGAGAGATGGGCAATCATTCAACTTAGCAAAGAGATAGTTGACTTTGGTAGGAGTTGGCTAGAGTAGGAGGATTCGCCTTGCTAGCCCCTCCAATCCTTAGGCTCCGCTGCGGGTCAAAGGCTCAATAGCCTAATTCCCATCATTCCCTTTGAGTTGATTTAGATTTAGGATCAAATTTGAATGGTCTTCAAGTAGCTCTCCGTTAGGGTGATAGGAACTAAGGTTAAAAACATTAAAGGTGTCAGAAACCCCATAATCATCAGGCAACTCTAACCTGTAGGCATTGTTGTTAACCTTTTAGAGAATTTTGAAAGGTCCATTAGCTCTTATAGATAACTTGTTCATCTTCTTGTTCAGAAACCTTTCCTTGTTGAGGTGTAGCCACACCAAGTCTCCTGGTTGGAATTGTTTAACCGTCTTACCTTTGGTCCTCTCTCACATTCTTCTAGTAGCTCAGTCGATCTACTTAGTGACCTTGTTGTAGATGTACTAAAAGGATTGTACTCAGGCTCTTATGTTAGGGTCTTCTTGCTCGAATTTAGGTATAAGGGTATGATCGAGGGGTAACTTAGGATTGAAACCATAAACAACCTTAAAGGAGATTTGCTTGGTGGTGTCATGTACTGTTTGGTTGTAAGTGAATTTGACCATTGGTAAGTAGATATTATAATTGGCCAAGTTCTTGCCTACTGTAGCTTAAAGTAGCGATCCTAAAGTCTAGTTGACTACCTCTATTTGGTCATCTGTTTGGGGGTGATAAGAAGTACTAAATAGTAGTTTGATCCCCATTCGTTGCTACAGAGTTCTTTAGAAATGGCTCAAGAAGTTTGAGTCTCTGTCTAATACTGTACTTCTCGAAACGTTGTGTAGTCAAACAATTTCTTGCAAGAAAAGAGAAGCAATAACCGAAGCATCATTAGCCTTGGAGCAAGGCATAAAGTATGCGATCTTGCTGAACCTATCCATGATTACTATTATAGAATCTTTGCCTCGGGCAGTTTGTAGTAATTTGAGAACAAAATCTATGCTCAACTTGGTCCATGGTTTCGTTAGAATAGGCAAAGGCATTACTTTCCTTTGCTTAACTTAGCATTTAACCCTCTTGCAGACGGTACAACCTTCGAAGACTCGATGCACATTACGTCTCATTTTTTGCTAGAAGAAATGACCATTCGTCAATTCATAACTCCTTTCCCCAAAATGCCTAAAGAGTCCTCTACTGTAGGCTTCCTTGATAAGTGATTCTCATAGAGAGCAGGTTAGCACGCATAATTTTCCTCTTCGAAATAGGTATCCATCTTCTACATGATACTTGTCTCCTGTCCTTCCATCACTACATCTCGCCATTGTGGGTCCAAAGTGTAAATCCCCGAAGTACTGCTCTTTAATGCATGCAAACCCAAACAATCTGATCTATAGTTCATTTAGGAGTGCATAACTCCTTGAAAGAGCATTTGTAACCACGTTGCTCTTTCCTTGTTTGTATTTTATTACAAAGTTGAACCCCTCAAGGAATTCAACCCACCTCGCCTGCTATTTTGACAACTTCGTTTAACTTCAGAGATACCTTAAAGACTCATGGTTAGTGCAGATGATAGATTTTCTTGACAATAGATAATGCTGCCATACTTGCAATGCTCGAGTTAATGCTGAGAGTTCTTTATCATACACAAAGCAGTTTAATTAAGGTCCCCTAAGCTTCTCACTATGGTAGGTAATTGGTCGGCCCTCTTACATTAGGACAACACGTATCCCAATGCCTGACGCGTCATACTCTAGCTTAAATGTTTTCTCAAAGTCAGGTAGAACTAGTACAAAGGCAAAGGTCAATATTTCCTTCACCTCAGCAAAGCTTCTTTCTTTCTTTTCTCCCTATTAGAAGTCAATGTTCTTCCTCATCAATTTAGTAAGGGGTACAGCGAGGGTATTGAAATTCTAGATGAATCTTCTATAGAAGGAAGCCAGTCCATAGAAACTTCTCACCTCGGTACAAGTAGCTGGAGTTGGCCACTCGACAATTGCTCAGATTTTCTCGTTGTCTACTCGTAAGCCTCCTCTACTTACTACATAGCCTAGGAATACCACTTCCTTTTGGCAAAAGCAACATTTCTTAAGGTTGCCAAATAATCTTTCGGCATGGAGGACTTTAGTATAGCTTGGAGATGTTCATAGTGACTCGGCATGTTAGTACTATACATGAGGATGTCATCAAAATATACAACGACACACTTCCCCATTAGATGTCTCAGTACATGGTTCATCAGTCTCATAAAAGTGCTCAAGGCATTGGATAAGCTAAATGGCATGACCATCTACTCATAGAGTCCATGTAGAGTTTTGATTGCAGTCTTCCACTCATCTCCAGGCCTCATGTGAATTTGATGGTAGCTAGATTTTAGATCAATCTTGCTGAAGATTTTAGTCCCACTCAATTCATCTAACATATCTTCCAACTTGGGGATAGGATACATATATTTTATTGTTATCTTATTCACTACTCAGCTGTCAACACACATCTACCAGGTTTTATCCTTTTTCAGCACTAGAAGTACTGCTACAGCACAAGGGCTGAGACTTTCCCTAACATAGCCTTTCTCCAGTAGTTCATTGACTTGTCATTAGAGTTCAGAAGCCTGTTTGGGACTCATCTGATAGGTTGGATTATTCAGTAAGGCAACGCTAGGTACTAAGTCAATGTAGTGTTTTATGCCTAAGATCAAGGGCAACCCCTTGAGTAACTGCTCTAGGAACAAATTGGCATATTCATCCAATAACGCTCTCACTTCCAGGGGTAGTTCACCCGATTCCTTCAATTGTAACAGATGCCTGACCAACATGACGGTCAGCATGTTGGCTTTAAGGGCCTCTCGGAGCTCGACTCTACTCATCATTAGAGTTTTCTTCGATTTATGAGCAAGTTTGGCCTACAGTTTGTTAACTTCACTCGATGGCATTGGGTTCAGTGTGATCTTCCTACCATCCTTCTTAAACATATACGTATTTCGGTAACCATCATGGATAACTCTCCCGTCAAAGAGCTATGGTCGGCCTAGCAACATGTAGGAAGTGCACATGGGCAATATGTTGTAGAGAATTTAGTTAGAGTAATTTCTTATAGTGATCGGTAGTAGTACTTGCCGAGTGACTTGTAGTGCTCCCTTCTCACTTAACTAGTGCAACTTATACGGCCTCAAATGTGCAATAGTCGACAACTTTAATTTTGTGATTAGATCAGTTGATGCCACATTAGTGCAACTTCAACTATCCATAATTAACGTACTTACCTGATCATTCACCTTACAGGTGGCATGAAATAAGTTCTCCCTCTATTCTTCCTCACGTGAGGGTTCTAAGTTTATTGCGCGTTCAACAACCAAGATCAATTCATCTAAGTCCTCGGCAAACTCGTCTTCCTCAATCAGCTCATTATCATGTGAAACTTCTTTCTCAATAGTATCCTCCTCCTCAGGTTTGTCATCAATAGTCTCCTCTTCTAGCTTTGGGACATCTCCCTTAATGACCATAGTTCTTTGGTTTGGGCACTAAGTAGCCATATGTTCAAACCCACTTAAAACACTTGATCTAACTCATTATCCTACCAGATCCTTACCTTTTCTCATAAGTTCGAACCGGTACATTACTATCAGGTCGACCCTTCTGTTTGACTCAAACATCCATCTTTCGGATCGACTCGGTACTTGACTGAGCTTGGTGACTTCTCTATACCGGTTGGCTTTTTGGCAATCTAGTTAATATTTGGCTTCTTTTTTGCCTCTCCACTAGTTGAGCTATTCTAATGGCTTAATCCATTGTGGTGAATTGTTAGAGTTCCATAATGTCTCAAATGTCACCTCTCAACTCAGTAATGAACCTAGAAATTGTTCATGCTAGTGGTTCCTCTACTTTACAATGGATCATAAGAATTTAAAATTCTTAGGCATACTCATCGACCGTTCAACCTCCTTATCTCAGCTCCTGAAGCCGAGTAAATGTGTCTTATACATAAGTATTCGGCACAAATCTGTTTTTAAGTATCCTCTTTATCTCAGACCAACTATTGATCTCTCTTTATCCTTCTTGTCTCCTCATAGCTTGGAAATTCTTCCACCACATGGCGGCATATCTAGAGAACTTAACAGCAGCAGTTCTCACTTTCCTGTAACCTTCATATTGGTAATAATCAAACACATGTTCCACCTTCTCTTCCCACTCTAAGTATCTATCCACACTTCTAGACCTATTGAAACTTGGAATTTGAAGCTTTACATGGTTAGATGCTTTAGGTGCTCGAACTCATTCTTCTTCTTCATAATACTCTTTCCCATCCTCTTCTCCCAGATCTCCTAAGTCAATACTTCTCCTTACTTGTTTGCTTACTCCTCCACCTCGAAATTGTTAAGCTGGGTTCTAACCTCTCATAGGTCGAGCAGCTTGTAGGGTATTATGCACGGCTTCAATAGGTCGGTAAGCCAATGCATGAACAGCTCTGGTTAAATCCACTAAGAGGTTAGCCATCTCATCAAGTCTCTCATCAGTGCTCCTAGGTGTTCCTTGAGATTATCAACTATGGTGGACAATACCATTGCTGTCATCCACAACACCAGCATTAATACTCGAGTCTGACATTTTCTTTGATAGGTTCAAATCTCAAACTCTTTGATTAGGTGTCTCAATAGACACTTCCACAAACTAGAAATTTAACAGCCAACAACACAGAAGCTAAACGAACATAGTAACTTACTCTGTTTCACATACGTAAAACAGAGTATAGATAGAACTTCAAAATAAACTACAACTCAAGTGAAACCTCCGCTTTGATACTAAGATGATGCATACCATGACCAAGAACAAATAAGGTCGGTCACTGGATGGGTCCAAACTTGTTGAAAACATGAAAAAGGGGTGATGGGGAATACGCAAAAGAGTAAAAGAGAAGTAAGCAAAACTCACAAACAACTCCAAAGGATATGACGCACCAATGGAACTTTCAAGAACTCACAACACAGCTCGATATGATGCGTGAGATGGTCTGGTGAGATTATTTGCCACTTATCCTTACTTAAGGGTTAGGATAAGAGTAAAACAAGAGTAACAAATAGTGTTTACGAAGGAAGAATTTAGTTGTATTGATAATAATCTTTGCTTGTCACGGCTACAAGTACAAGGGGTATTTATATATGAAAGTTAGGGTAACTTACCTAAAAAGAAAAATATAAAAAGGGTATCGTCATAAAGAAGTAATGTATAAAAATACAAGAGGGTAAGAATGAATATTTAAGAAAAGTAATGATTAGCGTGGCAACTTCTACATGTGGTTTGTATACATAGTAGAGAGACATTGGCAATGCCGTTGGAGGATGTAGACAAAAGAGTACAATCAGATTGCATGTTTAAGTAGGGGTAGCTAAGCATCAGTCTGGAGTCTCTCTCGGTATCTTGGTAAGGGTGATGTCGAACAATTGATTGACTCAAACGTGAATGAGTAAGCATAGCTCGGCATGTAGAGTAGCTTGACAAAGATACTTTGCTTTGGCAAGAGTTGGCTGGAGTAGGAGGATCCACCTTGTTAGCCCTTCTAATGCTCAAGCTCGGCTACAGGTCGAAAGCCTAATAACCGAATTCCCATTAGGAAGGACCTACTTATTCAACTTTGCTGGAGGATTCTTTTTTAGCAGATTTTGGGGTCTTAGTGCTAACCCAAATAAACATCTTGGTCAATGGTGGAAAGGTCATTGGGGCATGATACAATCTATCACCTCTCTTACCCTTCGCTTATTTCATTTGGAATTCTTCTACGAAGGTTGGAATGTAGCAAAGGCCATAGGTACCAATCTAGCCTTCCTCAAACTTTACCTTCTTAGTCTCTCCTTTGTTAAGACCAGTAACCATGCACACTTCATTAAACATTTGTAAGGCAAAGTCACCTACTCCTCAATGCCTATATAGAATATGGCCATTTCTTTATAAATTTCATGGTCTTGATTCCCTAGAATTGTTATCATCTAGCCATTTGAGATAAACTTAACCTTTTGATGTAGGCTTGAAGGTATGATCCTTAATAAGTAGATCTAAGCTCTCCCCAAGAGCTAGTTGGAGGACCTTGGGATGTTTATAACTTGTAATAGAATATTGAAATTTTGAGGGCTAATGTTAACTGGCAAGTCAATCTCCCTTACGATCTCTCTTCTGGATCTGTCAAAAGCTTTGACTATTGTAGAACTTAGCTTAATTGCAGCCATGTCAATACCCAACAAGTCTAGGGTAGCAAGAGGACAAGCATTCAATGACAATCCATTATCAATGAGGACTTTAGTTATGGTTACGCCATTGCTTCTTACCACTATGAAAAGTGGCTTAGTATATTAGTTACCTTCCTTACCCAATTCTTCAGTCAAAAAATAGATCTAATTCATGGTGAGGATAGAATTGGTAATTAGTCACATCTTCTTAATTGACATTTCACTAGGAACCTTAACATCTCTCAAGGTTCAAAAAAGAGTCTCCCTGTACAGTTCAGATGCCATCAACAAACCCATCAATGATATTTACACTGGAGTCTTAGTGAGTTGTTCCATTATTTTGTACTCACTTGACTTAATTATCTTAGTATAGGCAAATAGCCCTTCTTGACATTCATCCATTTTATTGCTTATCTCCTCTAACACATTCTTCTTCTTGTGCTCTTCCTTTGGGTCATAGACCTTTCTACTTTGAGTAATCTTACCTACTAAAGGACTTGATCACTCCTGATTAACTACCTGATAATTGAATAGGGCAACCTTGTAGTTCTTAGGTGTTACTAGTACATGGAAGGTATACCTCTTGGCTTTGGGTGCTTGCTTATTCTTGTAAAATTCAAAGAATTTGGGTTTCCTATCCAAATGGATCATATTGATGGCAAATTCTAAGTCATAAAAAATCATGTTGATAATAGGGCCATGGTAAGGCAGGAGGCTGTTGTTGACATTTGAAGCTAGAGCTTCTACGAAGTCAAGTTAGACCGAGCCTTCGTTAATCAAATCCTAGGTTTTGTTTTCCAGTCTCCAACATGAATCATTCGAATGGCCTACTTGCTCCAAATGACACTTACACTTTTGATTAGGATGAAAAATCCTTAGTCTATACCTATCATTAGGGAGCTCAAATTGAATTAGATTGTCTTTTCGCAACTTCTCGATTGAGAGGAACCAATATCCTGGTGAATTGTCTCAAGGCCCTATTGTCCTAAGGTTTGTTTCTAAATTGCTGTTGGACTTGAGAAAGATTCATCCTGAAAGAGACTTGAGTACTAAGCCTAGCATTTGAATTCACCAGGTTGACCATGGCTTCTTTAACCTTATTAGCTACTAGTTTAGAAGAAAAGGATGAAGAAGATGGTCTTTTATTGGATGGTTCCTAAAGCTTGCTAAAGGAGATAGTGCTTTCAATCCTGCACCCTACTGCTACAACCTCTACAAAACTAGATGAGGCCTACCCAATCAAGTGGAAGAAATAAGGCTTTTATAGAGTATTAATAAAAGTTGAGGTCAGCTCCTTCTAAGTCATAGGTATGGATACCTTTGTAGCCAAGGATCTCTACCTTTGTGCATACTCTTTGAATGACTTATCATTCTTTTTCGTAAGGAAACCAAGTCCATTATAGTTGGCACTACTTTAACATTGAACTTATATTGGTCATTGAATGCTGTAGCAAGTTTTTCCCATATGTTTACCTGATTCAGGTTAAGTTAAGTGTACTAAGTTAGAGCCGGACCAGACAAGCTATCTTGAAAAGTCTATACCATTAGTTGATCATACTGGATGTATTTGCCCATCCTTTGTACATATGACCTGGTGTATAGCTTGGGGTATCCAAGCCCATTACACTTTTCCAATTTCGATACCTTAAACTTTTCAAAGTAAGCCCCAACATCGTATGTAGAGAAATCTATGATACCAACTTGCTTAAAGTCGTTGTAGCTTCCAAGTGCCCTCATCCTTTTGGTGATCTATTGCATCAACTTCCTTTCCAATTCTTTCAAATAATCTTAACTAAGCCCTGGTCTCGTGTTAACTGGGAATGAATACGTGTTGGGCTCAAAAGTCAAGTTGAACTATGAATAGACCCCTTCTCATTCAAAGGACTCAATTGTTGGTTAGGCTTTTAGATAGTTCACTTTTGCTTCAAGGGCTAAAGCTTCAATACTCTTTCCATAATGGGCCTTTAAGTGCTTTTCATTTGACGGTGCTATGGCCTTAAGAAAAATGATACTATTAACTAGAAAATTCATTTATTCAGCCATTTTTCCTAAGGTCCACTTGAAAGAGCAAATCTTCAACACAATTAGATCAGTGCTTTCAAGGTTGACGTGGTATCATCATTGTTGATGTTGTCATCTCCCTTATTAGCTATCCTGGTTTGCAAGCGGGTTCTAATTGGACTTCTTTGAAAGATTTGACATTTGGGAGCTATTTTTAAAACCTAGAAAGAATACTTCCCAAAAAGTTAGCAAAAATACTTTCCTCTCTCTCTCTCTTTTTAAGATAAGAAAAGAACATAATAAATAGACAAATGCAAAGATGTATGGCACACAAATGTAAATAAAATTAAAATTGGCAAGAAACTCATAATGTTAGATATCTCTCATGAATTTTGATGATGACAAAAAGAGAGGAATACTAATGAACTAACAAGTATACATGTATCCAGTTAGTTCTTCAGAAATTTTAAAATTGCAATTTGAGTTGCAATTAGAAACTCATTCAGAAGGTCTAAATTGTTTGAAAAAGAAATAAGTCTGAAAATTTTTAGAGAATGTTTTAGAAGCTTTCATAAGAAGAGTCAATATAAGTACTTTAGAAATTTATTTAGATAGTTGATATAGAAAAATAATGTTGAAGAAATCTCACAATATCATATTTAAAGTGAACAAGACCTAGCTCAAATAGATTGGGTACATTAGGGAAATACACCTAATCCCATTTCACCTAAGTTAGAATTAAAATCTATATGGATTATTTTTAAGCAAATTTATGGTTGGATAAATCACAAGAAAGTATTTAATGTTAGATAAGGATAAGGTTGATTTTGGATTTTGTAGGATTTCAATTTCAAATCTCCAGCTTATATGGGATTTACTAATCAAAGTATATCTGACCGTGATAAGGTTATAAGATCAGGTTTAAATTTCAAACTCTAGGATTTTCTCTTAAATATCTATGGATTATTCTTTTAATGTTGAAATAGATAAACATGAAGAGAAGATAATCCTCAACAAATTTAGTCGTTGGAAGACTCTAGTATAAAAGGAGAAAGGATTCAAAATATCAAGTACGATTTTAAGAAGAAAAATACATATATTTAATACTCTAATCGTAGACTTTTTCTACCATCTAAAAGAGTATAAAACACTTCTCAAATACTTCTTCAAAGAGTTAAACTGAAGCTGATCATTCATCAATCTTCATTTCTATTTTCGTGTGAACTTATTTGAAATTTGTATTATTATTCTCACTCATAATTTATAAACTTTATTTATGGTTTGAGTGTTGAGAGAAGTTTGATTATACTCTGTAGATCTATAATTAGTCTAAATTGTAGAGAGGCTAGATAGGTAGAATAGAGAGTTGTTGAGGCCAAGTGTAGCTGATATCTATAAATTTCTCATGATTTTGATTTAGTAAATCAAGTGTAATGACATTGGTAAAGTAAACCAGGTCTCCAGCAGTAGAGTTGGAAGAGAGTAGTAGGTAGAAGGCTAAAACTTTATAAATCCCAAGCTTGATATTCTCCTCCTTATCTCTTTACCACTATTCACCAATTTAAGTTATTAAGAGAGATAATTTTATTTTACATCGAAAAAGTTTCAAAAAGTTTTTTAAAGATATTAATTCACCCCCTCCCTCTTCTCGATGTTTTATATGGGACTAACAATTGGTATCAGAGCTTCGCTTTAATATCATTTAGAGTTTAAGATCATGGGTGAACCAAGTGTTAGTTTAACAATTCTGACTAGCAATGCACCATTTTTTTATGGAACTAACTATTCTTATTAGAAATTCTGGATGGAGACTTATTTGAAGGCATCTGACTATCAAGCTTGGCAAATCATCTTAATTGAAGATCTTAAAGTTCTAACCATTATTACATCAAATGGTGAAACCACCAAAGCTAAACTTAATTCAAAGGCCAAGAGCTTACTTTTGAATATTATTACACGTTTAGAATTTTATCTAATTACTTCATATGCAACAACTAATGACATTTGAGATACTTTAGTGCAAACCTATGAAGACATGGAAACAATCAAGGACACAAGAATCAACTCGCTAGTTCAACAATATGAAACCTTTCAAATCCTTCCTAGTGAAGAAATCAAGGACGCCTTTAGTAGATTCAATGCCATAACTAACAAATTATCTTTGCTTGGCGAAACAATTAGTGATGTAGATATGGCATATAAGATGCTAAGGGTTCTTCCCAAGATTTAGAATGCAAAGAAAACTACCATAGAAGAAGCTTGCGATCTAAAGACACTTGCGATTTGAAGACACTAACCCTGAGTCAATTCTGTAACAAACTTATGACATATGAAACTGATTTTCTCAAATCAAATAGTACTTCAGAGGATGCAAAGAAAAAGGTAGTAGCTTTCAAAGCTGAAGAAGAAGACGGAGATGTGATACTTTTAGCTAGAAAACTCAACAAATAGCTAAAGAAGAAAAGTAAGAAAACCTTTACTAAAAGATTTTCTCTTGATGAAAACCGATCTAATGAGGTTAATCAAGAAGATAGAGAAATTTAAGAAGAAATGTAAATCTCTGATGGCCACATGGAGTGATTTGGAAGATTTAAAAACAGAGTCAGAAAGTTTAGAAGAATGTAAAGAAGCAAATCTGTGTCTTATAGCACTCTCTAAGGTAGATTCTAAAACTGATTTTAATTCTAACATAAAAGTATTAATGATATATGTGTTAAAATCAATAAGTTGCTTAAAGCTCTTTTTAAGTCAAATGATAAGATTTCTAAGATTGACTCTAAAGTAAAGACGTTAAAAAATGAAAAACAAGCTCTCAATTGAACAAATCAATTGTTGGCAGATGAAAATGATTTTTTGAAAAATAATTTTGAAGGATTGCATGTTGCTCATGAAACCTTTGTTTATGAAAATCTTATTTTGAAGTAAGAAATTAAAAACTTGAAAAGTTATGTGGAGAATTTATCTAAGTCAATCAAAAACATGTTCAAAAAGTTTAATGAAACTGATAAGAAGTTACAAATGTTGATTTCTAGTCAAAGAATGGGTGATTCAAAATCTAGACTTGGTTTTGAACTTGGAGAAACATTTAAAACGAAGAGAGAAATAGTATTTGTGAAATCAAAAGGTGAAAATCAAGGAACAGTCAATGAAAAAGACATAGGCAAAACAGTTGAACTTGTTAGAAGGTACAACAAACAATACTCTTGATACAACAGACAGTACTCCCAAAACAACAATTAGTATCCTTTTAGAGGGTACAACAAAAGGTTAAACAAAGGGTATGTTAGAAAGGATTCGAGTCAAAGAGAAGTCATAAGTAACAGGTATATTGAGCAAAGACCTTATGTTTATTTTCTATGTAATAAATTAGGACACATAGAGAAATATTGTTTTTACAAAAAATACAAGCTTAGTAATAATCAAGGTTTAATTCAAAAGTCGAGCTTGAATTATCATGAAGCCAAGCTTCGCTAGGTTCGTAAATAGACTTGATTGTGCTGTGATGTGTGCAGAAACACAAAGCTAAGTTAAACGGAACATGATATCTTGATAGTGGATGCCCAAGACACATGACAAGTGATGCTTCGTTGTTCACAAATTTGGAATGGAAGGAAGATGGATATATGAAATTTGGTGACAATGGTAAAGGTAAAATAATTGCGATAGGTACAATTGGTTTGGCACCTAACACAATTGAAAATGTATTATTCATTAAAGGATTGAAACATGACCTATTAAGTGTAAGTCAATTATATGACAAAGGATATAGAATAACATTTGAACATGACAAATGTACTAGGTTTAACAAGGATGGAATTAAGTTGTTTGAAGGGTTAAAAAAAAAAAGAATGTTTATTTAATTAAACCATTGGAAGTTTCATCTAAAAGTTGCTTTATATCTGTGAATGATAACATTATACTTTGGCACAAGAGGTTAAGACACGTAAATTTTCAACAACTTGAGAATTTATTGAAAAAGAGCTAAATTCAAGGCTTACCAAAATTGTATGCTCATGAAAATATTCGTTGTACTGTTTGTCTTAAAAATAAGATGAGTTCATCATCACATAAGAATAAGAAAGTTATATCCACTCAAAGACCTTTGGAGTTATTGCATTTAGATCTATTTGTTCTAACCTGTACTCTAAGTCTTGGAAGAAATAAGTATGAACTTATCATAGTAGATGGTTTCTCTATATTAACTTAAATCTTCTTCTTGCATCATAAAAGCAATGCATTTAAAAGCTTTGAAATGCTTTCCAAAATAATTCAAAATGAAAAAGGCCTTTCCATCACTAGTCTACAAAATGATCACGAAAAGGAATTTGAAAATTCAAATTTTATCTCATTTTTTGAAGAAAAGGGCATCACTCATAACTTTTTAACACCTTATACTCTAGAACAAAACGGAGCAGTTGAACACAAAAACAAGACTATCCAAGAAATGACAAAAACTCTACTTAATTAAAGCAATACAACATATCATTTTTAGGCAAAAGCAGCACCAACAGCGTGTTACATCATAAAGCAAATATATGTTAGGCCTTTGATAAATAAAACTGCTTATAAGATTTACAAAAGTAGAAAACCTACTGTTGCATATTTTCACACATTTGGTTATAAGTGTTTTGTAAAAAAAAAAAGCATGAAAGTTATTAGGAAAGTTTGAAGAGAGAGTTGATAAAGCCATCTTTCTAGACTACTCTCTAAACTTAATAGCATACCGAGTATATAATAAAGAAACAAAAGTAGTAGAGGAATCAATAAATGTCAAGTTTGTTGAAGAAACAGGTAGTGAAAAATCAGATGACAAATCTCCAATTGCCTCGAATAAAAAGAATCCTATATGACTTGATTTATAAGGTAAGTTAAAACCTCCTTCAAATGAAACATCAAAAACTTCAAGAATGCTGATGTATCCAAAATAAAACTAGGATCAGAAGGTTCATCAGAAACTAATAACACGTTTGCTGAAACATGTCTAGAAGATAAATTAGAAGGTTTTGAACACTTTCTTATGGCACCATCATCTCTTAAATTTAAAACTGATCATCCTCCTGAACTTGTAATTGATAATGTTAGATATGGAATAAGAAAAAGATCAAGCTTACAAAATTATGAAGATCATTTTGGTTTAATATTTGAATTGAACTACACTCAATTAATGAAGCTTTAAATGATAATAATTGAATCTTAGCTATGCAAAAAGAACTTAGTCGATTTTAAAGAAATTAGGTTTAGAATTTAGTTCCAAGACTTAAGGATAAGTCAATCATAGGTATAAAATGGGTTTTTAAGAATAAACTATATGAACATGGAAAAATAGAAAGAAATAAAGCTCGTTTAGTTTTTAAAGGTTATTCTCATGAAGAAGAAATAGACTATGATGAAACTTATACTCCTATAGCTATGCTAAAAGCTATAAGGTTACTGCTTGCATTTTCTTGTCTAAAAAATTATAAATTGTATTAAATGGATGTAAAAAGTGTCTTTTTTTTTAATGGTTTTATTAAATAAGAAGTGTATGTTGAGCAACCCCCTGGATTTGAAGATCTCTTCAAATCAGATCATGTGTATAAGTTGAAAAAGGCATCGTATGGACTCAAACAGGCTTCTCGTGCTTGGTATGAGAGATTAAGTTAATTTTTAATTAAAAATGAATTTCAAGGGGAAAAGTAGACACTACACTATTCATGCAACATCATGTAAAAGATATTTTAGTTATACAGATTTGTGTTGAAGACCTTGTTTTTGGTGTAACTAATGAAAAATATTGTCAAGAGTTTTCAAGCTAGATGTAGGTTGAATTTGAGATGTTACTCATGGGATAATTAAACTTCTTTTTAGTATTATAAATCAAACAATCAGAGAATAGATTATTTATTTACCAAGAGAAGTACACCAAATAGATTCTAAAGAAATTTGGTTTTGAGAACATCAATGATTCTTCAATTCCTATGAGTATCTCAACAAAGCTTGATATCACATGTAATGGTAAAAGGGTAAATGAAAAATTTTATCGAAACTTAATTGGATCTTTATTATACTTAACAGCTTTACGTCCTGATATTTTGTTTAATGCTTGTATGTATGCTATATTTCAAAGTTCACCAACAAAAACACACTTAGCTACAGTTAAAAAGATCTTTAAATATATAGAAAGTATTGCAAAATTAGGAACTTGGTATCCTAAGAGTCAAAATTTTGATGTCATAGGATATTCAGATGTCAATTATGCAAGTTGCAAAGTGGACAGGACGAGTACTTTAGGTACTTACCAGTTCTTAAGGGACAAGCTAGTTTCTTGGTCCTCTACGAAACAAAACTCTATTGCTTTTTCAAATGTAGAAGCTAAATATGTATTTGTTGAAAATTATTGTGCTTAAATACTTTGATTAAAAGAATAGTTGAATAATTATGTGATAAATTATAAAAATATACCCATAAAATATGACGATACTAGTGCTATTAATTTGACAAAAAATCCGATTCATCACTTAAGGTCAAAACACAAAGAAAAGACATCATTTCATTCATGATCATATTGCAAATAATGATGTAAGTGTTGATTTTGTGTTAACTAAATATCAATTTGCATATATATTTACACAACCTTTGGATAAATTAAGGTTTAAATTTATTCGTAATGGAATTAGCATGTGCAATCCATTTTGTTAACATGGAGAATATTTATTAATTCCCCTTTAGCTAAAAATCAATGACACGTGTAGAAAAATTTCAGTTAGTTAAGTAATCCAAACGTAAGTATTCTTTTTCCTAATCATGTGTGCTACACAAGGAAATGTGCCTAGTGGGTCTTAAAAAATCTCTAGTGGGTCCTAAAATGTCTTAGACATGGGTCTAAAATATCAACCTACATTCATGTAAAGATAAGCACTACTTGATTTGTTAGTTATTTTCTCTCCAAATATAAACCTTTTCTTTTTTCCTCTTCTTCTCATTTCTTCAGACCCTTCATCTTCTCACTCATCTTTTCTCTCTCAAGAAATCATGGCTCCTAGAAAATCAACCTGCATTGTTGCCAAAGGAACTAAAATTATAGCTTTAACAATCTAGATAACCCTATTGATCTCACCGAGGAAGAGACTAACATCACTAACCCTCCAAAACCACAATCCATTCCACCCATTAAACCTCATTAAGAAACTTCTGAGAAAACCCAAACCCTAGAACTACGCAATGAACCCTCGGAAGAACTTGTCTAGGAAGTGAACCAAAAGAATAATTCTTATCAACATGCTGAACCAATCTAAGAAGTCACTCAAAAGACCTCTTAAGACATGTAGAAGTCTAGTTCATCTTCTTCATCCAAAGAAGTTACTAAATCTAAGGACTTTAGGTCTTCAGAAAAGACATTTGAAGAAAAATTTAGAACTGAGAAGGATCTCCTTGAACAACCTCATGAAACTAAACCCAAGAAGACTCCTCATAAGACCAAGACTTCAAATCCTGTGAAGAAGATTTTGAAATCTACTCTCAAGCTCTGCAAAAATCTTAGAAAGTCGTGATCACAAAATCCCTTTCCAAACAGAGAGACAAACCAAAGAAAGGATACACTATGAAAGATAAAAATCTGTCCATCAAAGAATCTTTTTCTTTGGATTTGGAATTCTTTAAGAAGAATGGTTTTTATTAGAAAGAGTATGTAAATGTGTTAGGACTGACAAACTTAACGCATATACAAGGTGCTGTATTTGGAGATCTAATAGATGAATTTTGCAAAAAGCTAGATAGAAAAGATCAAGAAGTTTGGAAATCTGTAGTGTTAAATCAAAAGGTTGAGATTTCGAAGAAAGATATCCTGAAATGCTTCAGCATTAAGGAAATAAGAGAAGATGAGAATTTGGTGCAAATGATTAAGGAGAATATTTTTATTGAATTGAATGATGGAATTGAGTTGGGTGCTTGCAGAGAAATTTTTAGCACTGAATTTGAATTGTTAGTTTGAATTCTACATAAGTTCATTAATACATTTGTGTTGCCTAGAAGCGGTAGTGCAACTTTTGTAATAAGGGAAGATGCATTGGTTGTGTTAACTATGTTAAGCAAAAGAAAAGTGGATGTTGTGAAATTGATGATGTGACACATATGGCAACACTTAGATGTTAGGCCATATGGAAGTTTATTGATGACTTTGTTTAAATTCAAGAAACTGAAAATTCCAACAAAAGCAAATTGTCCTTACTACCTTACTAAATTAGGATAGAAAATCTTTAAGTAGATGGGGATTTATGTGAACGACAAACTTTGGCATTTTCATAATGGGGGAATTTATGTTCACCCTTCCAACATTGGGAAGAGGGTGATCATTGTTGAAGGGAAGGATGGTGGAAAGAAGAAAGAGAGGTAAGGAATCTACTGTAGAAGAACAAAAGAAGAAAGGGAAATTAGTTAAGAGGACTAGTAGGATCGAATTTAGAGAAGTAACTAGATCACTTTCAGATAGCGAATCTTCCTCCCTCCAAACAAGGAAAAAGTTTTGTATTTGTTGAGAAAATATCTAAGGGAATTAAGGAAGTTCTTGGAAAGCTTGTGAAAGATCAACTTTCAGGTATGAAGGACTTTTTTAAAGTCTAGGTCAAAGAAACAATGACTAAATCTGAAGTTGAAGAAGCTCATCTTACCGATCCACCATTTGAACTCCCTGATCAAACTCAACCTACTGTTCCTTTAATCGAACTAATTGATCCTGAATCAAATCCTCAATTTACAGCAATTGAACCTCATTCCCGTATGATTATTCCATAGCCTACTGATCAAACTGATCCATTACCTATTCAAGCATCTGACAAAACTCTAATCATCTCACCTCAATCTTTAGAACCTAAGAATCCACCTTCAAAAACTTCAACACTTCCAATTGAAAGTCTTATTCTTAACCTTGTAGAGCAAACTACTCTAGAAAGGAACACAAAAACCCTTTCTATTGGATCTAACAAAGATGTTAGTGCATTTATTCTAGCTTAATCTGCACCAACTTCTGTCAAACAAAATACCATCTGAAGTTACTTCTTCTCTTAGTAAGGCAGTTCCAACATATTTTAGAAGAATAAAGCTATGTGCTATAAAGAAAACAAAGACAACCTAGAAATAATTTTCCTTGTTCTAGTGGTTTGTTCTATGTTTTGTTAGTTTCTTTTGTTTCAATCAAACTTTAGTTATGGTTTTGTCTTTCGTTTTTCGATGTCAAGTTTGCCTATGAACTTAGCTTGTATTCTCTGTTCATTAATGAATTCATCTTTTAGTTTTGCACATATTGTCTAATTACATATATTGAGGGGGAGTTAATAAATAGCCTATGATAATAAAAAAACAAGGGGAGAAAAACCAAAAACATTTAAGTATTGCACAACACGATAATCATGACAATACAACAAAGTAATTGCTTTTGTAAATTTTCTTTGTTTATGCAATATTTCCTCTTTATTGGACATCAATTCGATTTGCTTCATGCTTTTGGATTTATAAGTGTTTTTGCTATCATTAAAAAGGGGAAGAATGTTAGATATATCTTATGAATTTTGATGATAACAAAAAGAGAGGAATGCTAATGAATTGATAAGTGTGCAGGTATTCAGTCAATTCTTCAGAAAGTTTAAAATTGCAATTTGTGTTGCATTCAGAAACTTATTCAGAAGGTATGAATCATTTGAAAAAGAGATAAGTTTGAAAATCTTCAGAGAATATTTCAAAAGTTTTCATAAAAAGAGTCAATATAAGTACTTCGGAAATTTATTTAAAGACTTTGAAGCTAAGTAAATCAATACTTTTCAAAAGGTTATTCAAATAATTGATTTAGAAAAATAATGTTGAAGAAATATCACAATATCATATTCAAAGTGAACAAGACTTAGGTTCACTAGATTGGATGTATTAGGGAAATATATTTAATCCTATTTTACCTAAGTTAGAATTAAAATCCATGGGGATTTTTTAAAGTGAATTTATCTTCAGATGAATAAGAAGAAAATATTTAACATTGGATGAGGATAAGGTTGGTTTCAAATTTTGTGGGATTTCAATTTCAAATCTCAAGCTTATTTAGGATTTATTGATCTAAGCATATCTAATCGAGATAAGGTTATAAGATCAGGTTTAAATTTCAAACTCCAAGATTTTCTCTAAAATATATATTGATTATTCTTTTAACATTGAAAATAGATAAACATGAAGAGAAAATAATCCGCAACAAATTTAGCCATTGGAAGACTCTAGTATAAAAGGAGAAAGGATTCAAATTGTCAAGTACAATTTTGAGAAGGAAAATACATATGCTTTATACTCTAATCGTAGACATTCTCTATGGTTTGAAAGAGTATAGAATGCTTCTCAAACACTTCTTCAAAGAGTTGAACTAAGCTAATCATTCATCAATCTTCATTTCTGTTCTTGTACGAAATTATTTGAGATTTGTATTATTGTTCTTACTTGTAATTTGTAAACTTTATTTATGGTTTGAGTGTTAAGAGAAGTTTAATTGTATTCCATAGATTTGTAATTAGCCTAGATTGTAGAGAGGTTAGATAAGCAAAATAGAGAGTTATTGAGGCCAAGTGTAGTTGATATCTGTAAACTTGTCGTGATTTTAATTTAGTAGATCAAGTAGAACAGCACCAATGAAGTACATTAGGTCCGCAGTAGTAGAGTTAAAAGAGAGCAATAGGTAAAAGGCTAAAGCTCTATAAATCCTGAGCTTGATATTCTTCTCCTTATCTCTTTTAGTTTACGCTATTTAATTATGTTATTTACATTAAATTATTAAAGTACCACTATTCACCAATTTAAGTTATTAAGAGGAATAATTTTATTTTACATTGAAAAAGTTTTTTAAAGATATCAATTCACTCTCTTCTTGATATCTTATATTAGATCAATACATAATGTGGCAAAATACTGCTAAATTTCATTAATTCTTGCAACTTGAGAAGTTTACATCATTTATTACATTCAAAGAAAAGAGAAATCATAAAATATATGCTTTATTTGCCTTGTAGAAGCTAGTCTCAACTTCCACTTTCTTCTTCCTATGACTTTTAAGAGCTTCCAATTCCTTGATTTTGCCTTTGACCTTCTTGAGCTACGTTTCGAAGGCTTTTATCTTTCGATGATATTCCTCATCGTAAACTTTCCAAACTTCCTCTCCTCCTCCTACTTTCATTGGGGCGACTTTAGCTAAGACTTCTTTCTTTTCCTTCATTTATGCCCTATTGTTTAGCCATTGAAGCTAGTGATAAATGAATTCTTTGGTTGTTTGAGACTTGCCAGCTATTTCTTTGATAGTAGGGGTGATTACCCTTTTACACCAAAGGGACTTGATGCTTAAGAGCTTAGACACCTTATCAGCTACTAGAATATGAGGGTCATAAAGACCAAGTGAAACGAGCTTTAATGATGGCCTTTGAACCATGTTATGAATGAATTGAATGGCCAGAAAGACTCCATGTAGATGTTGAAACCAATTAAAGACATTGCTTTGAAATCCTCACAATCTTTTATCATTTTGTTACTTGAATACCGTTTGCTTGTGTAAAGCAATTCTTTAGCTTTCATATCTTGAAAATGTTAGACCCAATAACAGGTAGCAATATTTTCAAGTAACTGGATCTATTCCTTAAAAGATTTGATAAGATCATACCATTGGGTAAACTTGGCTTGGTTAAAAAAAGCTAGTAACTTCTCATGTGACTAATGAACTAAACCATGATTAGTGCCATGTTAGTCTTTAAATCTCCACATCTCTTATTTTTTAGGTGGTTTAGTGAACAGATTTGTCCAACTAGGAGAATAGGTATATATAACTACTCTTTAAGGAACTAAGCTAATATTTATATAACCTTGAAGTGAACATAGCGCACCCTGTTTGGGAATAAGATGGCACTGAAGATTACTAAAATATAAGTATTGACCCGGTGTTGTTGCCAAGTTTATGGATCTACATAGAAAATATCACGTTTCTCTTTATACTTCAATTTAGTAGAGAACTAAGTGATGATGTCATCCATCTAAAGGGATTTCCCTTTAATTAAGATCTAATTTATTTCAATCTTCCTCACTCTCCATAAGTTGCTAAAGATTTTTTGTGTAGTGGCTTCAAGGGCTGGAATACAGATGCTACCAATGATATTTGGAGCCCAGAGTAAGTGGGAGTCTTCTTCCATAGTTAGACTCAACTATTGTGGGCTAAAACAAAAAGCAATGGTTGCAAGCTCCCAAAAAATCTTATATCAAAGTACTGTTTGGAGTGACGATCTACAATGACAAGGTAAGCCTAATCTTACTTTTGATAAATTCCTACTTATCCAGGCTAAAGAGTTGAAGCCAATTCTTAAGTAGTTCCAACGTTTAGGAGGCAGGTGGATATGGATTTCCTTGAAAGTATCCTGAGTAAAGCTAGCCATTTCTATAAAAGAAAATGTTACATCAAAAGCCTATTCTAATATGTACATATAGTCTTTACAAGGATATTTATAAAGAAATTTACAATTGGTATGTTACAAGAATAATTACAAGGAAAAAGAACAAAAGAAAATTACAATAGCTCTACAGTTGCAAGTTCATTGTTTAGGTTTACCATATAGAAGGGTAAGTTCTAAAGGTTCTCAAGTTTTGTGATCTCACACATTTTTGAAGAAATAGTTCCTGATCACATCGAAAGTTGAATGGAGTAACTTGATCGGTCTCGGAAGGTGGTTACCCAATAACATTCGAAGGTTACATAATGGTCTCCTTCCTAAGGTCCTAGGATGCCTTGGTTTTGACTGTATTTGCAACACGATTATGATTCAAGTAATTAAACCCCTCCTCACCCCTTTACCCCCTAAAACCAAAATAAGCTCCATCAGCTAGCTGCAACAAATAGGATAATACAACCATTTATATTTGAAAAAAATATTTATGAGGATAAATTATAATTTAACTTAGGTAATTCGAAAAATAAATCTAACTTTGGAAGCTTTAAGTGGCTAGTCCTCTTGATGTCTTCAGTAGAGTTGCTAAGCCATCGAGCTTAAATTTTCGGTTTTTTCATTTTCCTTAATTTGATTTAAACTAACCCCTATACCTGTTTAGTTTAAACCTTCGACTAAAATTAAGAAAAACCTAGTTTCTTTATTTTTTAAAGTATATTCGAGTCGTCATCTAGTAAACCCGAGAAAAA
The DNA here is from genome assembly GCA_024138015.1 of Lumnitzera littorea. Taxonomy (NCBI): domain Eukaryota; kingdom Viridiplantae; phylum Streptophyta; class Magnoliopsida; order Myrtales; family Combretaceae; genus Lumnitzera; species Lumnitzera littorea. Next base: position 78,868,009 of record JAMXBB010000007.1, read on the forward strand.
TGCAGATTAGTTCTAATTTAGCCACTAGCCTGTGTGTTTGAAAACTTTTTCAAAAATTTTCAAAGAAATTAAATATCATGATTTCAAAAGCTATCCTATTAAACCCTAAACGGATATCACCCTAACCTTTCGAATTTAAATTTATATTTCAAAATACTCTTCTAATTTAAGAAAAACAATTCCTATTTATAAGTAAAAGAAATAATAAAATTATTTACAACAAAATTGAAGAATTATTCAAATGAGGAAAAATAATTTTTTTTTATATTTTAAGTTGCCTAATACTTGCATATAGGTACCTATGTACTAATTATTCAGAATCAGACTTCTATAGTTTATTTAAGAAAAATTTAGGTCTATTGATTTATTTTATTTTGAAAATCAACCAAGTTTTCGTTTTCTACTTATTTATTTTATTTTAAGAAATTTTTTTTAAAAATAAAATTCCTAATCTTAAGTTTACAATTTTAAAAAATTCTAAGAGGTTCTAGTTTTGGAAAAGGGGCTTGTTAACATTTTTTTTTTTTTAATTTTGAAAAGGAGATTTTTCTAAGTGAGGAATTTAGAATATCTTTTCCAAGTAATGAAATTTTTATTTATTTATTTTAAATATTTTTTAAGAAATTTAAAGGAGAAAAAGGTAAAATAGAGAAAGGAGAAGGAAAAAAAAAAAGATTTATAACAAAGTCCCACATGGAGAGCAAGTTGTTTATTATGTTTTTTTCTTTCTTTTTAGTAACTAAAATGATGAAAAAAAATTTAAAAAAAAAAGAAGAAAAAGAAAAACGAACACTAACTTAGAATGCGTCGATTAGTGAATGGCATATAAATGAGGATTCTGGGTTGGATCTAGTGGGACTCATGTTGGGTCGATCAAACCTCCACTTGACAAGTCCAATTTGCAAGGGAGCAACCGTGCCTAGGTGATCACTTTAGGGTATTATAGCCTACTAGGTGATCACTTCATGGTGAAAATGTGAATAACGTGGTCTATTTGTAACACTCTTAACTTGGACGAGCTTAGAAAGCTCGTTAATGGAGGATCGTCCATGGATGCTCCAATCTTGGGTGGTCTTTATTTAAGAGGAAAAGAGAGATTCAAGTGGATTTTTTTTTTTTTTAGTTATGATTTGATGTTGTTGCTTCAAGAAGCCAAAAATAAGCTTTGATTCCTTCCATTAAAGCTTAGATTCATAGACCATCATGAATCTAAATATTATGAACATAGGCTTTATTCGATTTTCAACGATCGATTCAAATAGGAAAACAAACATATTTAGACTTGTTTTCAATCTAGATTACAAGTATGCCACACAATCTTTGAGATTTCACCATTAATTTGGTGAAATCTCAAACAAAATCGAACCAAAAGAGTACGCAAAGTGACCTATTCGACAAAGGGAATAAGAGGAAGATTGAGCATAAACAATGAGAAGCTCTAGGCATCATGTGTGTTGCACATCCAATATGCTTGGAGTGTACATGTATAACACGCACTATTTTGAAAAATAAAAAAAAATAAGGTGCTCGTGGTGCCTAGTCAAATCTAGGCTATTCATCATGGGCAAGGCTTTTCACAATTTCAATTGCAAAACAAGCCTAGCTAGATCTTGGACTCCTTTTTTTTTGGATCATTTTTTTTTTAATTCAACTACACTAAACCCAAGTCTAAATTAAACCCCAATTGATCAAACCTAGAATTTAGTCCCTTTTTCTTTTCTTTTTTTTTTCAAACCAGGCCTAATTTAACAATTGTATTATACTTTGACCCTACGCTAAATGACCCTCTTTAAATGACTTATGGAAAATACTATTTTTCCTAAATTTTTTTAGTTCTCTTTTATGTTTTTTTTTTTAATTTAATTTTATTTTATTAATTAGGACCCTTTTTTCTTATTTAAAAAAAATATTAAAATTACAAGGAGAGGTAAAAATAGAGTATCTACACTTTAGTTATGTCAAAACCGACTATGTGTACAAAAGTTGGAATGTTTGCAAAGAAAGTTAGGTAGAGCTAAATATTAAGGTTAGGAAAAGGTTTAAAGTTAAGAAAACCATAGGAAAAGAATACACTTGAAGTTCACTACACGACATGACCATGTTCTAGTCATGTTACTTTTTGCTCAATTTTTCCCCTTACCAAACATGATTGATGCCCATGTCGCTGGTCATATCCCTCTAGTAGCAAACTAGCAAATTCTTTCTCTATGAAAAAAACTCTCATCTATCTATTTCCTTCCATTCTTCAACCTACCTTAAATATAGTTCAAATCCTTAATTAACCATCACCTAAACTTGTTTTTAATCCATCAAAACCATAAATTTCAACTCATACACCCACTTCTTCATCATACTCCCAATAACACCAAGAACACCAACTTTAAACTAAAGAACAAGATGAAAGAGTGAAGGATACTTATTTGCAATGAGTAAATTCTAGCTTTGAATCTCAAGCACAAACCAAACCAAAGAGGAAAAGCTATAATATATATATATTAAAATTCGGATTACTAAATAATGTTTAAGAAACTCCATGAAAATAGAGGTTTTTTAACTAAGAAAAGCCTAGAATGTTTCTTTACCCTTAGAGGATCTTAAAAATGGGTTTTTCTTGATTATTTGAAACTCTAAGAGCTTGTTCCAACTTATAGGGAAAGGGACGAAAAAAGAGAGGAAAGAAGTAAGCTAAAACGGTCTTTTCTTTTGTAGGGTTTTTGGCTTGAGAGAGGAGTGCTAAGTAAGTTGAAAATAAGATAGGGATAAGGTTTGAAATGACCCAAATACCCTTACTTTTGATGCATTTCCTTTGGAATTTTGATGGGCATTACATAATGAGTCTATAATAATTAATTTAATAAAATAATATTATGAAATATATTTACCTTAGTGATAAAAGTACAAATGAAAACCAGATAATTTATTTTCAAACAGTATGGCACTTAGTAGGCTACCCTAATGCCATGAGATGACCTATCACCACTTAAGGTAGTGGAAGTGTCACACTACAACCTATAGATGGCAACTAGTTGCTCTCAACCCTTCAAATTTCATGATAACATGGATGATTGGTTATGATAGTATAACAATTGCAAACTTTATGTGTAAAAGTAAATAACAAATACAAAACTTAAGTAATAATTTTGACATTATCCCACTTATATACATATATATATTATTAAAGAGAAAGAAATGGGTTTAGTGTCTTTTTTTAAATTTGCCCAAATTGCCCATGAAAATATTATCATTTATTCTTCTACTACATGAAATGTTGCAATAATGCATGCAATTATAATATTTCATTAAGGTTATAAATGTCAGTTATTTTGAAAATGGTTATTTCTATACATAATATCTTTTATAATTATTCCCATTATCTATCTATCTACCTATATTAGGACACAACTAAATGATTCAATTCCACCATTTAAAACCATGCTTTTAAATCTTTTTGTAATATTCATGGATATGTGTAATTGCAAAATTGTTTTCTCGCACCATAACTAGCAAAAATGTTCTTACTTTCTTAAATCCTACTTTTAAAACATTTTTCTATATCCATGCATACTTTGCAACTATCATTCTTTGTTCTCCCTTCTAACTTGTTCTTTTTCCTACATTTACTCTAACCTACATATGTAATGTAATCGGCTTTCTTTTCATCCACATTTGTGATTTGTCAAAAGTAAACAACATTTTAAAGAAGTGGTAGTCTTAGAGTCCCTCATGATGATTTGGAAATGAAGGCATTCGATGGAATTATTGATTTTTCTTTTCCCCCCCCCCACTCCCCGACGCTCTT